>JAWWUD010000047.1:600000-961277 GCA_033964015.1 Scolanthus callimorphus
CTAGCAAAAGAAAAAAGAAAAAAGAAAAAAAAGACAAATTTCTGCCAGCAAGGGCATCGTAGTGTCTGTAGATCAGGACTGTGCTGGATATCTACTATTTCAGTAACCAATCAGAGCGTGCGAAAATGATTTGGTATATACTAATGGAGTATATTTACATTCTCTAGATGACTGTAAGCGATGTTTCTCGCCTAAAGACAAATTTCTGGATCAACAACTTGCTGTCACTCTTGAGTCTCAAATCAGAAGAGACGGAAGAAGTGAAGATCGTCTGTGAGATGTGCGACAGTCATGAGAAGGCAGAGGGAAGGTGTGTAGAGTGTGGCGAATTCATGTGTGAGTTCTGCATTACGTATCACAGACGACAGAAAGCTACCAAACACCACGACATACTAACCCTCGAAGAGATCAAAACAGCAGGCAAAGTGCCGACCAAGATTATGTATTGCGCGAAGCACAAAGGGGAAGCTTTGAAGTTATATTGTAACACATGTGAGGAGCTCGTCTGCCGCGATTGCACCATAGTTGATCATCGAGACCACAAGTATCTCTTTACCGGTGATGTTGTAGAGAAAGAAAAGGCGCAAATCCAAGCAAAAGTCCAGGAAGTCACAGAAAAAGCGACTGCTATTGAGAAAAGAAGGGAATTGGTCCAGAAGGAACGACGCCAATTTGAAGAAAAGGTGCAATCCGCGCAGTCGGCTGTTGATCAGTTAATTGACAAAACGGATTCGTGAATTGCAGGACATGCGAGCCCGACTGAAGAATGATATCCAAGCGATAAACAGCCTGAAAACAAAACAGCTTGTTGCTCAAGAAGAGGAACTAAACCTGCAATCAGCCAGTGTCAACAGCAGTGTAGAATTCGCATGCAGGGTTTGTGCAGAGGGGAGTGACGTCGACGTTTTGTCAGTAAGAAACGAAGTGATGGAGCGTCTGTCAGACCTGGCAAAACAACCAGTCGACACCTTCCCATGTGTGTGTGGTGATGTGAAAATGGTTGTTCATAAGAAGGCGTGGTCATTGCCTTATGATGCAGTTCAAATTAAAGGTTATGATTTTGAGGTTGATCCACAGCAGTGTACCGTTACCATGGGAACCGCAGGTGAGCCTGGGGTCGTGTATTCCACATTTGCAGGGCAACCTTATACATTCACAGTAACAGTAAAGGGAAAACGTGGAGAGAACCTTCGAAGGGCAGATGTCGAGTGCGTTGTGGAAAACACCAGTCTTGATCAAGGTCCATTAAGCCTTCCTGTCCAGAGCATTGGAGATGTTTCCTACCAAACGACTTTTCAACCTCAAGTCGAAGGGAAGTACAGTTTGTCGGTAAAAGTGAGTGGTAAGAACATCAAGGGAAGCCCCTTCGTTGGATCGTAAAACCAAGACTGAGTTTTGATCAATTACTCAACACTACATTCCTGGAAAATGAGGATAGCATTTCTTGGAAAATGAGAGTCACACCAGAAACTCAAGCTGGTGTGCGAATGGACCCGATGAGGAGATATCAGCAAAGACATTTCTTCGGATTAGACCAAGGCAATAATCCGAAGATGGCTACATATGGGTACCCCAAATGTTACTGGTCTAATGGGGAGGTTTCCAAGAGAGTACAGTATAACGAGCGCCAAATAAATCGCTTTCCTAGCAAGATCAAGTCATTCGACGAGAGGGATGTGATTCTTATTTATCTCCGTACAGATCAAGAGGAAGCCAAAATGATTCTTTGCAACGAGACGAAAGGCCAGTGGGATGTGTTTGAACGCTTCAAGCCGCCCGTGTATCTGAGGTTCCACTGTAATCCCAACGAGCTGTATGATCTAGATTTTAGTCAAGAATAGTCGGCGACAGTTTTTCAGTAGCCATTACTTTGGCTATATATTTCACAATTATGCCTCGAGCCCAAATGGGCTCTGAGTCAATAGCCCATGAGGCCGAAGGCCGAATGGGCTATTGACCAAGAGGCCATGAGGGCGAGAGGAATAATAGTTTTAGTCAAATCACACCTAGTAGGTCAATTTGTATTGGCCAAAAAATGTTTTTGTTCTGCTCACTTGCCATTTTCTGACTTTCAAATCCGACACTTTTCACTACTAGTAGGCTATAACTTATAGCCTATTAGTAGCTCAACCAATCAAAACGCAGCATTGATAATAGACCACTAGTGTGATTTGACTAAAAATAATTATACTATTGTAAATAATGTTACCCACACTATACAACAGGTTTTTGTCATGTCATTGCCTAATGGTCGGAGCATAGCGGGTGCCTTCTCAAATGCATCAAAACAGCTTATGTTGCTGATTGCAGGTGTTTCTGTATTATAAATATGAGGTTTTAGAGTTACTAGGAAAGATATAGCCTGCTCGATCCAAGAGAAAGATTTAGCCTGCGTCACAGGCCCTCGGAAAGCGCTCTGGAATGAAGCCTATCTACCGCTCGGTCAATCTGGTAACATAGCTTTTTTTCCTCGGTGCCACTGCTAGCCTGTTGAGCAGGCTAGGAAAAATGTATATGTTCCTTTTTGCCAGGAGGCACCTTTCGTGTTTGTTTCAAAGAACGACCTCAGCTCGAATGTTTCCCAGCCACCAAGCGGCTACAAGATAACGTTTATTGCCTGCCAGCAGAAAATTAACTCTGATTTTCCGTGGTATGTCCTCTTATACCACGGAATGACGTAATAAAGTGGTCAAAATGTTGTGGACTCACGAGGCGCAGCCGAAAAAAAAAATCATAATAAAATAAATAGATAAAAAACAACAACAACAACAGATGTGGCAAGGGTATATAGCCAAACCAACGAAACAAAAGGACGGTTGGATGCGTTTGCCGACTTTGCAGCTCCAGTCAATCTGACTTTGTCTGAAAATTATAACATACGCTATGATTTCTAGATTTCTAGATTTCTGGTTTATAAGAAACATGATATTATTTCATTGGCAATTGAAGAAATGTTGAAATAGGTGGGCGGCCAAAACATACGTTGCAAGCTATGTACTGAAGTACCAACGTACGTTTAGAGAATACTAAATACAACAATATAATTAAAATAGAATTTTACTTCGGTTCTACTTATGGTTTCTCAGAATCGAGACAAAAGCGTATGAATTCAATAATATTAAAGAAAGGCATCAGCAATAAAAACGTATAGCAAACAGAAATCGTGAAATGATTCCTCAAGAGGCCAGAAGTATGTTGTAATTTCTAAAGTGTTTTAAAATAGAATTAATGTACTCACAATGATATGATGTTAGCTAAAATGTTACTTTCTGCTAGAAATTGGTGAAGAATAAAAGTAGTGTCTTCGTAATTTTGCTTTCACTTGTTGTGTTTTGGCTCCTTTTATCAAAGTGTCGCAAAGTGTGGGCATCCGGTATCAATATGATGCTGTAAAACTGCTCATGGGTTGCCTTTGCGACGACGGAACCACGGACGGAAGGAAATAATTCGGAAGTCCATCACAAAACAGGTCGATGCATATACACGTTTCCTTTTCTCCTGCATGTAGCTATGGGGCTCCGCCCGCGGGAGCTCCGCTATGATGCTGTACAAGCTCAGTGGCCTAATCCTCCCGTTGTCGTGTTAGGTTGGGCCCAAACCAGTTCAACGTCCCCATTCAACTTTTCTATTGATCTTCTAAGCGCAAAATTTTCAGTGATGCTTAGTGGATACTCACTAATTTTCAAATCAGTTGAAAGCGATGGCTAAAAGAAGGCACTAGTGAAGATTTGAATCATTTAACACGACGGGAACCTTGCAGATTTCAAAGGCGCAATTCAACATGTTGAACGGTTCAACGTCATTGAACTTAATTTAGATGGAGTTCAACATGATTCAGCACGATTCAAGTATTCTCTAAAGTTTGTTTTCAGTGATTTAGAAAACGATAAACATACACTGAGCAACGTTAAGCATCGCTGAACAGTTACTGAAAATAGTTACCGAGTTTGTCGGGTTCTGAAAGATTGTTGATGAAGAATTTGTTGATAAGTATTCACAAATGTTGAAACAAATATTGAATTGATTTCGCCCAGTGTTACGTCTTGATTAGTACATTGCGAGCAGACGTTTCTTTCTTTCAGTCTTTTATTATCTAGGTTTCTTTCTGACTGACATGAGAAAGAAACGTCTGCCCGCAGGTTTCTGATGACTTGCTATTATGGGACTACAGTATTACACCAGGGAGATGTGAGGGAATGTAAACGAAAGTGTACTAATTCTGTGTTCTGTTTGGCGGTTGTCCATTCAATGTTTGCTTCACTAGTTCATGATGAAAGTCTCTTTTCCCTTGCAATCTAAATACCAAAAGCTTAGATACCAGTGAAGCTGCTGATGATAGCCGATTTTTTCAATGTATTAGAATTTATCCAAGAAATAGCGTTTAGTTTCTCTATCGGCCTAGGTCCCTAATTACACCCAGTATCAATTTCACTATCTCGCGAGACAGTCTTGCCAAAGCTCTAAAAATAGCTACAAGGAAACTTTCCCTGGAAGTAAATTTTGTCTTGTGAGACATCCTTGTCAGGGCTCTAAAATTGCTATCAGGAAAGAACTTCCAGCGACTTTAAAAAGAAGGATGACCTAATTCCTCCGGGTTCTCTTGCTACTTCTCGGCTCCTCAGTATTCAGGGGGGTCGTCGATCTTCGTGTCCTGGGGGACGTGGTCGTGGTCACTGGTGTAGCTGCGGTACCGTTAACTACAGGCGTCGCTGCGTTAGGTGTACCAGTTGTTCCCGACGATGTCGGACGAGTTGTGCGACGCACAGAAGCTGTCCGACTCGGCGGCGTGCTGATTTCCGTGTGTAACATGGTCGCGGGACTGGCTGGCATGTCATATTGTGTTGGGGTCATGCCAAGTCGCTGTTCAATCATGCGGAGCTGGTTCTCTGCCTCGCGACATTCCTGGTGCTTAATCTTCATCTCTTCTGTTTGACCTTGCTGTAGCTGCAACTGTTTGAGGAAAAATAGCGAGGTAACTTATGTATATCACAGAATATTTGGTCTAACAAAAAAAGCGGCATGAGAAATAAAGCTTCAACGCCTTCCAAACTCCCACCAAAGCACAGCTGGATTGCTGAGATTAAATAATTACATCATAACTATATACTACCTCCAGTTCTTCTTTTGCTTGATCGTGTCGAATCTGAGCTTGCTTGTAGGCTTGAAGTTGTTCTATAGAATATAAAGGGAATTCATGCAAGATAGACTATAATGCTACCCAATGTCCTGTCATATATATTCTAATCTTAGAGTCTCAGATTAGAATTCTTATTTCAATTACATTTCGTTTTTCAGAACCAAAATCAATTTCGTAAAAAACAACAATAAGCAAGACCAACATCATTCAGCCAGTAACGAAATTACACTGGAGCTGGAGGCAAGAAAATGCGACTACCGGCTCGGGAAAGTCATTCATTGCCCCCTTGGTTTCGACGGCAACGAGGATGACAACGTACCTTTGTATCCGGGATTGTTCCCATTTTTCCAATGTCTATCAAACGCTTACAATTTCCATTGTATCATACGTTCGAGAAAAGCAAATTCACTTCCAAATGCTTTCATATGTGAAAAGAAATGTAAAAATTCGCGTTTACGTTTTCGCCAGACCGAAATGACTTGCATTTGAAATGCATTCGAGTTTGTAAATTTTCACGTGCGGGCATTGTGTTTTGTAATCGAGCATATTGTTCTCAGCCGTTGTCATCCTAGTTGCCGTCCTCTCAGCTTAAGGTCCCCATTGTTTTTATTCTATATAAGAACACGAATTACGTGTAATCTCGAAATAGTCATCTATAAACAAAGTTGTATCCTTCATTAACTGAATTGAATTTAAAAAATTGCGCTAAAATCTCTAAATCAGTCGATGGAAATGGATGCTATCCCCTATGCTAGGCTGACAAAAAAGCAGCCGACCGAGGCTCTTCAACTTGCGCCCTTACCTATTTGTGTAGAAAAAGTGTTGACAGCGGCTGGAATAGGAGCAGAAAACACCACACCTCGCATTCTTTCGATAGTCGGCGCTTTATTTTGAAGACCACCAAATTTGCCTGTAAGACGGACGTTAGCAATGGTTTACTTTTCAGTTTAGAGTGGATCTTAGGCGTTTTCTATGAGTACCTATGGTTATGATCTTGGGTCTTCGGATCTTTGTTCTTACCCTGTCTGGTTTGTTGTTCAATGGGTTTCGCTTCTGATTGGCTAAGTGTATTTACTTCGTCTCTTGATTGGTTTGTTGTTGAATGGGGTTCGTTTCTGATTGGCTAAGAGTATTTACCTCGCCCTCTGATTGGTTTGTTGTTGAATGGGTTTCGATTCTGATATGCTAAATTGTATTTACCTCGTCCCTTATTGGTTTGTTGTTGAATGGGTTTCGATTCTGATATGCTAAATTGTATTTACCTCGTCCCCTGATTGGTTGGTTGTTGAACGGGTTTCGCGTCTGAATGGCTAAGTGTCTTTACTTCGCGTCAAGTTTTGAATCTGCTCTAATATGAGGTACATACTTAACGCCGATAGCTAGAATCAACGTCATAACGAATACATTTTTGCAAAGCGGAAAGACGTCCAAGCTTCCGGGTGCATGGTTAGCTTGCTTCCATTGGAAAAGAAATACATGAATTGTTGCAACAGCTAAACATCGAACAGTGTACGCCTTGCGCGAGTAAGCTGTACTCCAGTCAAGACGAATAGAGCACATAATAAATTAATAGTTTTGACTCACCATTGCTGCGGATCCTGTCGCCTGTTCTAGTTAGTATAGTGGGGCAATGGGAATACTTGACAACCTACACAAGAAGGGTAAGATAATAATATTATTACTCGGGGTAAATTTGGGTTTATTATAACATATCATGGCGGTGTCAATGCCATTCAATGCAATTGAGAATTGAGATGTCGGAATAGGAATAGGGATCCGAATCCAAACTGAGTCTGTTTCAATCTACAGGAATTTTAATCCATATGATAAAAAGAGTCCCTATCTATTGCTAAAGGTACCAGAAATAAATTGGCAGTCATATTTTAAGTTTATTGCAGTATTTGATATATAGTAAACACACGTGTAACATTGTCTCACCTCTTGTCTGTATTTGTTATGTATTAATAACATTGTCTCACCTCTTGTCTGTATTTGTTACGTATTAATAACATTGTCTCACCTCTTGTCTGTATTGTTACGTATTAATAACATTGTCTCACCTCTTGTCTGTATTTGTTACGTATTAATAACATTGTCTCACCTCTTGTCTGTATTTGTTACGTATTAATAACATTGTCTCACCTCTTGTCTGTATTGTTACGTATTAATAACATTGTCTCACCTCTTGTTTGTATTTGTTACGTATTAATATCATTGTCTCACCTCTTGTCTGTATTTGTTACGTATTAATATCATTGTCTCACCTCTTGTTTGTATTTGTTACGTATTAATATCATTGTCTCACCTCTTGTCTGTATTTGTTACGTATTAATAACATTGTCTCACCTCTTGTCTGTATTTGTTACGTATTAATAACATTGTCTCACCTCTTGTTTGTATTTGTTACGTATTAATAATATTGTCTCACCTCTTGTTTGTATTTGTTACGTATTAATAACATTGTCTCACCTCTTGTCTGTATTGTTACGTATTAATAACATTGTCTCACCTCTTGTCTGTATTTGTTACGTATTAATAACATTGTCTCACCTCTTGTCTGTATTTGTTACGTATTAATAACATTGTCTCACCTCTTGTCTGTATTTGTTACGTATTAATAACATTGTCTCACCTCTTGTCTGTATTTGTTACGTATTAATAACATTGTCTCACCTCTTGTTTGTATTGTTACGTATTAAAAATTGTCTCACCTCTTGTCTGTATTTGTTACGTATTAATAACATTGTCTCACCTCTTGTCTGTATTTGTTACGTATTAATAACATTGTCTCACCTCTTGTCTGTATTTGTTACGTATTAATAACATTGTCTCACCTCTGTCTGTATTTGTTACGTATTAATAACATTGTCTCACCTCTTGTTTGTATTTGTTACGTATTAATAACATTGTCTCACCTCTTGTCTGTATTTGTTACGTATTAATAACATTGTCTCACCTCTTGTTTGTATTTGTTACGTATTAATATCATTGTCTCACCTCTTGTCTGTATTTGTTACGTATTAATATCATTGTCTCACCTCTTGTCTGTATTGTTACGTATTAATAACATTGTCTCACCTCTTGTTTGTATTTGTTACGTATTAATATCATTGTCTCACCTCTTGTCTGTATTTGTTACGTATTAATATCATTGTCTCACCTCTTGTCTGTATTTGTTACGTATTAATAACATTGTCTCACCTCTTGTCTGTATTTGTTACGTATTAATAACATTGTCTCACCTCTTGTTTGTATTTGTTACGTATTAATAAAATTGTCTCACCTCTTGTCTGTATTTGTTACGTATTAATAACATTGTCTCACCTCTTGTTTGTATTGTTACGTATTAATATCATTGTCTCACCTCTTGTCTGTATTTGTTACGTATTAATATCATTGTCTCACCTCTTGTTTGTATTTGTTACGTATTAATATCATTGTCTCACCTCTTGTCTGTATTTGTTACGTATAATAACATTGTCTCACCTCTTGTCTGTATTTGTTACGTATTAATAACATTGTCTCACCTCTTGTTTGTATTGTTACGTATTAATAATATTGTCTCACCTCTTGTTTGTATTTGTTACGTATTAATAACATTGTCTCACCTCTTGTCTGTATTGTTACGTATTAATAACATTGTCTCACCTCTTGTCTGTATTTGTTACGTATTAATAACATTGTCTCACCTCTTGTCTGTATTTGTTACGTATTAATAACATTGTCTCACCTCTTGTCTGTATTTGTTACGTATTAATAACATTGTCTCACCTCTGTCTGTATTTGTTACGTATTAATAACATTGTCTCACCTCTTGTTTGTATTTGTTACGTATTAATAAAATTGTCTCACCTCTTGTCTGTATTTGTTACGTATTAATAACATTGTCTCACCTCTTGTTTGTATTTGTTACGTATTAATATCATTGTCTCACCTCTTGTCTGTATTTGTTACGTATTAATATCATTGTCTCACCTCTTGTCTGTATTTGTTACGTATTAATAACATTGTCTCACCTCTTGTTTGTATTTGTTACGTATTAATATCATTGTCTCACCTCTTGTCTGTATTTGTTACGTATTAATATCATTGTCTCACCTCTTGTCTGTATTTGTTACGTATTAATAACATTGTCTCACCTCTTGTCTGTATTTGTTACGTATTAATAACATTGTCTCACCTCTTGTTTGTATTTGTTACGTATTAATAAAATTGTCTCACCTCTTGTCTGTATTTGTTACGTATTAATAACATTGTCTCACCTCTTGTTTGTATTTGTTACGTATTAATATCATTGTCTCACCTCTTGTCTGTATTTGTTACGTATTAATATCATTGTCTCACCTCTTGTTTGTATTTGTTACGTATTAATATCATTGTCTCACCTCTTGTCTGTATTTGTTACGTATTAATAACATTGTCTCACCTCTTGTCTGTATTGTTACGTATTAATAACATTGTCTCACCTCTTGTTTGTATTTGTTACGTATTAATAATATTGTCTCACCTCTTGTTTGTATTTGTTACGTATTAATAACATTGTCTCACCTCTTGTCTGTATTTGTTACGTATTAATAACATTGTCTCACCTCTTGTTTGTATTTGTTACGTATTAATAATATTGTCTCACCTCTTGTTGTATTTGTTACGTATTAATAACATTGTCTCACCTCTTGTTTGTATTTGTTACGTATTAATAACATTGTCTCACCTCTTGTCTGTATTTGTACGTATTAATAATATTGTCTCACCTCTTGTCTGTATTTGTTACGTATTAATAACATTGTCTCACCTCTTGTCTGTATTTGTTACGTATTAATAACATAGTCTCACCTCTTGTCTGTATTTGTTTGCGGCGTCAAGGTCTTCGAGGATAAGAGTGTCTCCAAGCAGCATACCAAACACTAATAAAGTAAGCAATAAAGCCTTAGGGTTTCCCCGGTTTTGGACTCAAAAACACTAACAAAATACTATCAAACGGACATGGCTACCTAAAAACATGAAAATAATCACAAAAGACATAATATTTTCTGAAAATGAAAGAGTTAGTATAAAGGAGGCAGTGTGGAAAATTTCAGGTGATACGATGAAGGATTGCTAAAATTTGAGTGAATTAAAGATGGAAAATTTACTGTTTGAAAAAAGGTTGAGTTCCTGAAGTAAGTTGTAATTACAATCTGCGAATATCATTGCCATCCTCCATCGAAATATCATGTTCTAAGGCATTCTTTACTAGGCTGAGTGATGATGCTAAACTTTTGATATTTCTGTGGCCATGTCCGTTTATGAACTCCTTTTACTTCAAAGAAATCAACATCAGGTCGAGTCTCCTCGGGGGCGGCTTGAGATGGCCTTACATGATGGTCGTAGAAAAGCCACCCACCTGTCTTACACTTGTCAGCCTCGGACGGGAACATAAGCATATCTCTGGCATACACGGGGCTTCCAGGTGGATTATAGTTTCTTGGTCCATTCCGGACGTGTGGGAGAGGTCTAGAAAATTACACAAAAATAGGCACACAATGAGTGCATGTGGCTCTGCAATCAAGGTGTATAGATAGTAATAGTAGCAAAATAGAGCATCATAATTAGTCATACAGTATTCAAGTACCCAGAGGGGAGATTTAGATGGTTTTTCATGTAATACGGGCGTATGTTTTACGAGTTGCAGACTTATTTGTTCGAGCCCCGCATGGTGAGAACTTGAAAGGGGTGCTACAAGAAATCTTCGGAGTTACTGTAGCAACTTCTATATCATTGCACTCACAAGTCTAGCTTTCACTCAACTGGTCACGTTAAAATTTCAGAACTCGCGCGAGACCGGATCTCTATTATGGCGACCAAGCTTCGCTGTATGGCTACTAGAATTTTTATTTAGGCATCAGTGTCGCAAGTTCAGCGTAAACGGAGTGAATCGTAACCATTCTTACCTGTCCCATTCTGGTAAACTCCGCCGGTATATAGAGTCAAGTGGCAAGACTTGTTGTTGTCCGTTCGACTGTCTGTACACCTCTTTCGCTTTAGACGTAGTAAGGGTGACTACACAGTCCATATCGCTGGCCATGTGCCACGACAGAACACGCGCGACATCATCGTCCTCCACGTGAGCCAGATGAGCTACCTGGTAAAACAGTAACGGTTGGTTTCTTTAGTAAAGTAAGCGGGGACGGCAACCAAAGGGAGCTCACCTTGATGTCAAAAATCAGAGAACGGAGACGGACAGCGGAGCCGTAATCGTGAAGGATTCCTTCTTCTTAAATAGACTGAATATCAGACGATATTACGCGCAGTCTTTCTTCAGCTATTTTAATTTATTTTTAATTTAGTATAGTTTAATATATAATAATTATTGCATACAGCTCTTAGGAAGAGTGCAGTTTTTTGATACACAGTGCTGTAAATAAAGTCTAGTAAAACAAACAACAGTCCAGCATACCTTGCCAATAATCTCGGCGTCTCCCCTTGGGCCGACACTCAGGCTACACTGCCTGCGCGGCGCGCGCGAGATATCTTGTCTCTTTTTGATTATTGCTGTAAATATGCGCCGACAGTTTGAGGCTGAAAATGAGAAGGAATGGAACATCAGCTACACAGATAGGCTGCTCGAGTAAAAAAAACTCGTTGTCAACGCAAATTTCTCGAGTCAACAACTCACTGTGAACATAGACACGAATCAACAAATCGCTGTCATCTAAACTATCCGAGTCAACAATTCGTTGTCAACTCAAACTACTTGAGTCAACAACTCGTTGATAACTTACATTACTCGAACAAACGACCGGTGTAAAGGATGAGATTAGTTGTTCTAGTCGCCACATAGCGAAGTTTGGTCGCCATAATTGAGATGTCATATCAGAATGCGCGAATATCTTTGTAATCCTACATCGAAATGACGTCACATTTGCGCCATGTTGAAAGCATTCTTTCCTGGTTTGAGTTCTTATTTGTCATTGGTGATGCTAACATTTTGATGATGATAGCCCAAATCAGCTCACGGTGTTTACATCATGTTGCACCCAATTCAGATCATGTGATGATTCCTTTGGGTGGATACTTTTGATAGCTTTGCACATACACTCTTGCACTCAGTCGAGTGAGAAAAATATGACAATTCTAACCACCAAAGGAAAGGAATCGTCACATGTTCTGAATTGGGTGGCAACAAGATGGAAACACCGTTAGCCCGATTACGCCTATGCCCCTTCAACATCATGGAATTCATACAACAAAGATAGAGGATCTTACAGTCTGCAAGTTAGTGGCAGGGATGTTTGTTTCCTTAGTTCGCCTCGTAGTTTCTGCTCTTGCTGTGATGCCTCGTGCACTGACACTGCAAAAGAATAAAGACTATAAGTTTCTAGTGGAATATTGCAAGCTGACGATCGCTCTTTTCTCAAACTCAACGACCATTCATCGAGCTTTAGAGCCTGAGCAGCGATTTTGACAGCATAGCAACATACCAAGTCGCAGAAAGCATCCATTTCCATCGGCTGATCTTAGAGAATATAGAGCAATATATTCTCGATTGAATTTGGTAAATCAAATGTGAACCTTTGCTTTTAGAAGTTTATTAAGATATTTCTACAAGTAATTCGTCTTCTAATATCAAACGAAAACAATAACAAAGGCGTGGCTGGTACGGGCATAATAATAATCATAATCATAAGCGTGAAGGAGAATTGGATACGCGATCTTCGTTTGCATGGATTTTTAAGATCTTGTTCCTCCTTTTCCTCGACATTAAAAAATAGGGTGTTTGTAAATCCTGATGAAACACTGTTTAGTGTTTGATAAAATACATCCAAGCCATGCCAGACGACCACACCTACGACTCGTCAAGAGTGGTCAAAGAGGCATAACTATACCACGAATAGTCATGTGAAAAAATGATAATAATACCTTTATTAGTATAGCTTAATGGCGCTACGCATGGAAAAAAATGCTACGCAATGGATTAGCCAAAGCAACAGAAACGCCGACGCAATGTCCTGTGATCAATGAACCCTTGAAGGTACAATATACCACGCGGTCTGATTGGTCCAAATCTATGCTCTATTTCGCCGATAAAGTAATGGTTCTCTCCATCTGTATCATAAAAGCACCTGCGGCTCGTGATTTTACAACGTTCTCGTGTCTCTCCCAACATCAGCCAATAAAGTCAGAAACTTGTTCTAATGCTCAAGTAGCAGTTGCGTGCACCTTACCTCTCATTTCCTGGATAAGCTGACGTGTGGTGTCAAAAAGAGAGCGATACGTGCGTATAGTCTCAAACAAATGATCACGCTCCTTCGTTAGCTGCGCCATTTGCTGCTGCTTGCGGACATCTGTGGAAGGCGCATAACAATGTAAGGTTAAAGAGCCTCTGTCAGCCTCCATTTTGTCAGCCTAGCAACATACCGAGACAGAGAAAGCATCCATTTCCATCGGCTGATTTAGGGGATGTAGTGCAATATTTCGATTGAATTCGATAAATGAATAATAAAACTTCGTTTTTAGAAGACTATTTCAAGATTTCTACACGTAATTCGTTGTCTGATATCGACTGAAAACAATTACAAAGGAGTGGCTGACAAGGGCTCTTTAAGCGACCATGTTACACGAGGCATGTTTTCTCGCAACTCGCGACGATTCACGAGTTGAAAGTCCAGGGGAGGGGGTCTTTTTCAGGGAGGTCCCTTTATATGGGAGGTAATAGAGCAGATTTTGTATGACTGTGAAAAGTACCGTGACACGGCGCGGTACGGTCGCGATGGCGGTACGGAACCTGGCCTGCTGTAGATACCGAATGAAACCGCGTAGTCGCGGTACGGTCGCGGCGCGGTACAACTCTTTCACGGCACTTTTCACAGTCATACGAAATCTGCTCTAGTGAAGTGTTTTGTTAGCAGAATTGTTTTCCGATTCTAAATATAAAATCAAATTATTGTATAAATGAAATGAAAATCAGATAAACTATGGGGGGAAAATGTGCAAAGCTAACAAAAGTATCCACCCAAAGGAATAATCACATGATCTGAATTGGTGCAACAAGATGTAAACACCTTTAGCTGATTTGGGTCTATTTACCAGGTTAGAATCGTACCGTTATAGAAGAGGAATGCTAGCGTGAATGGTGGTATAGGATGAGGTGACGCCCCTTTCGGTAGCTGCGCAGTAAAGTTTAGTAGGTATTCTTGTCCGTCTTTTCCACTTGTGTTCTCCTGGATGTAGAGGTTCTGCACTGCGGCAATCCCTTTAACAAGGTTCACCTAGAGCGGGTAAAGAGACTAAGGTCTATGCTTCTTTAGTAAAATAACACTCACACACTATCACGAATCCTGCATTCTGATTGGCTCAAAACTCACTGTTTATTATATAAACACCAATGAAATACCAGGTGATCTCCCGCGCGAAGACGTGATATCTTCACACGTGAAAATATCATGTTATTTTCACATGTGAAAATATCACACTTGCCTTCGCTGAATGCTCGATTTTTAAGCTTAACTCAAATAAAATTTGAATTTGTATTTCATTGATGTTTATATAATAAACAGAACATTACATGACCGCTGGAGATACGAATTTTATCTTCTCGTGTTAAAAATTCGTATCTCCGCGCGGCCATGTAATATCCTCTATTTATGAGTCATAGATAGTGAGTTTTGAAAAGGCCGGCGTTTTGAAGAAAAACAAAACAATGGCGGCCTCTAAAAAGTTTCATTATACTAAGGTAATGTGAGAGTGTGAATTTACTAAAACAATTACATTACTCGCTCTCGATTTCTATGAGCTAAGACTCCTCGTCAACTATCAGCTCATAGAAATCTCGAGCTCGTAATCTAATTGTTAAATATATCAAACAGTCTCATCCAGCCGCAATTTTGTCAGCCTAACATACCGAGTCAGTATATAGTACCAGCAACATATAAGTGAGTTAAAACGTGTTACAAACATACATTGCTTTAGTGCCAAGCTGCGGAATATTCGCAGAATAAACAATTGAACAGATTTGGAAAAATAATGTTGTTGCAAGACTTCAAGGTGTTAAATGTTAGCATATTATCACTTACCACTGTTGCTCTACTTTATTTGAGCGAAAAAATGAAATATTATGAAGAGAAAACCTGCTTGGGTTAGCAGTCGAGAGTTCATTATTGACCAAATATGGTCATAAATTCATCTCGAATTATCCACAACTTGGTTCGCCGTTACATGTTTCAACTAAGTTATATGTTTCTGATAGTACCTCTATTTGATTGTTGCTTGACGCGTTCGCGAGAGCAGGGATCTCATCAATACCATCCACAGGGCTGACAACTTGATAATCACTTTTCCTCGCACATTCTCCCCTGTTAGGTTATCAAACTTATCCTACGAGAAAAAAGAAGCTCCATGAAATATTATACATAGCTGTAGGGTATTTCAACTGTCACTGAAATAGTTGCCGAGGCCGAGGGTTCAGGGCTCGAATTAACAGATTTAAAGGTCGCGAGTTTGACTTCTTTGTGAGATTAGTCGCAAAACGAGAGGTTTATTTGCACAATCGAGGAAAAACCCTGAGGAATAACTGCAAAACTAGGCGATGTTTTGCAACTAACCAATATTTTTTGTCGCAATGTGCAACATTCTGGTCACTTATTTAAGTAAATGTTTGTTTTAGAATGGGAGAATTTTTTCATGCGACGCCCTCTATTATGTCGCGTGTGTGCACATGTAGAAGAGTTGAAAGTTAGCCCGCACGTGACGCTGTGTAAACTGCTCATATAATAACACGAACGAAACGTGTTGCAAAAAGAACAAACTATAACATCAAACCTACTATACATAAAGAAAAACAAATAAGAATTTAAGAACCATTTTAAAGTTATTTTTTATTTTCCACGCCATAGAAAAAAAAAACGCTTTCCTACTTCATAAGAATCTTGCCTTAGATGTAGCTTGAGACTCTTTACCAGACACCGATTATGCGCACCCCTATGCGAGTTGGAGACAGTGGGCGTGGGGGGTACTGTCTCTGGGTCTAGTCGGACTGGTGGGCCAGCTGCCGCAGTGAAGGTCATCTGAATCACACAACAAAATAATGTTCAGTTTTATCAGGGAGGTGAGAGAAATGAGACGCAACTTTATAAATTAGCACAATTTAAAGTGCATATCATCCCTGAAACAGAAATATAAAGGGTAAAATGTTGGGGTTAAATAAGTAAGAAAGCTGTTATTATTTACTCCAATTAGAGAAAATATTGAAATAGTTATGAAGCGAGCTATACTTAAGTTCAGATGATCACCAAATGGCAGTGCAAGGCCATTGTTTGTGGACATGGGAACGAGATTGTCCTTTGTTTTGCAACGGTCATGTGACTCAGCCTCCCCCAGGGTCTTGTGCTCGACCAGCCGCCATCTTGAAAATTACCCACAAGACCCTGGAGACGAGGTTGACGTCTCACTTTGCAATCATCTAACCCACAAAGAAGGTGGTCAATATCATAATCTGTCGAAGAGATGGATTTGAACCCTTGCTCTCTGGAATTATAGGTCCGACACTGTAGGACACTGTAGGACACCGTAGGACACTGTAGGACCAGCTGGCTGAGCCATCCAGGAGTTTTCTAACTTACCGGTTCGCTAGTAAGTGTTCCAGAAGAAGGACCATACTGAACAACCATGCAGTGAGCACCACAGACGTCAGGGACTTTTAGATCTCTGCACAGGTAACAGGATATTGAGACGAAATTAAACAATAAGTTAGCATGCTCTGTATGCATCAGTGCCGGATCAAGACATTTGGCAGGGGAGGGGAACACGAGTTTAAGGAGGGGGCACCGTTAATAAAAAGCATACTACAAAAGAATAAGCTAACATCTGTAATGGTCATCATTTCCTATAAATTTACTCTTGGATGTTAGCACTGACCACCCTGGCCTCTCCACTCCAGTGTACATCTAGAGGAAAAACGCAATATTCCCGAGGTATTCCCTTGTTTTGCACCACGCATCTTCTCAGCGCAAGGTTCGCATGGTTCATTCTTGAATTTTCATTAGTCGGAACTCTGAAAACTAGATGGTACCGGTTTAAAAAAAGGTTTTATCAAACCATCCTTAGTCTTTAAGAGCAAGCGTAGCATGATGATCTTATGATCTTACCTAAAGAAGAAGTGACCAGGTTTATCGCCTGCAGCTTTTCGAGAAGGATAAAGAGTTGTCACCTAGAGAATCACGAAAAAAGCCATTATTAACAAAGTAGCTCCCCTTGAAGAGCAACTCAAAGTTAGGCCCAACATTTGAAGCACTATTAACAGAGTAGCTCCAGTTGAAGAGCAACTCAAAGATAGGCCCCCAACATTTGGTGCACTATTAACGGAGTACCAACATTTGGTCCACTATTAACAGAGTAGCTTCCAATAAAGAGCAACTTATAGTTAGACCCCAACATTTGGTCCACTATTAACATAGTAGCTCCCTTGAAGAGCAACTCAAACTTAGGCCCAACATTTGGAGCACTATTAACAGAGTAGCTCCCCTTGAAGAGCAACTCAAAGTTAGGCCCAACATTTGGAGCACTATTAACAGAGTAGCTCCCCTTGAAGAGCAACTCAAAGATAGGCCCCCAACATTTGGTGCAACTGCTCTAAAAACAATGATAAATGAAATCTGAATGATCTTGCTTAGAGTCTCGCAACGGCAGGGATATAATCACAGGGTAGGTAGCCTACAGCAGGGATATAATCACAGGGTAGGTATACTAAACAACTGAACGACGTACACATGTAACAGTAAAGGAAGGGCCTGCTCGCAGGTGTTGGAGAGTAGCTTTAGGTCGAGAAACCCGAGTTTGCTTTCGCGGTAGTTTTAGGCCATCTCGACCTAAAACTACTCTCCAACACCTGCGAGCAGGCTAGATAAGGAGGGGCTCGTTGATTTGCACTAATACAAAGTAAATATGCATAAAGCGGGGTTCGTACGCTTTCTGAATGACAAAAATCCAGGATTTTCCAGGAAGTTTTTATTTATTTTTCCAGGACTATTTTCTAGGAGTTTATATTTGGTAGAAATGCCCCCTCCTCCAAAAAACATTTGAGTAAGTCTGGAGAATGTCATAATTTACAGTCCAAATCAGATTCACGAAACTGACTGATTCAACCACATTTGAGTTGAAACATTTTTCCAGGAGTTTTTCAGGATTTTCCGTAAATTCCAGGACTTTCAATGACTTTCCAGGAAGGAAATGAAAATCCAGGATATTCCAGGATTCCAGGACACGTACAAACCATTTAAAGATTCCACTAGCCTTACCCTAGGAGGCGGCTTGATGCTAGCTGGCCCGTCTTTTAAGTGCCATATCTTGAGTACTACATCCTTGGAGCTGGCGCCCTTCAACACGGAATCATCCTCCGAAATAACATGTGCCGCCACCGCTACACAACAAAACGGTTAAAACAAAACATGTTACTGCAAATCAGTGTTCTCAACCGTAAGGATAGGTCTGCCAATAGGTCTATTGATAGCCCTGTTCTTCTAGAACGTTTATATTTGTGCTTTGACAAAGTTTTGAAATCCAGATATCAAGAAATTCTTAGTTTCCGATAGCCACCTGAAATCTGCTCTAATAAAATGTTATGATATTTCTACCAATATTATTATGGCAATCCTACTTACTAGGTAATAACTCTCCAACTTGACAAGTGTCTTGACTATTGAATGTGGCTTCGACCTTGATCGGTTTTGACGGATCTGGCTCGACCCTAGTAGTTAAACCAGAAATAATATCATTAAAACCAAACCTACAGCCGCGAATACACGAAGATGCGACGATGATTTAGAAAACCAAGGCCTATAAAAGGAGACCTATAGCCTGCATCAATATTTTGCTGCACTACCAAGGTTCGCCCTAATCGTTGAATGGAAATGGAAGCTTTGGAAGTGGAAACACTACGGTCAAGCGCCCTATTGTTTGTCTGAATTATATGAAGCGTATTTGCCTGCCATAAAGCTTTCAGAGATGACTTTGACCATCTGAGAGGTGACTCTGACAAGGTTTTGTAAGGGTCATGCCATTTTGAAAGCTTGTCGCCATGGAAATTGCCTTACCTGATGCTTATAACCGGAGCATCAAATGCTGATCTGCCGTGGAGGGCCTTTATCCTGATACCGTACATTCCTCTGTACTCAAAAAAGAAATTAGAAACATGTTGTTTTGTGTTTGATACAGTAGATGCAGTAGTGTCGTCAAAATTAGCTGTTCAGCAAAGTAATCGTCAAGTGATGCAGCTCAGCACTCTCCTCCCCAGAGCTCCCAAGTTGTCACCTCGCAGGGGAGGCTCTGGTGGCAGCCATTTGAGGGCATGCGCAGAACGCTCTTACTCTCGACGGCTCTGAAACAAATCTCGCGTATGTGTCAGTCCCACGAGGTGACGTACTCTGGACACGAGAACGTTAGCTCAGCTATTGGCCTGTGACAGCCGACACCACTACGCACTCGCAAAGAGCCGTCTGCGTGCTCAAGCCAAATTTCATAATGATGACGTATTTTGACTCAGATATGGTCTAAAGAATTACACGGCTTGTTAACCTTATTTCCTAGTTTGTGTGCTATGGAAATTTAATATCATCTAGTCAAACTGGCCACGTAATTCTTCTGATCTGGCTTGAGCGTGCAGACGCCTCTTTACGGGAGTCTCTTTCTGTGAGGGATAAGTGATATTATTATTCAGCCATGCCACTATCTCGGTTCTGATTGGCTAAGAGTACGCAGCGAAAACATGTTGGCGCGCAGTGCGTGACGTCATACTCCAGACATTAGGATTGATCGACGTTGCCAAATCTCACTATCATGCTCAACCTCATCCAATAAGTGTTAATTGGCTTGCGCAGACTACTCAGCTATTAGAAAATCACTAATTTAGAAAATATTGTAACAACGGTTGTATCACCTGGGAGCTGAGATTGATAGATGACCAAAGCTGGCCTGTCCCTTGTCATTCGTCTTCAACTGCTGTGGTGCAGGAGTTAGCTAAAGAGAAAGTAAAGTAAAGTAAAGTAACCGTGCTTATCCTCGAGGCTCAAAGCGCTTTACATTAACGGATAACTGATCCTATAGAACCAGCTTTATAAACATGAGTGTGTGTTAGCATTGTGAGTTCTGTGACACTGAGGTTAGGCAACTTCCGACGGTCCTCGCGGTCCTTTAACGTCCCTCTGGTTCCGCTTAGTGTAGTGTATATGAGAGACGGGGCCTACGGTTTAACGTCCTTATCCGAGAAGATCTAACCATTTGCAGATGTTAGAGCAAAGGCAGCACTTTCTCCTCAATTATTAGAAAAGACCCTGACTGTTGGCCCGGCCGGGGTTTGAACTCCCAACCTCCCGAACATAAGCCCGGCGCTAACCGGTCGTCGGTGAGAACAATCAATATAAATATTTTGGTATATCAGGGAATCGAAGCAGGCAAAGGTTATAGACAGTCCTCTCATACGAACGTGTCCAAGTCGGGTTCGCTTAAAGGCACTTGCACACTTAATTTTGTACAACCTGCCAATAAATAAGTCTAATTTTAATTACCAAAAATGCATTTAATGTTACCAGGAATAACCAAAATAACAGTACACATTTGTTAAATTACCTTCTAACTGTTAAATCAATACGAATCTATAGTGTTTTCTCTTATTATCAAGAGGATGGAATTGGATTGCGATTTGAAGTATTTGCCTGTCAGGCAAGCGTGCGAGTGCCCCTTTAATTTCGAACAGAGATATGTTGAACTGGGAGAGCATTATCATCCGAGAAGATTTAGAATAACCAGTTTGGGTGTGAATGAAAAATATTAACTTGATCTGACATACTATCTGATCAAACCTCTATATTGGATGGACATAAAGCTGGTCTGACATTTTATATTTCATTTCCACCGAAATATTTAACAGAAGCTAAAATGAAATTGAGGCCCCTCGATTGGCCGCACATAATAACCAACCGTCTCACAATTTTGGCCTGACATTTGACCATTCTGATCGGATGACCTGCAGTTATTTCTGTGTTAATTTCCCCTAACCTTGACTCCTCTGTCCGTATTGAGGACAACTTTCACGTTCGCCTCAGGTGTTGCATTCCCCTTCAGATCACACAGCTGAACCGTGATTGGCATCGGCAGGCGTGTGTTGTTGAAAGCTGAAATGGGCTGCCAAAAATGGGAAATAATAGAAAAAAACATAGGAACCATGCAATGGGGTAAAAGCAATTGAAATTAAATAAATATATATTGGAGACGGACTCCCCAGACTACTGGCAGTCAAGCGGTCATAAGCACAGACACTGAGGGTGCTCATTGCCATAGGGTTTATTACATCCCAAGTGGTTCTTCCTGTGAAATGAGACTCAATCCTAGCCCTTGTAAGGTAGCCGTACAATAAAACCCCTCACCTCAGCAGTATCTAAGTTCACTAGGGCCAGTTTTGAAGGGGGGCCTGCCACAACCTATAGATGAAATGAGCGAATTATCAATCAACGTGGACTGTGAAGAAATACAAAACATATAATGGATACACAACATCAATAGACCAATAGACCTCTTTCGCCGTCTATCAGATCACGTGGCATTCATTTGAATAATCTTTTTTGTTTGGGTTGCTTCAATATTCATATATCCTTTTATTATATGGACACGAGTGTTTTACTGGGAAATACGCCACTCGTAGATCTCGTACGAAGCTACATCCGGGTCCTCAGTGACATATTTTCCATATCCTCACTAGTGAGGATATCGGTCAAAACAAAAGTGCTTGGAAATCAATTTGTAATGATTTTTCTGGTTTGCCCATATAATAAAAAGAAAATTACACGGTGGCTTGAAGATATGAGTTTTATTTTCTCGTGTCAAAAACACTATTTTACTCATTCGCTGCGCTCATTCGTGCCATATCTTCGTGCCACCGTGTAATATCCTCTATATATATCCTTCGGTGCGTAGCAGAAAAATAAAGTAAGAATACTCATGGGAATTCCACGTGATCTCAAATGGGGCAACATTACGCCCAAAACCGAAAGAGGTATTAAAGGCCCATCACCAACCGAGAGCCTTTGCGGACTCTTAGCCAATCAGACCACACGAAAAACAATGGATCAATTTGAAAACAAAAGAAAACGGGGCGCAAAGGCTCCCGGTTAGTGATGGGCCTTTAAAGTTCTGACTTCAATACGAGGCTCAGAATGCGACTTATGTTGTTTTATTAACCTGAGCCTCGGACTCAAGTAAGAATATTAGTATATCAAAATTGATCTATCAATATAATTAATGAAAATCGATTAAAATACTCGATACTCACAATTTTTTATAGTTTCGAGTTTTAACGATTCTCGATATTACTCTAGAGTAGTAGCAATTTCCATGGATTCATATCGATTTTTGTCAGGTGTCGCACTAATCGAGTTGTGGGGTTGGGAGATTTTTTGTAGGTTTGCGCCACGAATCTTACCTCGACTCTCATATAGGCTTTTAGACTTTGCCAGTGGATAGCCAGCTCATGCGTACCTAACGGTGCATCAGCAAACTGAATGTTCTTGATGACAACACTGTTGTTCTGTGAACAAAGAAAGTGATAGAGTGAAACACAGAAGGAAACGATGTAAGGTAATTATTAGAGCGAATTTCAGATGACTGCTGTAAGAAAACAAGTCTTATTTATATCAAGATGAGTTTGTGTTACGCCGATTTAACTTCTCACTCGTTCGTGATTCCCCGATCTTCTACTGTTCAGAAAAGGCCAAATCTTGCACGAGGCCCGCATTGGATTTCTTAAAAACATATTCCATTTCAACGTTTCTCCTTGAATCCCAAAGACGAACTTCAAATCCAAACCTCGAGGTTGTGGATTTCGTGGTATCAGCAATCCATAAAATCAACGGCACTGTTTCTTCTAGCAACCAAAGTCGTGAAAAGTTCGGCTCATCTCCAGTGTAAGAACTCACCAGCTGCGTCACAAAGCTTTCTTTGTTTGGTAGAACGAAGGTTGAACCAATCATGATTAAATAGTTACTAAACACAAAGGTGTCCTCAGGGAATGGTTCTTACACTGGAGATGACCCAAAAGTTCATATCGAAAAGTTTATTTAAAACGATATCTCGATATAACGATGCACTTTTTCTGTCCCCTTGCCATATTGTTATATCGAGGTTCCACTATACATATAGAGCGGATTTCACATGACCGTCGTAATTGTTATGTAATTGCGATTGCTTTGCGTTCTCATTGGCTACTCGTTTTTCTCAGCCAATCAAATTCTGTAGTAAATACAATTGTGTAATTACTTTGTAATTGGTTCGGCTTGCAATTGGCTAAGAAAAAAGCCATTTAGGAGCAAGCCGTGATTTCTCTCGATTCTGATTGGCTAGTGATTGCTCAATTGCATTGTTTTCACCACAGTCATGTGAAAACCGCTCTATTTGTTGATTTCAGCACTTACATGGGCAACTCCTATTTGAACCTCCTTCTCCTTAAGAGTTTTAGCCGACACGTGAAACTGCGGCAGAGCACCTGCGGGCAGCTACAAAGAAACGAAATACAACGTAACACAGTTTACTAAATGAAGAAGTTCAACAGTTTTTGCTGTTCGCGCACCCAGCCGTCAGTAGAGAAGCCAAGCAATCGCGCGCGACGTTACGACGGCCCGGGAACCGAGCCTAGAGCAAAGCGAGTTATAGAAAAAAGGTCAAACAAATTCGGGATGGTTTGAACTTTCATTGTGATCACGTTGTGATTCTTACAATTGCATATTCTCGCCTCCACAGGGTTCCCAACAGACATCACGTTAACATTATCAAACACAAGGCCATTCTCGAGCCCATAGCTACCCCGTCTCTCGTCACATCGCCACTGACGCATGCGCAAGATTTGATACAGAGCCGTTGAGGGAAAGAGCTTTATGCGCATGCTCCAACGTTCAAAATCAACCAATCAGCGAAGGTCCTCAAATGGATGCCACCAGAGCCTACCCTACGAGGTTACGAGCCGGAAAGCTCTGGGTACAAGAATGACACAAGGCAGAATAAAGAACTCTTATACGCATGTCACGTTTTGACAGCAACAAGATGGTGATAGCTGAAAGTGCTTTGGTTTACTATGGTTCTTATCGCGTATTTCGCAGTCGTGCGTGTCGAGCCCTGGCCACTCAAACCACGGGTTGGAGGGTGGCAACGGTGCAACACGCACAACTGTAACTGTGGAATACCTTTGTGATTTTGTTTCCATGCTTGTCATAGAAAGTTACAATGATATCTGATTCCAGTGCTTCTCCGAGGCGCAGCTTGGGGTTTTCACAGATGACCTTAAGGCCTGCTGGTAAATCGGCTTGTGGCCTAACAAATGAGAAGAGCAAATACAGTCAAACTGTAAGGGAACTGTGGAATTTTCATGGCCTGATGGATAGAAACAGTGGCGGATCCAGGAATTTCAGAAAGGCCGGATCGTGAAAACAGCAAATACAGTAAATGAATGGGAAATTCTCCCGAGAAAGGGGGAGGCCACGCCCCTCCCCCTAAATCCGCCCCCTGAGCAATGGGGTGTGAAAACTACAATCTCAAATGTAATATCTCAAATGTAATATCTCCTGGGACTCGAGATTGCGGATGGGGCAAATGCAATTAAAGTATGCAAGTTGTGGAGTCACGGGTTTTTGGTTATCTTACCAAGAGGCAACGCTGGAAACTTACCTTAACGTAAACGAGAAGTCGATAGGGGCGGACCCAAGCAGGTTGATCTTGCAAAATTTCTGCTCCTCGCACGAAGTTGGGGCCTAGGAAGAAAAATATAAAATGATCATCAGTTTTATATCTCTCGAATTTCCACACATTACGCCATTCGAATTGAAAGGACTTGCATTTGCTTTTCTCGTTTATTTAAATGAAGAGGTGATGACTGCAAAAGCGTTTGCGCGTACTACCCCCCCCCCCCCCCCCCCATAACAAGCCAAAAGCCTATAATATATAGATTTAGCCACTGGCTAAAAGCGGAGCTCCCGGTTACATATTTTTCTGTGCTGGGGTCTTGGTTTACCTGTGTGGGGGCGCGCAGACACGGACGCGCCAGCGATACCCAAATGGGAATACCGCTGAACCATGAAAAATGAAGTCGATCGTTATACCTGAGTTCTTCTTTGAGCTATTGTATTCTTCCTGCGATACCTATGGTGCTCCGCTCTAAGGAGCTCCGCTACAAGAACATACTGTAAGCAAGCTATAGGAACATCTCCCTCCGACCAGCGGACGGGGAGCCATTTCTCGAAACACCCGAGAATTGCTCCCAAAGTTTTCTTTTCTGTACCCTGTTGATTTAAATAGTCTAGAACTTCCTATTCGTGGATATCTATAGTGTTTACATCTCAAAAATGAAAGTTTCATTCAAACCCTCAAATCGACAAAAAAATCACCCGAAACCTCTTGAGAGGGCAGCTGCTCCCGAAAACTTTCCATTATTTTTCACCCGAGTTTTTCGAGCACCCAAATCACGTTACCTTGACGTCAGGTAAGATGCCTTGTTTTATAGACTCTCTGTTAGTCTTTGCAACCCAGTTAACCTGTGAAACAACAAGAGATAGTGATGTCTGCATTTGCTAAGCCGTGTGACCAAGGCGTCATAGAGCAGATTTCGTATGACTGTGAAAAATGCCGCGACACGGCGCGGCGCAGTCGCGGCAGGGGACCTGGTCTGCTGAAGATACGGAATGAAATAGCATAGCCGCAGCACGGTCAGGGTCGCGGCGCGGCACATCTTTGCCTCGACACTTTTCGCATGTATGCGAAATAAGATGCTCTATTGTGATCATCTATCCGCTTCTTGCCCTGGAAAGTAAAACTGCTTGTCAGCTTAGCGACGTTGCATACCGTGCTAAGCACTCCAATACGATTTGACTGTCATTTATAAAAGCTTTGCAAGGCCCTGCAATTTCGACCTGCAGTTAAGTACTTTGGATCAGCATTTCTGATAAATCTTTCATGAAAAGGAGCTAATTTGTTAGTGTATTTTTTTTATTTTTGCATGTCAAATTTCTCATTTGTTCTGGTTTGTAGCAATTGGCAGTCACAGACTTCCACACCCCGTCTTCACGATTTCATCCTGGAATTCCAGTGAATTTCACCCTGAAATTCCATATCTTGGGAAAAGCCGAGACCTGGACTTTTACTTCTGTAATAGTACCCAGCCCGGAATTCCAGGCAGTTCTAGTACACCCATCCTGGAATTCCAGAGGGCCTCAACGGGGGAATACGGCGGCCTGATCATTAAATCTTCTTGAGTTTTGAATTTACAATATTACAGCTGCTTTGAGTATTCCATTGGCGATCTGGCTTCCGTCAATTTAACTCTCGGGTCTAATTTGAGTCTTAGCCGACTGTAAGTTACGCCATTTGTTTAGAAAAAGATAGTAAAAGATGCTATGTGTTGGGGCATTTCACCAGCATGGCGAATAACTGAATTCTATGATTGACGCAAGCCAGAAAGCAGTTTGACGGTTGGACATCGATCTCGAGAGTTCCCAGAATACTCAAAACAGCTGTAAATTGTGGAAGCAAAGCACTTACTTTGAATTTACTAGCCAGTGCGTTATCAATTGACAACTCCCTTTCACCTTCGTCCAAAACGCAGAAACCTGGGACACAGCAATTGTATGATCGGTAAAAAAGGACTTTCACTAATGAACGATGTATAGACCCTTATCCAAAATGACCGCAAATTCACGTATTATAATCTTATAATTAAACTGACTGAAAATCACTACAAAGAGTACTTTACATCAGTAATCCTTTAAATGTTCGTTATGCCAAATGAGAAATGTCGGATGAGAAAGCAGAGTCTGAAAATTGAACATTTTACAGAGATTTGTATGACTGGGGGGTGTGACGCATAATGATGCTACCTACTCAGCCTTGTGAACGTTCTCCACCCCATCGGACCAAAGTAAGAGAACATAATGCAACTTACTGAGCCCTGTGACCGTTTCTCCGGCGACACATGCCAAGTCTTGACCATCTTCAAGCATAACTTTATCAGCTTTCCTTCCCTTCCCACGAATGATAGTAGATTAAAAAAAAATACTAAGCCCCGTGACTGTTTCTCCTGCGACACATGCCAGGTCTTGACCATCTTCAAGCATAACTTTATCAGCTTTCCTTCCCTTCCCACGAATGATAGTAGATTAAGAAAAAAAAACTTACTAAGCCCCGTGACCGTTTCTCCGGCGACACATGCCAAGTCTTGACCATCTTCTAGCACGTTTTTCTGCTGGACTCCCTGTGGTTGATAAAACACTTGTATCTGTCCGGCTCTCTTGCTAGGACAGACCGTCACGGCCTTCTCCACGGCTTCGACGTCCTTATGATGATGTAACTCGATCTTGGCATTGATTCTGGCTGGCTTGTTGTTCACTAGCTTTAACGAGAGCTCAGGACCAGTCAGAGTCGCTTTGCCAGAGGAGCTGCAGTCAGCAGTATAGGTAGGCAGGTTTGGAGCACCTGAAAACTGTTCAAGAATAGCAGGGACCAAAATTAATGGGGGAATGTCATGATATGAGGGTACTTTAGTTACCATAAATGAAGTTCAATTCACAAGAAATAAGCAAAATAACCATCTAGGTTTGTTAAGTAACCTTTCAACTGCCAGATAAGCACAAATGTGGAGTATTTTGGTTTATTATCGTGCTGATGGAAATGGATTGCGAATTGCTCTTCTTGATTTCTTACCTGACTGAACTGTTTTCAAACTTTGAAATAGGTAAACAAAGAGACGACACACGAAAAATTGCTTTCAGAAACAAGACCCTTGTACAATTTCCTGGAAGGGATGGATTTTTTTGTCAGCAAGTTGACAAAAATCCATCCATACCATCCACCACAGGCCCATGAATTTGTGACATTGAATGATATGTCGTTCGAGAGAGGAAAGCATTTGCCCCTCGGGGAGCACCACATCAAATTTCTTGACATCTCAGGACTGTTTCTTCGCCGTTTTACAACTTTTCGCTGTGAAACTAGGCAAATGTAGTCATTTTTAGGTTATCTTTTCCATGGAGTTGATCGATTTTCAACAACTTCAAAAGATCAAGAAACCTTTGAAGGGTCTAGTGAGCATCTGCGATGCATCACTTGGGACTCTCCCCATTCGTGACTTCTGTCTCCAGCAACACTTGAAATATCTGGCCCATGTTTGTAGAATGGACAATGACTCCCTCCAAAACCAGGTGCTATTTAGTGCGGTTCAGGGAAGGATATGGAGCAAGGTAGAGCGTCTTCTTGACGTCGACAAATCCCAAGTAAGACGCCAGCTGATGGACAGAGACGACTTCGTGAGATTTCTAGACAAACGTTTCTAGAACGCCCCAGGGCTGCGACGCGGGAAAACACGACGATGATGATAATGAGTCTCCCTCTGAAAGTGCAAACATTTGAGCTTTCACTTTATTTACCTTGCATACAACGTTGAGCCTCGGAGAGACAGTCACGTTGCCCGCTTTGTCCTGCACCTGGACCTGTAGCTGTAACGCATTCCCATTCTCGACAGTCAGATCTGGCGATGGGGGAGTCACTATTAGCTTATCAGGAGGACCTGAGAAGTTGAGAAAAATAGGAGGATATTTTGTTTACATTAGAGCTCATAAGCAATACGAAATGTTCAGAATCAGACTGTTTATTTGAGATATGAAATGAATTCTGATTATGACAGTACAAAACCATGACATGACAAACCGTGACATGATAACACCGTCATATGACAACACCGTCACATGACAAAACCGTGACATGACAACACCGTCACATGACAAAACCGTGACATACAGTGCTAGACTGTTTACAGCCCCTTCTTCTGCGAACGTCCGTAAATCGAGGAAAATGTTTTTTTACCCGCGGCGCGCTTCGATTTGTTTACAAGTGTCGAGTTTTTCAAGAGAGGGAGAGACACGCCACGGGGGCAAAAACGCCGTTCGCCGAAGAAGGGGCTACAAGCAGTCTACATACAGTGCCAAATTGTTCGACTAGTTTTGTGATATTATTACTCACGGTTCTGTTCTCAATTGTGCGACTAAAACCTCTCTTTTTTTCGACTAACTCATGAAACAAGTCGCACAGTTGCGACTTCGAGCACTGTGTTACCTGGCAACAATCGAATCTTCAGGCTCTGTGTATCTTCGCTGAGTCCTGGCAATGTTAGTTTCAGGTTGAAATCCTAAATGGAACCATTACAAAGACATTTGATTGAAAAAAGCAAACAACAACCACATAGTAATTGGAATGAAAAAATAAAGAAATCACGGCACATGAAAAATACATTGTTCTTTCTCAAATGTTTTCAGGAATGGTCGTATTTCTGAATGGAGAAGTTAAATATCGGCCTTGAGTGAGTCGGAAAATTAATAAAGCAATGGGACAATCATCGGAACTTTTTATTTTGATTAATTTTCTAAACTGATATGATGCATATATGTGACATTCAGATTGCCTTCACAATTCTCTGGATGTTTGCTTCTAGATTTTCCTGGACAATTCTAGAAGTTCTCAAATAATTCTAAATATTACTTTAAAATTCTAGATATTTCTATATAGCTCTAGAATTTTCTAGAAAAAGAAGATGCTCCCAGGACAATACAAGGAAACAACAAACCTTGCCTGCATGTATCGGCACGCTCCCCATGGCGACCACACCCTTGATGATAAATGTGTTCCCCTTGGTGGCGGTACCCGTGTAGCTAAGCTCCAGACCACTACTGCATGCATAAATAATTGTAATTATTTCATCATTGTTAAAACAATGACTCCAATTCCATTGATATAGATGATGGCGGAATGTTTGCGCAAACGGAAGGCTCGAGGTAAATATTCATATTAATATTCTTCTCGAAAAAATAAACTTTATAGGAGTTCACAACTGAGAGCTTGAATAGTTCACATATTCACAAACAGAAAAAGTCTAGTGAAAACAAACCTGTGGCGTCCTTCAGGGCTCAAACATAGGCCCGTTGTTATTCGACCTACCTAAAATTTACAGCACCGACATAGTTAGAGCGTATGCGTAAAACATCTTTATAATTCTTGTCAGCTCATAGGTACAAGAAAGGAAATTTAGTCATTGGTGCAAAGAGGAAAATAACCTTTTGCTGGCTTCTAGGAAGTACTGATGTGATAAAGGGAGTCTCTAAGATTGACGAACTCCCAAGCTTCCGAGAATGTTGGGTCAGTGGATTAGTAAAATATCACAGGTTTAGAATGAAATACCAGAAAATCAGTGTTTTATCTGGTGCTGAGATATTTTTTACCTGGCACTGAGTTCAGGAGAGATGTCACTTTCAAGCCTGGATGGGTTGCTGTACTCATCAAAGAGATTTATCGGAATCTGCAACAGAAAAAAGTACGCAACATTTTCAAGTAATCCTTAAAAGTGACCAGGGAATATTATGCTTCGAAAAGCTGCTTCAGTACAGTCCTTGTGGTTGTTCTGAAAATAGACAGGGTACTAAAGGTTACTGCATCAGCTGACAGCAACTGACTCATATTCCAGCCCTGTAAACACATTTTAGTTCAGGCTGCTACGAACTGTCCTCCTCTCATCTACATACCTGGAAAGGTACCCCTACTCGCAATGGAGTGTCCAACATGCCGAACGTAAAGTTACTTGGCTTCGCCTCGGTAACAGTGAACTTGATGTGATGTGAAGGCAAGTTTTTGATGGAATGTGCACTACCGCTGTCGCTCGTAACGGCTTGAAGCTGCAAGGTGTGGCCACCGAGGTGGGTTATGTTTTCTGTTGGTAACGAAGTGGGGAATGAGTACATCCTCAACAGATAGACAACTATACAAAAATAAATAGAAGTGGCAGACGAATGGCCGAATGACCAACATTAAAGAAATAAACCAAAAACCGAATGAAAACTATCGAGCAAAAACAAAGGAACTACAAAACAAACACGAGCAAACAAATAAACAGCCAGGCAAACACACAAAGTGCACAACCCGGACAATAACCATACGAATGTCAGTAACAAAACCAAGTGTCGTGTCGTGAATTAACACACAAACAAACAAACAAGAAAACAAATAAACGAGACCTAACGAACAAAACATGAAATGAATGCAAACAATAAACAAAGAGAATAGGAACAAACCAACAAAAAACAACCAATGCAAAAAATACAGTTAGCACAAATGATGTTTCATGAATTGACAAAAATACATCATTCTAAGTGGTAAGCTCTAATGGCTTACCTTTAATCGTCCAGGCAACAATTGTTATATATATTTTTTCATATGAGCATGCTAAAGAAATCTAGTTATGTAATACTGACACATAATACAATGCAAACTATATGTAGAGACTAGATGCTAGAGTTTCATATGAAAACATGTAAATGTGTGAACTACTGTGAATGCAAACTAACTGTTACGATTTGGACAAGGAATAGGCGTTTCTGCATGCTATGAGTCAAACAAGAAAGTGAGAGATCCTAACCCATTTTCCGGAACCAGTAGGGCCAGCTCTTTCCTCCGTGTTGACAGATATGTGTGGTTAGCACTTTGTTGTCTTTGTCAGTGGCTGAAATAAAATGGCAATATTGTCTGAAACCGATGACTAAGAGCTTTCCTCTCTCATATAAGGATACAGAGACAGCTTATTGACTGACCAGGCTATTTTTAGAAACAGTTTCCCAAAAGCTCAATGGACGATTCCAGCTATAAGCGCGCGCTCTTCTTTATTCAGAAATGCCCAACAATTACCAGAATGCAGCGCTCGCTTTCTAACACTTTATTCGACAAAATGTCCCACATTTACCAACATGCAGCGCGCGCGTGCGTTTTAGCTGGAATCGCCAATTCCCACAAAACTCTTTATTACGGTCGAACTGTTTTTCCTTTTTCAATCCTTTTACCATTTAATGTTACTGTGGTTTTCGTCGTACTGGAAGTTCTGCAAGCTCTGCACCGACTACTCAAGTAATATATCAAACACGCGACAGCGTATTTTATCAGGATTACTGAAACACCGAAAATTGGGTTGAAAAACAAGGCAAAGCCAAATAATTTTCACCCACTTCGAGGTGTTTGGAAATCCTAATGAGAAACATTGCGTTTTAGCTGGAATCGCCAATTCCCACACAAATCTTTATTACGGTCAAACTGTTTTTCCTTTATCAATCCTTTTTACCGTTTAATGATAATGCGGTTTTCGTCGTACTGGAAGTTCTGCAAGCTCCGCACCGACTAATCAAGTAATATATCAAACACGCGACATCGTATTTTATCAGGAATACTGAAACACCGAAAATTGGGTTGAAAAAAACAAGGCAAAGCCAATTAATTTTCACCCACTTCGAGGTGTTTGGAAATCCTAATGAGAAACACTGAGAAGTTTTGATATGGCTTCTCTGTGCTGCCAATCAACGCAATCCGTGTCCGTGTGAGCCAATCATATTCTTACTCAGTGCATTCGATTGGCTTCCCTTGCGAGACATGTCGCGACAGAAGCCAATTCACTGCACTAGGCGAAACTAGGCAAGGGTGTGATGCAAGGGTGCTCACAATGGTTTGATTGACTGCACAGGAAACCCCAACTGCCAAAAGCTCTCTCGATGTTTTGAAGGCGCTGGGTCGCGTGTTACCTGAAACAGCTATAATGTAGAGAAAAAGAAGGAATAAAATCTCAACTATGTAAATTAAGATCAGGTATCCAAACCTCATCCACCCTTTGTTTAAGCTTGATGAAGTATTAATAAATTCGAGAAACGTCCCTTTTAGGAAAAAAACTTTTTAACCGATTATCAACATACCATGCCAAATGACCTTGAGTTCCACAAGTAGTTTTTTTCTGTCTCCCGGTAACTTGTTGGCAGATTCTCCTCGCCCGTTTACGATGTCCACTCTCATGGCACCTAGAAAGAATACGTTTGTATAGTAGAGATAATGGGACGACTTTAGAGACAAATTAGACCCCGTCAACACGATTGCGCTTTCGTTTGAAAATGCACTTTTTTTGTTACGGAATATACGGCTACGATGAAAACGATGACCGAATTTGAAAACGCTATGCAGCGTGGATTTATTTGAAAACGATACCGTAACGTTTTCAAATTTGGAAATTTCATAGCGAAAGTTATTACTGTGCGACTACGTCAACCGGGCCATCCCGTAAAAAGTTGATCATTTAGAGATTCAAACTATTTTAAGCAAATTTAATACCTGCAATACATCTGACGATGAGTAATTAAGTGTTTTGAAGTTATTTCTGCCCATAATTTCCACAATTTTTACGAGAAAAGCGATATTTCGGTGTCTCAGATCTCAAGAAAGTCGAGATCCTTTGTTCTGTACTCGCTTCCTGATTGGCTAACTTCTTACAAAATGGCCCGGTTGACGTAGTCGCACAGTAAATCGTACGTAAAAACGGCTATGAAATGCACGTTTCAGTTCCTTTTCATTTCTAAGGCTAAATAATAATAGTACCACGCTATAGTGCTACGCTAGTTCTTACTTGGGCCAAACTTAACGATACTAGATATCTTGCGATGTATTGAGAAAAAAAAGAGAAAAAAGTGGTTGAGTTATAGCCTGGTGCACACTTGCGACATAACGACATAAGAAAAATATCACGCGAACAAAATTCAGTGGTTTCAAAAAGTTGAAGCCCACAAAAAATAACACAACATTGCTTTGGCGAAGTAATCTAATGATGATCCATGGAAAATGTTGATTATTTCCAATGTTTTCCCATGCTTTTTTCGTTGCAACATAACGTCCTTATGTCGTTATGTCGCTAGTGTGCACCGGGCTTATGTGCAAATCTTACCTATAGTTTTCCCTGCAGGAATCTTGGAGTTAGGAAACAGCTTGTCTCCTTCGGGCCATTCAATCTTGATCGCGCTTGGAAGCCTTACAAGAGCAAAATATGTTACTATTGGTCTTATAGACTGATTGCAGTCCTCGACTGGGTAACTTGTTGCGACAGAAAGCCAGGCAGCTGCCCTGGGCAAACATTAGATTAGATTATTTGACTGACGGAACAGAAAAACCAAAATAGCCAACCAAAAATGCCGCGCATCGCGAAACAAGGGATTTAGCAGGGCTGCAAATTGCGCCCGTGGGGGTCGCTTTTGCGACCAAGTTTTTCTCTTTTGCGACTAAACTTTGTCAGTCAGTCGAAGTTTTGCGACTCACTTCTTGTCTAATTCGCTGACGCAAGTTCAATTTTTACGACTAACATTTTAGAAAATGCGACTAGAATTTGAAACTTGTCAAAACATTTTGACTGGACTTTTTTTTTAATTTGCAGCCCTATTTAGCAGTAATCGGGTCTTACTTGCATTCCTCTTCTTCGATGAATTTTTTGATCTGATTGGCAGTTAAATTCCTGTCTAGCTTAGCCAGGGAAAACACCTTTACATCGCCATACAACGAGACTGGTTCCTGAAGCGACGACAAGAGAACAAAGGGATACCATTCAGTGACAGTTCTAACATCATAGTCTGTCTATTAACAAAAGTTTGAAAATACTTGATTCAACATTTGTGAATATTTGTTTAACAATTTCTTCATGAATAAGCTTTCAGAACCCGACGAAACTCGGTGAATATTATGTTCAGCAATGTTTAATGTTGTTCAATGCATGTTGAGCGTTTTCTAAATCACTGAAAACGTAACCTCGGGAAAAGGTGAATCGCACTGGAGGTCATCGTGTTGAATCATGATGAGCATCGTGTTGAATCACTGTTCATTTTCAATGATGTTGAACCGATCAAATATTCGTAAAACGAATGTTGAAAACAATGGTTCACATCGTGTAAAATGATTCAAATCTTCACAAGTGATCTTTTAGTGTTTTAGCCATTTATAAATTGCCGAGTAGATACAGTACTCGGCGATATCTAGACATTTGCAATCTAATATCAAATTCAAAAATTATTTGGTAAATTCCTGGACTTTTCCAGGCATGGAAAGACTTTCCAGAATTCCAGGACTTTCCTGGACAATGTGATTGCTGACAGACTTCCCCCATTGTACTCACTTGGACTATTTCCATCTCTCCTCCTGTCGCAAACACGTCACCTTCATGATCCCCGTACAACAAGAACCGCTTGACAGTTCCACACACATAAGGAAGAGTGCGCTGAGTGCGGACCTGAAATCATATGGTCATAACACACAGTGAAATGGGGCTCCTAGTGTAATCACTAGAGTTTAGCTCTTAATTCTCCTACGTTTTACTGCAAGGACTAGTTTGTTAAGAGTGAAGAGTTAAAGAGCAGGGTACCAGACTAGCTACGTACTCCCAGATCCGTTTAACACTACAGTTTGAAAGAACACGTACGAACAGCCCAATGGTATTCCTTCCCTAGCTCTGAAAAGATGGCACATACTTGGGGACAAGTCCCAGGGATCAGTTGCACGAGATCGCCTCTACGACCGGTGCCTAGAACTTGTCCCCTAGTCTTGTCCCCTTGTCTGCCGAGTTCAGGGATCCAGCCGCTGTTTTTTTTAACAGCACCTAAACGTCACTGTACGTTTAGGGCGGGACCCTTTGGGGGACTACCGTAAGAACGCTGGGAGGGCAAGACCAAAACCCCTGTTGGGGTTCCCATAGAACTACAATAGGTTGTGTGCAGTCACGTCCTCATGGCGAGCGCGTGCCCCGCCAGTCGCAATCTTCTAGAGCGAATATTTGATAAGAGTGGTGGGAAGTCGGTCCTACCGAATGTGACATAATGTACTATGCAAATATATTTTTGAACTAAATTACGACCTCCACCTTCTCAACATTTTTTAGGGAAGGCCGAGAGCTGTAACACACAGACTAATTTTGTATGACTTGTCTTAAGGAATTCACGGCTCACTCCAGTGTAAAAGCTGCACACTTATAGTACAAGACTCACCAGTTGTCCGGCCTTGAAGATTTTTCCATCCCACTCAATAGCGTGGAATACTGACCACGGAGACTGGATACGCTTCGGGATAAGATCTGTACGCTTGACTTGGCCTTGGAAGTGGCTGAACTTCACCTGAAGAACAAATTGGTATTAACAACATGATATTCTCTAATTTCAACTGTCCAGCAATCTTTGATCAACTGTACAACTATAGATTCCGATTGAACGATGAAAGGTTCCCCAATTGCCAGAGGCTTTATTCTGTTTTCGGTGGTTCTTCAACGTCCCCCAGAAACTGGGTAAGATAGTGAAGCAAAGACGGGACCTCGGTTTATTGTGAAGACCCCGGCCGGTATTCCTTCCCGGATCACGGGATTCAGATGCCAACGTCGTGACGCTGAGCCAACCGTGTTTCCAGCTTGTAGAAAGCCCTTGATACCTGTAAATATTTTTTACCGATGCCACCACTGATCTAATGACTATATGACTACAGTGAGAACACCTACCGTAACACAGTTATGGCATGACATCGATAGCAAAAGTAGAGCTCAAGCGGCTCACCTTTGGGACTCATGCGCAACTACAATCAATCAAACTTTTTTCCTAAGAGCAATAACCTGTTTGTCATGATTTTCATGGCATTCTTTGATCCATTCATGGAAAGCTCTTGATATCTGTACTCTTTGCTCCTAAAACAAACGATGAACATGATACAATAATTAGATTTATTATACGACTGTGACCCCAGTTTACCGGATTCATTCTACCATACAAGGTCAAAATTAAGTGCAGATATATATATTTCTTATAAGTGTGATACGGGTGAATTTTTGACAAGAATATACGGGTGAATATTTGACAAGATGCGGATGTATTTTTCCAAGCCCCGCAGGGGTGAGGAAATATGCGAGCAACGAGTCATATTATACGATATTACACTGTATTACAGCCATATTAAGCCGTATTACACTAAAACTGTTTCCTTCCTAAATGGCCTTCTCTACTCAGGAGTTGCACCAAAACTTTGCACATAGGTGAGAAAACAACCCATTCCAACTGTTAACACTTAACAGACAGACAAAACATTTTTTTTTGAGTGTGTGGAGGGGTTGCTCAGTGCTCAAATGTTTACCTGACCAAGGACAACCCTGTTAAAGATGGTGTTCTTATCCTTGAGTTTCATTTCCAGGTCCATGAAGGTTAGCTTGTTGGTGCTGACTTGGAAGGCATCGTTTGTCCAGAGCACACCAGAGAATCTGGAATCAAATCAAATGTATCAAATCACCCAAATACAAATCACACATTCCATGCAGTGGTGAATTTCAGATAACTGCTGAAAGAAAATCAGGTGATCCTATTGGCTGAAGTCTTTGTTAAGTCAGCCAATCAGAATTTGAAGTCAAACCCAATACACAGTGACTACTATTTACTTGTTTCACCACTAAACACCTTGTGATTGGTTTATTGTTGAACAAGCTTCGTTTCAGTAATAATAATCAGGAGCAGATGCAGGATCTTCGGAAGTTGAACAAACTTCGTTTCAGGATCTCCAGAAAGGGGGGGGGGGGGGGGGGGGGGGGGGGGGAAGGCCAAAGTTGTAACCTTGCTCTCGCAAATGGGGAAATCTTTAACTTTTCAAGTCAAAGTACTTACCTATTATAGCATTCTGGAGGAATGTTGGTCCTTTTCTTTGGAGCTTGACACCACTCAAGTCTGCATTAAATATATATACACGTATAATTATATACAAAATGATTATTGGCAACCAAGCTTTAATCATTTTGTTAGTTAAGGGTTGCTTGCTCTTATCCAACGAAAATATACAATCCCCTGCAGTCATTGGGAAACTTAGACTCAAAATTGAGTTCTGACAGTATTTCCAAAGACAATGCAGGCCTTCTTCAATAGTTGTGGCATGGAGCTTGTGTGTTAGGCTCGAAAGTTCTTGCACGTTTTTTTGCTTCAGAAAAATCGTAGGCAATATTCACTTTCTTGCTCATCTGCATATTGTGTGGCAATGATGAAACCAACCAATCAGATTCTACTGAAATACAAGAACTGCTGTGGCGTAATAAACCCTTGGCAGTGACCACCCTTAATAATTAGTGTCTGTGCCTATGACCGCTTGGCTGCCAGTGGCGCCATAATTCGGCTTGCAAGTTCTGCAGGGAGTCAGTTGCAAATTTATTTATTTTATTTAGAAACACAAGATGATAACTTACACATCAACAACAGTGTATGGTATCAGTCTGCCATTCCAGTAGCACTCAAACACAGGTCTGTAACCTCTAGGTGCACGGCTATCTCTCTCTGCTACACCTAACACATCCTCTGGCAAACTGCTTGGTTCTTCTGTTATGATGTAAATTTCGTAAATTTATATTTTCAGGCTTTGTGTGTCCCCTCAGAAGTACATGAAAGATACTGGTTGTTTTGCAAAACAAGTCCAAGCAAGGTAACAGTGCTGTTTTATTGGTTTACCTGTCACTTTGGGTTCAAGGTCACTAGCTGGTAGGTCTCCTTGTCATAGAGAAATGGATGGTACCTCAGGATACCCTCAACAAACCCTGCATTCTCCACATGCGCTCGGAACTCAAACACAGCAGCAGCAGATCGGATGAACAGGGTCTGTAGGTCATCGCCCACTGTCATCAGGTCTTTAGATTTGGGCTGTTTGCCTTTCTCATACAGTGAAACCTTAACAAGGAAAAATACAAACTGTTATACAACAGCACAACTGTACTAAATGATCATCATCTAGCCTGCTTGCAGGCGGTTTGGTTTTTCCGGTGGAAAAAGCTTCAGTTTGTGATCCCAACTGCAATCATTGCCATCTTGGATGTGCCCAAGAAATCAGTCTAGGATGAGCAACAGTCCGTTCTCCTCCCCTCGCTTTGGTGGGCTTTGTTGCTAGCTCCAGATGACTTCTCACTCACATCCAAGATGGCGACAATTGCGGCCAAACTGAAGCTCTTTCCACCAGAAAAAAACAGTACTAAATTGCACACTCCAGGGTTACTTTTACTCAGGCTATGAAAAGGTTGAAATAATCTTTAGTCCTAATTTTACGCCTCATAAGAAATCTAGCTGTAAATTAATTATTGCCTACCGTAAGTGAAAAAACTGAAAATTTTGAAGGCTTATTTACACTTCTGTCCGGCACAATTTTGAGTCTGTTACTGGATAAAGAAATACCTAAATTTTAATAATAAAACAGCAATTGTGAATAAAAGACTTACAGTGAGGTCAATGTTCTTGAATGGACTGGCAGATCTACTGGACACCTTTTCATTCCCCTGGGTCCATGGAGGTAATAATGGTAGATATGCCTGTTGAAACACAAATACGGTAAACAACAGATTTAAAGGAATCATTTTAAACAGTCCAGGATAAGTGACTGAATAACTGAATAAAATGAGAAAGCAATAACCACACGTACCATGGATGTATAAGAGTGAGGAATGGATGGTGGTTACTTTAACCCTTCCACAACTGAAATGGCCAAAACTGGCCAATGAAAACCAGCTAATGGAAAATCCCCCACCCACCCTCCATAGAGAGTAGAAACTGCGCTTCTATTATTTTACTGTCATCTTCAAGGCATTAGCCAATCAAATTGCAGCAACTGCACATAGGTAGATCTGAATTATAATGAAAGCGATAGCATGGCAGAACAAATCGAACCTAAACCAGTTTCTTTGTGTATTGACAGATCAGAAATAGTAATGAAGTAGAACCAGATTTTGATGGTTTTGGCTCTGACTTTTATTTTCAGGGCATTGCTGAAGCAGAATCTTAGGGTGATTAACACTACAGCATTGTATTTCTAGGATTTTACAGCTGATAAGTCATTGCCTTTACTTACGCTAGCTGTCGACACCAGTGATCAAAGTGAGTCTTCAGGTATTGGCTGTGTTCTTGTGATACACCAGTTATAATGACAGCAGTAAAATTCTCTTTGTCAACCTCTTCTTGGATTAGCTTCTTGACATTTTCTTCCTCATTAGGGATGTGATTTGTATCTCCTGCCTTGATAGAAAAAGCAGACATGGCATCCAGCACCAATGATTCATGGTAGAACAATTAGCAATTAATGAATTCTACTGAGTATGATGTGGAGTTTTTATTGTTCAGATTGAGGGGGTCCAGGGTTTCAATAGAAGGCGGCTGCTGGCAGTGAACTGCCATCTTCTTCACCTGGTAACCGCCGGCAACTTCATTATTACTTCAATATTTAAAGCAATAGAATAATAATAATATAACTAGCTGATGCCCGTGAAAAATTCACGGAGTGTATAAAGGGGGAAATTTATTTTACTAAAGTGTTCTCTGTTTAAAAAAAGGGGGAAAAAATTCACTACGGCCCTATGGATGTGGGAAGGGGTTCATGATTTCCCCTTCCATAAACTGCTGGACTTACATTACTAATAACCTCCATTAGCATGAGTACCCCGCCCCACCATAGCATAAAAGGATTTTTTTGCACTGGTCTCCCTGATTTTGGTGCCGACAAAATCACGCGTGTGTCCGTCTCTCAAATCGGTCAAAGAACCGTGAAAATCGAAAGCGCAATTTGACTTCGGAATTGTTTGTATGTTTATCATATCTCAGTGAGGGGAGAGAAGAAACAGGTCAAGTAAAAATGTTCTAAGGAATAATAATTTTTTTTAGTTTATCTTATTTATATTTTTCGGCTTTATCCCTCACTTAAAAAATAGATTGAATTAGAACTTAGCCCACAGTGAATCTTTTCCAACAAAAACATGCTCACTGGAGGGATTTCCCCCTTCTCTTCGGGTGTGTCCTTCGTTTTGCGATAGAGCCGTCAGGTTTTATACTTAGAGAATATTATTCATGACTTTATCACGGACTTTGTTTTGTAAATATGTAATTTCGACTTAGCATGACTTAGCGCGTGCTCCGAGGGAAGCAAGGTAGTGTGTACGTTGTTGAAACTTGAATGAAAATTTTCTCAGCTCAAATCTTTCAAGCTAGAATTATCCCTGCACATTCCTGTATGTAATCTGTAAGAGAACCATGTAGGTTTCAATGTCTTTGGTGCTTTCGGCTGCGCGAACGGAGTTCTTTTTTAGTTTCTGTGGGAGATTTTCAACATGGCGGCGATGGCGGCTTTGTCCCTCGCTTAAGAAATCGCTTGAATTAGAACTTAGCCCGAGGTGAATCTTTTCCAACAAAAACACGCCTATGGTCCAGATTTCCACCTTCCCTTCGGGTTTGCGAACTTCTTTTGGCGGCACAGCTTCGGGGCTGAGCGGAGCGAGTGTCGACACGATTTTCCTTACGGTATTAATATATAGATAATAATAACAGAGTCGCACATTGGGCACATCCACGAGGTGGCTCTTCGTCCCGTGGGTCTGTGAAGTGTTTTAGTTAGACCTGAAGACCTGTATCAGCATCCAGGGTTATTTAACGCCCCCCTCAAATTGGATATGTAAGCGGAGGGAGACGGGACCTCGGTTTATTGTCTCATCCGAAAGACTAAAAGGAAGCACAAGCTTTTTACAGCCCACAATGAAGTCTAAGCTCTTTTCACGGCAGGAAAGAAGAGAAAGAATTTCCACGTCCCTGCCGGGAATCAATCCCGGGTTACAGCGGTGAGAGGCGAGCGCCGTAACGCTGCGCCACCCGTGCTTCCACAAATAGAATACATGAATAAGCCAATTATCTTGCCTGGGGGGCATGCCACCCTCATAGGTAGGTAAGGGACCACCAAACCCAGCCGCCTATTTCCAAAACTTAGCCTGTACTTCAAAAATTATTGAAACCCCTGGGGGTCTCATTGAGGCTGAGGTGGATAACACCCCCAAAATCTGAATCTTTTAAGAACACCAAGAAATCAAACATCAAAACCTGAAAACATCAAGAATTTGCCGGTGGTGCTCGACCAACTAGAGGGAGGAAAATCTGTTTAAACAAATAATAAATGCTTAATATTGCTAAGACCTTTGACATAATTATGCCTCCAGTACATTGAAAACCCCAAATATGTATAGGCTAACAAAAACTGCATTTACATGCATATCAGGCACAATTTTGAACAACAGCTTACCCGTCTGTTCATTATCATGCCACTGTAGATTGACTCCTTGTTTTTCTCCTTCCTTTCAAACTCTTCTTTTGAGATGCACAGCTCATGAATATCCCCACAGCATTTGGTTTTGGTTACCATCTGTTAGAAAGGAGAAAAAATATCACATTACAATGTAGTTTTATTCATTTATAGGCTGGGGCTTTCAAGATCAACAAAATACACAGGGACTTTTTTGCATAAACCCAATTGATGACTGGTGCCAGGGGTGTCCCTGTGGCATTGTTGCCATGGGAACCTACTGCCTGCTTATGTGGCACCAACGTTCCATACTGTATTATTATTGACCAGTTACTACGATTTTCATAATTCTGCAAACTCTACATAGACCAGCAAACAGTGGTTTGGCTTCCATTAATCAAACAGTTTGACTGGGCGATTTCACACAGACTTTGATAGATCTTGTGAACTGATAGGGGCTAGCTAGGCTTCAAAACAAAATTTTTCACTGTAAAATACAATTAACCAAACCCAGAAAACAGGCTTGGACTTGACTTAAAAGGTTTGATGGATAGAAGCCAAATCAAAATGGGAGTTTGCAGAAATGAAAATTGCAGTAAATATCATAAAAAACATGGTGCATTATGCACTAGTTAGCAATTACCCTTGTTGCATTTCCAATGAAGAAGATGGCCTGTTTGCCTCCAACCCCAAAATATGAAATATCACTATTGAGTGAGCGAGGTGTGTTCTCTAACTCTGATGGTGATCTAGCGCCTTGAGTCTTTCTGAAATTGATAAAAGTCAGCAGAATACTGTAAAGGATAAAACTAGCATGCTTAACAATAATCTCTAGTCTTTAACCCCAAAAATGTTGTAGAAGCTTGTAAAGCACTTGCCTCTCACCTCTGTGCATCAGGTTTGAATCCCAGTCGGAGCAGTTGGGAGTTTTCTCTGGTGTTTCGAACCTTGTGTTTATTGTGGGTTGAAGTGATTTTGTCATTTCTCCTGTGTTTTATGTCTTTTGGATGAGACAATAAACCAAGGTCCGGTCTCTCAGCCCACTACACTTAACCATTACACGAGGGACATTAAACAACCACAGTGCTCACTATAGAATGATATTTCTAACAACCACTCATGATCGCAGTCCACATCTAGGGATCAGACATGTTCACATCATCTGTAAAACCACATTTGAACATCCTATGATAATTTGCAGTATACAAGTGCTTACATTTCATTTTTTTTCACTTTCAAACTGCAATTTCAATGCAGTTTATCATGACTGGGATTATATTACATATTATACCATGCCACAGAAAATACAGCCAATCAGAAAGCAGGAATGGTGTTGTATATTCAGCAGTATTCCACTCAACCTTCCCATCGTGCACTGCAATTACGTAAAATGCTGCAGCTTTAACTTTCTGTAGCGTGGTATAAACTGTTATACAGTGAATTATCGTGGCATACTGCAGAATATCCCACTTGTCACTTGTTTTTTCTAAGCATACACACTCGTGTATACCAGAAAATACAAGTGACGCTGGTGATATTCTGCAGTATGCACTCGAAAGCATTGTATAACTAGTATGTATACACTGTAGTAAGTTCCCATAATTATATAGGTGCAGTGGAATGAGAGACAGGACCTTGTTTTTATGTCTCATACAAATAAAAGCTGTGAAAAGTTACTCAGTCACTCTTAGCCAATGAAGAAACAGAAGCCAAAAAAAACAGAAGAGAAAATGCCAAACCTTTTCTTCACACAATAAAACACAAGGTGGCCAAACCATAACCTGAGCACTAGAGAAAAATCCCTATCAGCCCAAGCCAAAGCCCAAGCCCTGGGCAGAGAGGTGAGAGGTGATCGACTTAGACCATTTGGCCACCTGTGCTTTGTTTAGTAAGCCTTTACCTGTTAAATTTAGAGAGCCGATAGACAGCCCAGTTGTTGAGCTCTCTGGGATTCATTCCTTGTCCATTGTCCAAAACACACACTGCATGCTTTCCACTGGCATCATCAAACATCTGATGGAGAGATAGATTAAGAAAATAAAACAGTTAAAATATTGCAATGTGAATCAACCATACAAAATAAATTATTATAAATAATTATATATTATTAATATATATATATATATATGTCCCAAATATTTACCAATCTGATTTCTATTTTTCGTGGTCCCTCATTTACAGCAGTGCCTGCTAATGCATTGTCTATTAACTCAGCAAACGCAAAAGCTGAAAAAAAGAAGGCAGGAAAATTAAGTTAGCTTATAGCTATGGTATGAGCACAGTTTTAATAAACACAAGTATGTGGCATCATGCCTCAATGCTCAAACCCACTAAACTGGTGATTTTACTGGTACAACATGCTAAACTACATAATATGCTAAACTTGGAATTTCCAGGATTTCCAGGCATCCTCAACCCCCATGGCTATTGCCATGCAGAAGGATTTGCAATCACTTAGAAGCTTGGAAAGGATTCCAGCTAACATGCTTGTTTTGGAGTTTGTGGGTGGTATCTTTTAATGGTTGAAATTTGGTTTGACCATACCCCTTTGGTATCCTTTAGGGGTCAAATTTGTTTATACCAACACGTATCCCTATCCCAAAATACTATCGAAATAGGTAGAGTTTCAATAGAGTTCAAGCCTGTGGGTTGCAAATTTCTATCACAAGTTGCACATGATCTAGGCTTGATCTGTCAGAAAATTAGACACAATCAGTGCTTAAGTCACATCAAATTTGGTCATCATGTGATATAAAACAGCAAACCGTGGGTTTGAAATTTCAATGGCGTGAAACTCTACCTGTTTTGATAGTATGTGAGTACCCCATATCACACATTTCCACATGTTTTCACATAACACTTACGGAGTGGATTTTGTCCTTCACTGGCATAGTACTCATACATGCCACTTTTAACAAGAGTATCATAATGAGGGATAAAGTCAACCCTCTCTTGTGTTGGTGCAGTCAGCTCTTGTGATGTAGACTTCAGAACATACAGGGTATCATCACCTTCTATTAACTCTTCTAAAAACAAAACAGATCACCAGTACGGTTATACCAGTATACACCTCTTTCAGAAGAGGACCATTTACTTGCACCCAACTATTTGTTGTAGCCTGCAGTGCATCAAGGGGAAGTTAAGGGGTAATACCAGTATTTAACAAGGGTAAACCAATGTGACCCCTGTATTTGAAATTTTAAAATAAATGTAAAATTGTAGAAATCGTAAGCTGAATTGCCCTGGATCCCAACAGTGCCACTGGCAGCCAAGTGGTCATAAGCACAGACACTGAGGGTGGTAACTGCCAGAGGGTTTATTATGTCCCCAGTGGTTCTTTAATGTCCCCCTCAGGGTCGACATTAACTTTTTTCGTAATGTGCCTAACAAAAATTTTTTAGCCGCCATAGGTAGAATCTTGGCACCCAATTTGGGTTAAAATATTCTTTAGAAAGATGATTGGTTCGTCGCGTCTTCTAGTGTGAAAACGGCCAATGAAATGGCATGACGGTATAAACGTGCATGTTTACTATATTACTGACAACTGTGTATCACCACACCATAGAATGAGTACAATGCTTGAAGAATAGACGAAACACAATAAACGATAAAGAATGGTCGAAACTAAAGTCTAAACATTGCAAATCATCAAAACATGAAGGAATTTGTAAAGTGGGCCATCCAGCATTTTATACCGTATGAAGTGTTGTCCTTTATTTCCTCTCTGTTAGTGTTTACCATCACAAACTCTTCATTTTCAGGAATCCGAAGAACCTTGGAATAGCAAAGAAATATTGTTCAAGCCTAGCACTCGTGTATAAAAGCGACAATTGAATTCAGTCATCTCTTTAGTTTCATTCACGAACCTGACAAACTTTGTTCTTGAAGGCGGCAAAATTGAAAATGCCCCCTAAGGCAACGCGTTGTTGTGCCTTGTTTCCTGCTCTTCGATCGTAAATAAATACCCTGGCATCATCCTCGTTTTCTGAAGAGTTACTGTCCTTGCTGCTAGCTTTCATTTTGCATATTTTGCAACAGTTTTTCAAAGCTTTTTACCTCCGAAGCAGCTCACACTACAAGACCTTGGCAGATTGTGCCTCGCTTTGACAACACAATTTATAACGAGCTTTCTCATTGGTTCATGCTTGAAGTGCCATATATGGAATACAAATGGGCCAATTAGAAACCCTTTTAGATTCTGAACAATTCCCGCTCTAATCCAAAATGGTTTCGGAGGTCTCGAAAAGACATCTTGCCAACTTTGCAGGAAATGAATAACTTTACAGCAGCTAAAAGCAGTTTCAGGTAGGAGAAGTTGCTTATGTATTTGTACCATATAGTCCAAAATAATCGTCCACGTGATTTGCGAACAGGACAGCATACAACCCAGCAACAACAGCCCTCTGCACTGTGCCCTCTGGATTACTAATAAACCACCATTTTTTCGGTCACCCAAAATCGTTTATTCTTTAATCCATTTGGCTTTTGATGGAAGAGGCGTATTGTTCCCACAGAAAATTTCTCAATATTTTATGGGGATGCCGTGGTATGAGCTTTTTCTAGAATCACATAATAAGAAAATATCCCTACCCCCCCCCCCACCACCACCACCACCACCCACATATTTCTTATCCCCCACCACCACCACCCACTTATTTCTTATAACTTATGTTTATTCAATCATACAATTATTTATTTCTTTAACAATTTCTTTTCAAAAAAGATGCATGGGCCTTGCATTTCCAAACCTGATGGTCTCTCCTGTCCTAAGTACTGTACCTACATGTATCACGTAGCATGTTACCTATCTAATCATAAGAGCTATGGCACAAGAAAATATAAGACTTAGTATAGACCAATTTTATATATACAAATTCTTACTTGGGGCTGAGGAACAAGGGAATAACACAAAAGAATCACATCAGCATTGAAAAATAAATAATCTATTTCATTTGTTTATTACACTGAGCCTTGTATCAAAGTTAGAATTTGAAAATATCAAAAATTGATCTATTGGTACCTATTCTTGGTGTTCACCTTCGGAGACATTTAAAGAGCCTGTGTCAGCCGCCATTTTGACAGCATAGCAACATACCAAGTCGAAAAAAGGATCCATTTCCATCGGCTGATTTAGAGAATATAGAGCAATTTCTCGATTAAATTTAGTAAATCAAATCTGAAACTTTGTTTTTAGATGTTATTTAGAGATTTATACATGTAATTTGTCGTCTTATATCGAGCGAAATCAATAACAAAGGAGTGGCTGACACAGGCTCTTTAATTTTTAGTGGGTTATTTTGAACAAATAGCCAATATTCTGAAAGAGAACTATATCTTCAATAGATTTGCCAAGTTTTAGACTGGTATCTTTATTGCAAGCGAGATATAAGCGAATGAATGTGCATCGAACGAATGTGATTTGTAAAATGTATGGCGCCGCCATGTTGGAGTCCCTCGGAAGGACTCCAACATGACAGCCAAATTACCAAATGTACCGTAAGGCCACAATGTGAACTAGCACTGTCCAAAATGTGATTAATTTGCACTTATTTAGCATGTTTGCTTTCACTGAATGCTCGAAACAGGAGAATTACCTGGAATATGGCGCAAAATCAATGCCCAAAGAAGCGTACTAACTAGTGTTACGTGACAGAAATTGCAGCACTGATATATCGGGAGCTAAAAACAGGAATCCAATTAAATTGGTGCGAAGACTCCAAAATGTGATTAATTTGCACTTACTTAGCATGTTTGCTTTCACCGAATGCTCGAAACGGGAGAATTACCTGAAATATGGTGCGAAATCAATGCCCAAAGAAGCGTGACTAGTGTTGCATGACAGAAATTGCAGCACCGATATATTGGGAGCTAAAAACGGGAATCTGATTAAATGTGGTGCGAAGACTCCTATTGGGGAACTGTCAAAGGTCTGAAAAGCACAGTTTCACAGAGTCTAGACTATAGTTTCAAAGTGTTAGGATTTTGATGACGTCATCTGAACACCAAGAATATCCCAAGAGCTTTAGCTGAAAGAAGTGAAAGCCACAGCAGACACCCTGGCATGGCTTGCTTGAACATCTTTCTTTTCAGTCATTAAAAAAATCTGTTTATAACCATTAAACAATAAAGTGACTAAGTACAGGCAGTAGTCTCAAGATATTCTCATAACTCTGTATGTGCACCAGAAGCATTCTCCTTTTTTTCTTTCTTTCTTTTTTCTTCATCCTCAACAGTTATATAACCCTCATTCTTATCGTCTACATTTTCCTGATCAACCTCAACTTCAACATCATCATTGTCATCATCATCAGCTTCATCTGGTATCAACTGTGGATCAGTAAATTTGCCTGATTTCTCTGGACCATGAGGGGGATCCATGGCACGTGCCAAGTCCTTGAAATTCTTTTGTGGGATATTATTAATGTCTTCTATAGAAAGCTTACCCTTGCCCTGAAAGTCAATTAAACGTCTAAACACATCCCTGGGATTTGCTTGGGCTTCGTCTTGTCTTACAGTTTTCTGCCAAAATTTCAGAAACACCTCCTCATCCATTACTGAGCTATTAAGAAAGGTAAAGGCATCCCGTAGACTTTCTCGTAGCATTTCCACATTCATGTACCCCATTTCAATGACTTTATCCCCTTTGTTATAAGTCCAGTGAACGGGAACTTTATCCAGAGTTGTGAATGCTGTGAGATCGGTTGTGTCACATCCTTTGGGGTCAAAGTTGTTTCGGGGTCGACTGTGAACAACATCGTGACTGAAATACTTCTGACATAAGAACGGACTTGATGGATGTATTCTGTGAAACAAAAACACAGTCAAATGTAAGTGGGATGCCCAAACAGAGCATCTCAGTCATGCTGACTGAAAACATCAGCATGGACAAATCCATGGTCATCTAATGTGTGCATTACTTCAGATTTCAAAATGGCAGACAAACATATAAGCCAATGAATCAGAATCATTGGACCCTAGAGTTTCTGCTGCAGTGCCTCTGAAAACTACAGGTGGAGAAATGTTGAATAATTATAATTAGGTTTTATATTCTATTTTGTACATATAACAAAAATAAATAGCCAGCCTTTCAATACAAAATATTTTTTGTGTATATAACCATCATAACCATCATCATATTTGTAACTCCATAATATGCACATACTAACTCATTAGAAGAGAGGCATACCCTTTTCCCTCATATTTTGCAGCCTGTACATTCAAGTCTCATCCCCCAAATCATTGACGGATCCAGGAATTTTACAAAGTGGGAAAGGGGGCTTGGAGGAGTAAAAATAAAAGGACCAAAATGGCAAATTTCCTTCGTAGATACAATAATTAAAATAATGCATATTGGAAAATTGCCCCCAAGGGGCCAGCTTAATCTGCCCTTGCACATTAAAGTAGTTTTTAAAGGTATTTTCTTCGGGTAAGAGGTTGGCATAGGCTCAGTTTCCAGCCTTGGCGGTTGAAGGTGTCATTAGAACAACACCAACTATGGCTAGAAACCAACTTAAGGTTGGCATTAGTGGTTAAATCATCATCAAAAAACTTTAATATACCTGATGGGAGAAAGAGGCAGTCCCCAGGAAGAAGAGTTGTGTAATGCCAAGACACATTAGTCACCCCTGGAAAGTGGAACAGGTTCACCTCATCAGGGTTCATCCGTGAAAATCCTGATCCTGAATATGATCCTGCAATAAAAATATGAATAGAGCAAAATTACACACTAGAGTGCCATGTATTGAGACCCTGGATATCCTTGTCTGTCACTCCCAACCATGTGCACAGTCACATACAATATGTGGCCCGCGGAGGGGGAGGGGCTGAAGCGCCTCACTTTTTGACAAATGTTCATACATTTTCTATTGGTCAGTCCTTTTGTTTTGGTGATACAGTATTTCTTATAAGTCCCGCCCATTTCCAAGTGAGCTCCAGGGGCCATGATTCAAGGATAGGGTTGTCCAGTAACTCTGATAACTTTGTGCAAGGCATTGTCCAAAACAATGGATTGCAAATGAAAAAGAACGGCATATGCATAAATTGGTCAGAGTAGTTAATTTGCAATGGGCAGTAGCATTTAACCCCCCCCCCCCCCCCCCCCCCCCCCCCCCCCCCGTCCTCCTGCTGAGGACCTCTGGAATTCCAGAGAGGGTGGTCAAAATGGAGCTAAGAATTCCAGGGTAGATGGTCAAAATACTGATAAAGAATTTGCAGAACCGCATACAAGCTGAGGCTGGATCCAATAAAGGACCTATCAACCAAACATAGAACTTGGTATAGTCCAGGGTGGGCACCTTTAAAAAACAAACGTCCAGGGTGGGTAAGCACAAATTCCAGGTTGGTCATGAAAAACATTCACTGGCGTTCCAGTTCCAGGATGGGGGGGGGGGGGGGGGGGGGGAGTTGTGACTTGGATCGTCAACAGGGGGTAATTTCACCATTTCACCATGGACATCTAGATCTCCTCATTATGGGGAAGGAGAGATTTGCAATGCACTGTCCCATATAGTAGGACCTTAATATAATATCCTGGCCTTCAGAAAATTGTTCACATGGTTCATTATCATCAGCTGTTGGTACAAGTAGGATTGGATCAAAATGGTCTGAAATCAATCCTACAACTTACTTACCTTTTCTTCCATAAAAAAGTTATCCATGTATTTCTGATGAATCACCATCCAATCCTTCCGTCCTGCCACCAGGCAGTGCAAGATATGATCGGCATCAAAATGCACCAGAGATCTGGTCCCCCCTGAACTCATCCAGAAGTTGGTCTCATGAATGAAGTCCACAAATGATCCACATAGCAGGCAGGGAGGTATCTTGAACAATAATAAATCGGTGAGGGGGTAATTAGGGAGTAATAAGGGGTTGTGGTGATAATTTTGGAAATATTTAGTGCGTTCTGTGAATCCAGCAAAATCCATACCTCCCATGGAATTCGCCCACCCCTCGGAATTTCAGGTGAAAAATAGTAGTATTACAAAATACTGTCCCACAGTTATACATACTTGCCAACTCTCCAGGTTTTTGCAGGAGTCTCCAGGTTTTTACCCTTGGTCTCCGGGAAAAAAGTTGAAACATTCCTTACATTTACTGTACATTATGTCTCCTGGTAAATTTCTTGGGATTTTCTCAACAGTTGTTGCATTTCAAACACAATCTCCAGGTTCTGGAGCTTTCAGGATTGGCAGGTGTGGTTATAAGAAAAATTCTTGTCAATCAAGAAGAAAATGCAGCCAAATTCACATCATAAAATCATAACAGAGTCTTGCAACACTGCAATATATATGCCACAGACAAATAAACCATTATTTATATTATTATTACCACCTCCACTGAAGGGAAATGGTTCTTTAGTACACCATCCCCCCCCCCCCCAATCTAATATGGAATGATGGAATGACTTACATGGGGAAATAGAAAACAATTTGAATACCATTGTATTGGGCTGATTTGTTTCTTGTAATATAAATGGACATATTTCTGATTCATTTTATCTCTTTTATTTATTTATTTTTTATGACTTATTATTTTTTATTTAATTTTTATTTAGCATTTTATTTTAGGATTTTATTTTAGGATATTATTTTTATCTCTATCATTTTGAGTGAATTCATGACCAACATCTTAATTAAAATAGTACGAGGAAATAAAAGGCAGTAGTCATATCTTGATCTCCTAGGCAACACCTCTAAGGCTAAGTAACTTCGCGCATTTAGTAGCTTTTCATTTTAAACGTTTTTATATACCGGCGTCAATAATTGCAAAAATAATCTCACTGATCTTAAGTCACTATGTTCATCAGTTCTTCATGAAATATATAGCAATAAAAGCGGCGGCGCCAATATTTCTAGTGAGCTATCAAGAAATTTCCTGTTAATATTTTTCAGCGAACTAATAACGTGTACTTTAGCTCGCAAGTGAATATTAACTAACCTGCACTTCGGCTCTCATAGGGTCCGGCAAAACAGTGACTACATACACATCTTCTCTGTTGTAATGTTCAATAAATGTTTTTAGCTCCATTCTTCTAGCGCTAAAGCTTCTATTCTCTTTCTTAAGCTCTATCAGCACATCTAAATCCCCGTATTTTTCACTCAGATATCCGTCCGTCCATTTGAAGATAGCTGGCGACTTCGAAATTGCGCCTCTAAAAACAGCTGGTTTGTTCTTGCTAACATGTTGCTTCCAAAATTCTTCTGGGTGGAGAACTTCTGTATATTCTGTAACTGGTCCCTTTGGTGGTTTTTGAAAGCCAAAAGGTTTTAAATGGCCAGCTGGTACGATGGAAGGGTCTTTGCTTGGTTGGAACTTTGGCGGGAATTCGAAATCAGCTGATTCGCTTTCCGCGGGCGAGAAATTGTAAACAAATATAGTTACCAGAAAAAATGCCAGCCAGATAGGAGTATATGTTCGCAAGAACATAGTTACAGCTACAGAGAGTCCGATTCGAAAGTTATGGAGATTAAAGAACGTGCTGGCCGTCACATTTCATCACTTATTGAGGAACAACAAAATTATTTGCTGATGAAGCGTGACTTGACTGACACGAAAATATTCCTGTTGACACGTCGAAGGTTTATCGACTCTCATCCGAACATTTCCGAACGAGTCTTTTGTTCGATAACTGCTGATTGCTGCGTAGAGACTTTTTGAGAAAATTTTGCTCTCTGACTTTGCAAACGTTAGCATAACGTTTTTGCTTATATTTGACTGGAAATCCAGGCAATAATTTTGACTTAAAATAAAGCATGAAGAAATTGATGGATGATTTTTTTGTAGGTCCATGGTTTCCCTGTGGTGCGGCCCTTGTGCGGGCCGAGTAGAAGAGCTGGACGTCGCCGGTCGGCTGATGGAAATACTTTAAAAGTCGCCACGAAATAGACGAAAATGAACGCTGATATAACAAAAGAGAGATCCAAAGCATCCTTTGACGTCCAACAATTGACGTATCTGCTAGATGGGGGACAGAAAAATACTGAAAGAAGGCGATATCTAGGTAGGTACCGTTTAGATGAGTTGCCCGTCACGCATTCCCTTGCTGATTTTAGCACGTCGGAACGTGTGATTTTTATAATCGTGTATGAAAAACCCTAACAGCATCCATTAAGAGACTTAAGGCATTGTGGTACCTAGGTGTGGAAAGGGGTTGCAAATTACAGAGAGATCTAACCAGAATGAATTCGAACTGGCAGGAGCAAAATGGAGCCGGTTTGGAACGACCTTGGTCTTGGACCCGGAGTAATTAATCGATAAAATCGATCATCGGATTGCCAATCTATATTAATCGATCAAATCAGTCAATAATATCGATTGATATTGGCAATCTATGATTAATCGATAGTCACAGGTTGATATATCCTAATATCATCGATTATTATCGACTGTCATCGATTAACATCGAATTTCATTGATTAACATTAAATTTCATCGACTACTATCTGCTAGAAAAGAGGAGCTCTGTTATCAATGAAAATAGTACCATTGAATACAGTCAACTCTTGCGCGTTGTTGATACCCAGAAATTATGGACACCTCGCTATGATGGACAAAAGTTGGACCCCCAGATCTAAGGCCGAACTTCAGTCGCTCTTCTTCTGTTGAACCTTTTTCCTTTTTCAAAGGTTGCCCCTTCATTATACTTTATAATTAATACATTTCTATTGTTTTGTGGCGCAACTCTGGCTCTACTCTGCCATGGCGTTCAGCTCTCGCTATTGCGGACTCTCGATAACGAGAGTTTCGACTACTACCCCAACTACTCCATTGCGCTACTCATAAATCATATTAAACCTTTTCAGGGTGAATTGAATTCAATGGAAATCGATGGTAATCGATGTTAATCGATGATGATACTATCATTGATTGCTTATCGATAAAAGGTAACAAATTTGCTGTTGATAGATTAACCAGCGATTCCCAATATTAATCGATTGATTAGCATCGATTAATATCGATTTTCAGCGATTATCGGTTTCATCGATTAATTACTCTGGGTCTTGGACTGGCCGGACATTGGACCGATGGCATTCTCATACCATAGATTGTTCCCCAGCTCGTTAACTCGCAGGGGCTGCTCTGGAGACAGCCATATTATTTGGTAGCATTTACTAAGTTGATGATTTTGAAAGTTGCTGCATGCCCAGAAAGCCCCGGGAGGGAGGGAGGCAGGGTTATTCGGATATAAAAATGACGGGGGGGGGGGGGGGGGGGGGGGGGGGGGGCCGCTCCTCAATCTCTCAACCTCGGGTGGGCGGCAAAAGCCAATGATGTCATAGCCAGGCAAAGCGTGACAGGCCAACCGAGTAGCCTTGGGTCAAGGCTAGGTTACCTACATGCATCCCTGTATACCACCCATATGTCAATGGCTGTCACCCCCAAGCCAGAAGGTCACAAACATGGATGACAATTTGCAAATTTTCTTCATCAAATACAGTAAGTGTATTGGAAAACTCTGGAGAAAGGGGGGTGCACCCCCCCCCCCCCCCCCCCGCCACCCACCACCACCACTGTGATTTGTTTGATTTTGCTTTGATCTGCGAATTGAGAAATCAGGCCCAACGCCAAAAATCTGTGGAATAACAAATTTTAAGAAGTAGGGTCATCACCAAATGAACATAAACAACATTGCCCAGACAAAACCAGCACTTGTAGATCAGCCCTAAATCATGTATTTCTATAATTATGCCCAGCTAATATTCTGTTAAATGAGGCAGGTTATCCTGGCTGCCAGACCATTTGGATGATCTGTATTATACAGAGGCTTGCAACTACTGGTAGACCAAGCTATCCACAGTTGGCTTGGGGAACAGAGGTCCTAGTGTGGTTCACTGCACATACCGGTACCATACTCTAAAATTTGAACTTGAAGCTGCATGCTAGCATCCCTTATTAAAAAGTCCCTTCCATGATTTCTTGATCTTTTGAAATCAGAAAGTTGATGAAAATCTATCCATCGTCCATGAGTAAATTTGCCAAGTTTTGCTGCAAAAGGTAAAAATGCTGAAGAAACAGCCCTGACATGTCACAAAATGTATGCAAACTTTTGCTTAGCACAAAAAACACAACATTTCGTACTAAATTTTTAGGTGCTCTACTCACATGGCCCTCAAATTATAAATTATTGTGTAATTTACATTCAGAGTCTTTGGTATCAACTGAACCAGTGTTTGAAAAGGAAATGTGTTCTTTCAAGATCGGAATGAAGGATATGAGTCTAGTCTGAAGAAAGGTGTGAGGTTCCTGCAGCTATGCAGAGAACACAAGATTACAAAAACCTTGGATAAGCATTCACTAACGAAGTAAGTATCCAATAATGTTTCAGTTTGGAGGCTCAAATCCAACCATATACAGGGGTGTAGCCAGGGGGCACAGGGGGCAGTGGCCCCCCTTTCTCTGGAGATTTGCCCATACATTTACTGTTTTTGCTGGAGGAAATTTCAAAATTTTTGTCCCATGTTTTCACTATCTGCCCCCTCCCCAACCAAAATTCCTGGCTACGCCCCTGATTTACAAAGTACACTTGCTTTCATATCAGAAAAGCAAGTTTAATCTCATTCTTTCAGTTTGCATTGTTGTAACTTGCTAAAATTTGCGCTTCTACTAAAGTCACCATGCTCTTTTAATTTCTGAGCATCATTTGGTGAAGCTGCTCATTTTAAGGGTGACCGGGTCATGTGACATCTGACTGCAAGAGACAATACTACAGTTCCCTCGTGTTATATTTTGGTTACCCTGGTGAAAAACATTGGTCAAGTCCTATCTTATAGGATCCTATAGGATCTAGATATGTCTACTGTGCGACTATGTCAACCAGGCCATCCTGTAAACAGTTTGTCATTTAAGCAAATTAATAGTACCTGCAATACATCTGACAATGAGTAATTAAGTGTTTTGAAGTTATTTCTGCTCATAATTATCACAATTTTTAGAGAAAAAGCGAACATTTTGATGCCTGAGATCTCAAGAAAGTCGAGATCCTTTATTCTGTACTTCTTACAAAATGGCCTGGTGGCACAGTAAGATTCTATTACCTATAGAACATCTTATAGGAGCATGCTTAGGTTTTTCACAAGGGTAAATGCTGGTATGTTATTTGCGCATCACATACAGTAATTGGATATTTACTTTTAGAATGATTGATTGCCCTCTGCCATTTCACTTGCACAACATGATGTTTGTCCCAACAATCAGGTAAGCACCAGTGAGAGTTTCTGTCCCTGATTGTACATTATTGCATGTAAATGTTAGTTTAAAATGTTGGAGGCAGACTCCCTGAGACTTGCAGCTCATAAGCTGAATAGTCCCAGGGGTTTCAAGTTTTGAAGTAGCAGGCAAAGTTTTGGAAGTATACCGGCAGCTGGATTTGGGGGTCCAATACAAAGGATGTAATGCCTGAGCTTTTATCCCCAGAAAGTTTTGAAATTTCAGTAGCAGAAAAGGCATTGTCCTGCATTTTGAGAGCAAGATAATTGGCATGGGTATTCATGTATTCATTTTCCTTGAAACTGGCACAGCCCACGGAAATTGTCGGCGGTCGACAGTGAAGTAGAGGGTGGTTCACCGCCGGTAGCTGCCTTCTATTGAAACCCCTGAGTCCATTTTGGAATTATCTACTCTACTCCTGAATATCAAGCATCAACAGCGCATAAATACAGCAGGAGCCTCAATTTGAAGTAAAAAAAATGATGAAACCTTTCCGACTCGCTCGCTCAGGTATTCACAAGAATGCCAAACCATTTGTTCTATATTAGAAGACGAGTTATGTGTAGAAACCTCTAAATCAACATCAAAAAATAAAGTTTGAGATTTCATTTACCAAATTCAATCAAGAACATTGCTCTATTAATTCTCTAAATCAGCTAATGGAAATGGATGCTGACTTTGCATGTTGCTATATATGCTGTCAAAATAGCTGTTGACAGTCCCAGGCTCGAAATGTGTCTCATTTTGAGCCTGGGATGGTTGCAATGGTTTGCAACATGGTAATACATGTACATGTTTCAGAAGCAAAATCCTTGATTTTCTTGGAATTACTAGGTTTTTTTTTTACAAGATTCTAGGAACCCAAGAACAACAAGCAGAATGGCTTCCACTTGCAGAGAGCTATGAAATTCTTGGTACCTATGCACAGACAGAAATGGGGCATGGTATGGTACTTCTATCTCTACTGCACTCTCTGTCCTATGGGACTTAAATTTTTGCAAATTGGCTGTTAAATGTGTGATTCAATGAAAAATAATATTAATACCCATTACATAACTGTAAACTCTGTCAACTCTCCAGGTTTCCCATGAGTCTCCAGGTTTTCCCATGAGTCTCCAGGTTTTTATCAAATCTTCCAGTCTTGGGTTAAAGCATCAAATCTCCCCGATTTTTCAACACATTGGCTTGATTGCATTAATTTTAAACCGCACCGGGGGGGATGGGAGGATTTCCACTCGTGAAACAGACAACACAACCCATCCCCTGGAATGTCCAACCTCATAAAAGAACCCTCCCCTGGAATTTCCATTTTTGTGTCAAAATACCCCTGGAAAACTTATTTTTGGATAAAATGTCCCTGGAATGTCACCTTTTTTACCCCTTCCCCTTGAAATTTCCAGTCTCCAGACACACCCCCTCCCATGGAATTTCCAGAGTCCGAAACAATCCCCCTGGATAATTTCCGCAGGTCCTCAACCCCCCAGGTGTGGTTTAAAAATGCTATCAGCCATTCTATGATTCTGCCACAAAAAAGTCAACCGACGTTTATTCTATCGGCAATGATTCTATCGGCAAGAGTTCTGACGTTTTCGGAAGGGATTCGGAAAGGTTTTGGGAAAGACTGGGGAAAACAAGATGGTTCCTACGACTTCTCCAGTAATAATAATTTGCTGTGCTAATAATGATAGTGCCATTGGTGTTGTTAAAATAGGGAAAGCCATGCACGTGCATCTGCTGTAAAGTCCTTGACTTTTCTTGTGTTTTTTTTCCGCAGGAACGTTGTGCGAGGCATAGAGACCACTGCAACATACGACAAGACAACACAAGAGTTTGAGTTACACAGTCCTACCCTCACTGCTGCTAAATGGTGGCCAGGAGCGTGTAAGAGTTTTTTAATTTCCTGCCATTTGGATTTCCACTTTTACCATAACTTCCATCACCAAAAACGTTTGGAATATCCAAAGGGAAATAGGCAACTCTTCCATAAGTTTACATAGCATTAGTCTATGCAATATCTAGGGATTCAGAATCTGCAAAAAGCATATTGGAATGTAATTAATTTCTATTGAAAAATACGGTAAAATCGCAAGGCTAATTTTTTACGGATTTCAGGGAGGTCAAGCACATTAAGCTCGCACGAAGAGGATATACTAACAATTCTAAAAGAATCCTTACTTTGGGAACCTATTTGTAAAATTTTGATTCACATCCTTTGTTCTCTTTATTCTGATTGGTCTAATAACATGTTATAGTCCAAATCATCTCAAACAAGTCGAAATCTATAATTGTTTGACTAGACTTCAATTTTATACTAGTCAAGAAAACTTTCTGTGGTCAAACGATGAGACATACGAAAGTCGTTTGTATCCTACGCGGGATAACCCCTGTGCCATTAGGCTGGTTGCAGTCCCTTCTTTGGCGAACGTCCGTGAAAACAAGCGCGTGACAAAACGAACGCAGAAGGCTTGAAGTACCGAATGCACAAGCGAGAGTCGATAGGCGCAAGAGCGCGCCGCAGGGGTTTCACGGACGTTCGCCAAAGAAGGGACTGCATGCAAGCAGTCTACTGCGCCATAGAAGGCAATGGATTTTTCTCTAGTTCTTGCATGGATGCTTTCTTAAATTTGAAAAACCATTTTTTCTTGTTTGTACTTTAGTGGGTCACAGCTGTACTCATGCCATAGTCCCAGCCCAACTAGTTATCGATGGACAGAGCTACGGGATTCAATTCTTCATTCTTCAGTTCCGAGATGTAGACACAAGGCACCCTCTTGCTGGTAACAAGCATAACTCACTACATTTATATTATTATGTTTTTCACTTTGTTTTTATTTCCTTATACAGGTATTTTACAAGTTATACAAGTCCAAAAACAGCTATGTTATGCAAGTCCACAAATAGTTCATACGTCTACACTAGGCAAAACTGGCGAAGGATCTGATTGACTGATTGATTGATACACGGTTTTTTTACGTCTCTATGAAAATTGTTTTGGAGACGTAGGGACTGGGAATACTATGGCACGACGCGCATAAATTGTGTATATCTCTTTACACTGCGACCCCTGTTACAACTATCCCTGTGAGCGTCTATACCTGCCCCCCCCCAGTTTTTCCCCAAACAACCCTTAAAAAAACCCTGCGGTAATTTCACATGCTGGCTTAAAAACTGTTTTTATATGTCGTGCCCCTAGTTTTTGGAGACTTTCTACGGCCCTCTGACCTGTGAGCGTCCTAAAAAACCTGAAAGCGTTTACTGGGAACGAGGCTGGGATTGGATTAAGGTTGGATATGACTATGCAGAAGAAATGCCAATTTGTCGCGAGTTGCAATTCCAACTCTCTTGTGTAAACGAGATGTAAATCCGATGCTATTTCTGTGCTGTTTGTTCTTCAAATCGCATCAAGTCGCAAAGAGTTTCGAACATGTTTGAAATCTCCGCGACATCACGCGACAAAAATCGCGGCAGACCGCGCCGAGTTGCTTGGATTTGCACCTAGTTTACAGTGATTTTGAGTTGACGCGCCCGTCGAGAAAAATCGCCGCGACTCGCGCGACAAATTGCAGCAAACAATTGCAAGTTAGATAGATACCGCTATATTCAAGGAGGGTTTCACAGATATCACAATGTAGACAAGTGTAGGGGCAAGTGTAGATGGGCCTTTTAAAACAAGCAAAGCCGATTTTCTAACTGAGTTCGAAGTGTTTGAAAATCATGAAAGACTATACGTCTCTGAGCCGAAAACTTTAAATATATTTATCGGCCCAGTTGTGTTTTGCATCTCTATCAGCTCAGTAAACTCAATAACAGTATTCTCTCTCTCTCTAGGCATCAGAGTTGGTGATATCGGCCCCAAGCCATGTACTATAGTCAACTTCTTTGATAATGGCTACCTCTTACTAGATCATGTGAGAATACCACGTGACCAAATGCTAATGGCACTAGCCAAGGTAAACGATATACCTTTTCCTCTTGAGCGGGAGTCCTGTGGTTTGTTTCCCCAACTGGCACTCAGTGAACGAAATCTTTTGTTTTTCCCTCAACGCACGAGCAAGCTCATTAATATTCATGTGACCAAACAAAGAATTGTTTCGCATGAGTGCCAGAGTTAGGGAAACAAACCACAGGACCCCCATTCAAGCGGAAAAGGTCTGTTTTCGCTTTCGCTATCAAATTTCCAAGTTTGCAGACTGTTTAGACTGATAAGAAATAAAAGGTTTGTACTCATCTTGTAGCTAAAAACGTTATTTAACAAACCTAGGTGACAGGCCCGTAGCCAGGGATTTTTATGGGAGAGTGTTATTAATCTAGAAAAAGTGGACTAACGTGGTATGAATTTATCATTTATTGAGAAACAGCTAGTCAAAATTCGCTAGAAAAAGCAAGTATAATAACTGGATGTATGCCAAAGTGATCGCAGTCTTTTTGTCCCACTTAATCACTAAAGCAGTATTTTTTGTCGCGTGGGGGGGGGGGGGGCTGATTTGCTTGCGAATCCAGACATGCATATGTGCGATTAGACCTAAGTGGTCTGACATATGTTCCTAGGTATCCCCAGATGGCGTTTTCTCGAGGACAGATCAAAGCCAAGCGGGCGAGAAATGCTCTATGCTACATGATGTTCGTCCGAGCAGTCATTCCTTCTGATATGTTCGAGATTGCCTCTCAAGCCATAACTATTGCTATACGCTACAGTGCAATACGAAAGCAAGGTGAACTCAAAGCAGGGTGAGTAGCACATCAAACCCACTGATTGATTAATTGTGATGGCCTCCTATACCTGCAGGGTATACAGCTATTTCAAAAACGTTGTCTGAAGCCTTTATACGCGCCCAGACCGCAAGGTTGCCCGGGTAGGAATTGAATAGCCTGAATTTCATCCGCCCCTTCGCTCCCGATCGCACCTCACTTTGCGAGAGACGTCTGAATTCACCAGGAGATACTCTCAAATATTACTTAATAATTTATATTGATCAAAATGGGTCAGTAGAATGTAATTGGTTGCTGCCGTTAAGCATTTTCTTTTAAGACTTGAGGGTGAACGTTTCTGTGGCAGCGAACGCTCCCCTCAAGCATACAAGCGTACAACGTACGTGCTTCTTCTTGGAAACCTTGCCCATAAAACGGGTTTTTGCTTGGCAGTGCTTACAAAATGGACGACAAAATCACGTGGTGATCAGACGTCTCCTCTGCAATGTGAATTCGACTACAATCCATGCTGAACCTTCTATGACCAGTTCTGTCTGTAACATACAGCTATTTCAAAAAGTTTGTCGGCCTTGTGAACCTACGCGCGCAGAACGAAAGGCAGTATGGGTAGAAATAAACCATATCCTTTTTTGATGATACCTCACTGGTCTGGCTGCTATATTTCTAAAAAAAAACAGACTTTTTAAAGCTAAGTAATGTCCAGTAGTTAACAGTTCCCGTACTCGAACAGGTGAGACTATTTTCAGTTCATGCAAAGACTGGGCTGATCTCTAAAGTGTAAAGCTAACCTGAATTTTTAATAGGACCGGAGAGCTGCAGATTCTAGAGTACAAGACACAACAGGAGAATTATTGCCAGGTCTAGCGATGACGTATGCGTTTAAGTTCACTGCAGATCACGTATTGAGAGAATACGAGCAATCTAGTGAGATGTGGAAAGCTGGGGACTACTCTAACTTGCAAGAGGTATAGCAACATTTTGAGAATTTCTGTAGCAACATATTTCTCAGAATTTCTGTAGCAACATATTTCTCAGAATTTCTGTAGCAACATATTTCTCAGAATTTCTGTAGCAACATATTTCTCAGAATTTCTGTAGCAGCATATTTCTCAGAATTTCTATAGAAGCATATATTCAGAACCCGTTCGCTGCGCTAACTCGTGAGATGTAAAATTGGACCTCGACGATAATTGCATGTAATAACTCAATGCGCCCATGTATTGTTTTCTATATATATCTCCACGCGCCCGTGCATTATTCTCTATTATTAGGAATCAACTTAGCTCTTTTCCCAACAGCTCCACATCCTGACGAGTGCGATGAAGGCCTTCACAACGTCCGGTACCCGTGTCCTGTGCGACTTGTGCAGGCTGGCGTGCGGAGGTCACGGCTATTCCTCCTTTAGTATGCTCCCAGATATGTATAGCCTGAGTAGTGCCTCTTGTACTTACGAAGGGGACGCTACAGTCCTGTATCTACAGGTGGCAAGGTAGACTATGACGTCCTCTTTTTCTTTTTGCCTTTTAGTAGAAGACGCATTTTGAGTGTTTTAACACTGCGCGGTCCTAACGGTGATTTGAAGTGCGATTTCTGCGGCAAAACGTCGACGTGTGAACAGCCGGCGATTAGGCCATGCGATTGTTGTCATTTTGTAGGTGATGTGAAAAAAAAATCGTAGTAAAATTTCCAAATTAGACGAGAGGTTACTTACCTTGAGTGTAATTGTAATTCTCTGAAGATACACGGAGCATTATGGGACCGCTGACCTCAAGTACTGACAAGGAATGCACAGTTATCCCATAATGTGGAGTGTATCGAAAGAGAATTTGAAAAACGCCCGCAACGTCGCGGCGATTGCAAGCGAAATCGCCATAAAATCGCCGGCCGTTCACACCGCGCGATGTGTCATCGCCATAAGATCGCCTTAGAAATTGCGGCTGAAATCGCTCCGTGTGAACGGCCTTTAGGCTGGTGTTAAGGCTGGGAAATGAGACATAAAAATGCTAAATGTAATACTCCGCCCGCTACATACAGGTATCTACTGAAGTGTATTTCCAGAGTTCGTGATGGTGCGATGCTGCCCTTCTCAGTCTCCTATCTCGATGGCAATCGAACAAGCACAGGGACATCACCCAGCGTTAGCACTGAACGTCAGTTTTTAGATCCCGAAATTCAACTGCAGCTGTATAGAGAACGATCATATAGGTATTTATGCAGCCCGTTGATTCTCTGAGTGTCTTATCAACGCGACAAATGCAATGAGCCGTTCCAAATGTGGTTGCGGACATTTTTGTATGAATGAAAGATAATTAGATATTTGACAACCAGAATCGAAATTAAAATTAGTCAAACGGCAATGACATTATGGCACGGCTTATTACATTCGGCGCGTGAATATTTTTAGTCTTTGTCATAAGATATATCTCGGGGGTGGTCACATGTTTAGCCCAGCCGTACTTAGAGGGCGTCTCTACACATTTTCTCTCCACGAAATGGCTCTCCCGTTCTCACATTAATATTGAAATCAACTTTCCAAAATAGCCATAGTGGACCTTTAATTACCTTTTATTATTAAGTAATCAAGCCGACCCAAACTCCATTTACAGCTACCTATAAATCTTTCCTATTACGAATAAACACAATTCCGTTCCACTATACTACTTCCTATTTATGTCCACGTTTCAAGTTCTATTTTGTCCACTATCGACCCTGTTCGAAAGTAGCAGACTACAGTAAATGGAAACTTAATGTGCAAATAATAATATCAAATAAATAAGCATTGCCTTTTATTTATACATTTTGATAGATTAATCAAATCGGTGGCGGGTAAGATGGAATCGAGTATAATTTCTGGAATGGAACCACATGTGGCATGGAATGAGAACTCGCCGGATCTGGTCAGGAGCGCTATGGTGAGAGTAGAGATAACAGAATTTTCAAAAGGCGAAACATTAGAAGCAGGGATTTAGTCTGGTTATATTGCCTCTGGGCCTGGCTTGATTACGGTGATAAAATCATAGCAAATGAACAAACTATACGAAAGGCATTCACTTTCTTTAGCGGAGATTTGATAAACCAATTCGGTGCAGTGCTGATGGGATGGTCGTGTGGGTACTTAACCATTATCCTGCGAGATTGCGCAGAATATCGTCTGATACTTAGCCGACGAGGGACGAAGTCCCGAGTTGGCTAAAATCAGACGATATTCTGCAAACGAGCAGGATAATGGTTTTATTATTCAGCACATCGATAGCACAAAACCCCCCGAAAAAAATGACTTTTGTGTATTATTTACGAGCTCAAATCATCATATTTTCCTCAGAGACGGATATCGCAGGATAGCTGTCATGTACAGAAGACAGCTATTGGCGTTCCAATGAGCATATTTGGGCAGTGCATCGATGTGCTGAATAATAATTGGAATATATGCAATGACTTTCCTGCTCTCTTTCTAAAACCGCTGCATAGCGTGGCGTCCCGTGAAACATCGACTTATTTTGCGTTTTCTGTTTCTCCCCGTCAAACGCTCTCTGAACCAATCAGGTATTCCCGGTTTCGCCTAGTGCACTCAACTGGGTTCCGTCGCGATGAAAACCAATCAAATGTAACGACGGAAGCCAGGCGACTGCGCTAGGCGAGGAAAACCCGATTAACCGGCGTGACGAAAGTGCCCCCCAAAATCGATGTTTTGAAAGCGTGGGTCGTGATGCATCGGTTTTTGGCTGTATGTTTTCATTTTCGCATAGTTTAGTATAAATAGCTGTACTCGGGCCTGATATTTCCGACCATATGGCCGCCAACAGCGACTAGATTTAGCATTGGGCGACTAAAAATTCAAACTACAATGTAGTTACCAAATGGCGACTTACCTTTCCATGTTTGTATAAAAAATGCTTGTCTCAAAATTAGCTGTCAACATCAGTAAATCGTGAGAAAAAAACTGGCGACCAGATTTCTATTATGGCGACCAACGTCACTAATTGCCGACTAGAGTTGTTCATTTAGGCGCAAATGGCTCCTCAAAAACATTTAATCCTGGGCCCTAGCAATCTAGTCCCTGGTGTTATGGGCGGGCGTCCTGTGGCTTGTAAGACATGTGTGAGGTGACGTCACAGTAACCCTCTCCCCGAATGCCTAGTCAAATTCGCCAAATCCAAGATGACAACTGCGAATGGAATACATTTAAAGATGTTTGTATTGATTTTAAGAATCAACTTGGTTCGCTTAGCTAAAAAATGTTATTTTCGATGTTTCGAAGTGGATTTTGAGGCAGGGTAGGTTTTCGCCAATTCAGGGAAGATTTGGTGAATTTCACTATGCGTTCTGCGGGTGAGCTCGGCCCAGTGCTCGCGTATACTCACGGTTCATCTCCGAGCACAGGAAGCCCACCCAGAACGCCAGCGACTAGGCTGGGTCCCTGTATTCCTTTCTGCATTTATTTCTGTGAGTTTTTTTTTTATGTTTTTCAGGCACATTCATCTTACCTGGTAGTAAAAGTTTTCACTGAAGCTCTCAACACAAGCCTGGCTGGCTACAGTAAAGAGATAACTACAGTACTCAAGTGTTTATCTGACCTTTATTCCTTGTATGGTATCATACAGGACTCAGGAAGCTTTCTAGAGTATTTGATATTACATGCAAAATGGACCCTGTCTGCTATGCAAAATGGACCCTGTCTGCTATGCAAAATGGACCCTGTCTGCTATGCAAAATGGACCCTGTCTGCTATGCAAAATGCGCGTTGTCTGCTATGCAAAATGGACCCTGTCTGCTATGCAAAATGGACCCTGTCTGCTATGCAAAATGGACCCTGTCTGCTATGCAAAAAAAAGCAACTTTTTCGATTGAATTTGGAAATTATCAAATCTTGAACTTTGTTTCTAGATGTTCATTAAGAGATTTCTACACGTAATTCGTCTTCTAAAATCGAACGAAAACAATAACGGAGTGGCTGCCTGACACGGGCTCCTTAATGGAATTACGAGGGAGTTACAATACTCTATTTAAGGTGGCTCCCGAGTATTTATTGCAGAAATAGACCTCAACTTCTAGCGTATGTTTGACCCTGAAAAAATCTTCCGATTTCCATAATTGTTCTCACAGAGCTTAAGCAACCTCTGCACTACCAAATGGTTTAGTTCATTGATATATTAAGCTCGTCTGTTAAGGATATTTTAAATTTTCCAAAGGAGGTGTTTTAGAATAATTGGTATAACTTGAAAATTCGACCGTGAATGATCTTATTACCAGCTAAAATCGCATCCATAGTAACAAGGGTTACTCAGAGAAATGCCCAGGTCAGCTTTTCCCATGCGATTTAAGTTGTAAACGATGTAATAATTTTACCTCTAAAAATGTCTTATTCTACTTCTGTTTAGTGTGCCGAGCGCGGATATCAGAAAAGTAGGGAAGCTCTTCAGGATTATATCGGCTAATGTTCACTCTTAATTATATAAAAGAGAAAATAGAATCGAGTATCTACAGAAAGCGATATTTAATAAACGAATGAGAGCAACGTCTTGTCCAGAATGTGCTGTTGCTATAATATTCAATTCGAGCTCGAAATACCTAAATTGCTGGAATTGTTTCGCAAGTTTCTTTCGTGAGAGGTAGAGTACAACCAACTGAGAAGACTTACCAAGTTTGGGCTCGTCTTTCCAATACTATGTTGAGAAACATATCCAAAAGGAGTCAGTATTTCGTCGCTCCAAACACAACGCCAAGAAAACCCATATGTTTATGAACTCAGCGTTCTCGTCTCAGTGCACATGGTGCTAATACTTCACGTGCGACGCTTTCTCGACCCGCGGGATCGGAAATGCTACCTGTTATTACCTGTCTTACTTCGGGACTAGAAGCGTCGCACGTGAAGAATTTAGCGAAGTGCACTGAGGCGAGAACACTGCGCTCATAACATGTGGGTTTTCTTGGCGTTTGTGTTGGAGCAACGAAACACTGACTCCTTTGGATAATGTTTCTCAAGACAGTATTGGTAAGACGAGCCCAAACTTGGTAAGTCTTCTCAGTTGGTTGTACTTAAATATCCAAAACAGACGAGCTTAATATATCAAATGAACTAAACCATTTGGTAGTACAGAGGTTGCTTAACCTCTGTGAGAACAATTATGGAAATCGGAAGATTTTTTCAGGGTCAAACATACGCTAGAAGTTGAGGTCTATTTCTGCAATAAATACTCGGGAGCCACCTTAACAGTATCAATGCAAAAACTAAAATTCGTGAAGTGTACCACGGTCCTCTTGTCTTGAACAGATGAAAACAGAATAGACACTTGAATAGAATAGAACAGAACTGAAAAGAATGGACAGAGCAGAAGAGCGCGAAGGGGGGGGGGGGGGGGGGGGGGGGGGGGGGGCAGTAATATAAAAAAAAGACTCGGTTATATTGTACTCAGTTATGGAAATGCTTGAGGGGGAGAGACCCCTTCATATGACAGATCACACGTGCCTGGAAGAGGTGCAATTCTGATAGTGCTTTGCCTTTTTATTTCCAGACAGGGGTATTACAACAGATCATCTTCCACAAATTAGACGTCACATTAGCAACCTGTACAAAGTTTTAAGGTAATGGAGCTACCCCTCAAAGGTCCCCGCTTCATATATCAATAAAATTTCGCGAGAAAGTGTCGATTTGCCGACGTTGCAAAACTTCCTTATTAGGAAATTCTACCTTACCTTATTTGGAAGGTCTGGAAAGCAGGAAAATTTGCCAAAACTTGCAGATCGACCACCTACGAAGAGTTGCCCATTGTGTTGCCATAGAAACCGGCCCTTCGTTCTCTCCCCAGGCTGACGCGGTCGCGCTTGTGGACGCGTTTGACTATTCAGATTTCGTACTCAACTCGGCACTCGGTAGATACGACGGTCAGGTGTACCAGCGGTTATTCCAGTTAGCGCAGAAGTCTCGCCTGAACAGACATTTGGTAAGTGTATAGTGTATCCATTCTCGAACCCAGAGATCCCAGGCTCGTCGCCTCGCAGGGGAGGCTCTGGTGACATCCATTTGAGGGGCTTCGCTGATTGGTTGAAATGGCGCGCACGCGTACATAGAAGTAGCTTAATCTCGCTTTATAAAAACGTATATGTCAAAATAACAGTGGCATTCGTTTCTTATGCGTCTTTTCAACCTTGCCTCCGACGTGAACGCTCCAAACGTTATTATGAGGCATAAAACCACCATGTTCTTATACGCAGGCGTCGGCGGCTGTCACCAGAGACTCACCCCCCCCCCCCCCCCCCCCCCCCCCCCGGGAGATGACGAGTCGGGGAGCTCTGTGTACGAGAATGCTTCTGTGTCCATAGCCCAGTTGTAGGTTTCTTATATAGTCTTGCTGCTCAAAGTATTGGGTATTTGAGCAGAATGAAGCATTTGCATTTCTGTGGCAAACTCAGGTACATAATTTTTCAGCTCCCATGCACCGTTTTGAACCCGACTTTATCGTTGTCACGCGCACGTTTGTGTCACATCAGTGTCGCAAGAAAGTGAAGTTTTTCTCTACAATGTGTTGGCTAAGTGACGATGTCTGGGTTCATTATTTTGAGCTTTAGTTTTGTTGCGTGCTGGAAGGGGTAGATTTTCAAGTGCTTTCATGTAACCCTGGTTGCCCACAAAAACGACTACAAGCATCATTAACTACCGATTATTACTGCGCTTCTCATTTGAGCGTGACAGAGCCGAAGTTTTGTGATAAAGTTTTGGTGTCAAAACTTTGACGTTTCCTGGGACACATCACGTTATCCAATGGCAACTATATCCAATATTCTGACGACCAGCGCACGGGTAATTACAGAGAGAACACGTTTCAGCAACAATGAAAAAATAAATAACCATGCGCTAGTCAGCATACCAGGCTTAGTTGCTATTGGAAACATGACGTTACCCCGGAAACGTCAAAGTTTTGACACCCAAACTTTTCCTTCGGATACACAAACGTTATCGCAAAACTTGGACCCTGTCCCGCACAACTGAGAAGCGTAGTAATGTCCACGAAAATACTGAGAAGCGTAGTAAAATTGAACATGTATTTTAAAACCTCCTTGTAAATTAACGGGCAAATGGGAAAATTAAGAGCCCTTGTCAGCCACGCCTTTGTTATTGTTTTCAGTCGATATCAGACAACGAATTACGTGTAGAAATCTTGAAATAGTCTTCTAAAAACAAAGTTTTATTATTCATTTATCGAATTCAATCGAAAATATTGCACTACATCCCCTAAATCAGCCGATGGAAATGGATGCTTTCTCTGTCTCGGTATGTTGCTAGGCTGACAAAATGGAGGCTGACAGAGGCTCTTTAACGGAGGACACTGCCCATATATAGAACACGGACAAACAACATATACTTTTTTCTCGACCGGTGAAACTCGCTCTATAAACTGTCACATAACTTGCGACACTAAAAATGTGATTTATATGATTCAATGCAAACGCTGTAACTTGCAATACATAGGAGAAACTAAACGCCAACTTAGACAACGCTTTAATGATCACCGCAAAATCGACAAGCCCGAATGTAAATCTAAACCCACCACAGCCGCTGAACATTTTCTATCGACACCCAATCACAAAGCATCTGACATGCAATTGATTCCGCTTGAAAAATTAATGAATAATCGAGATTCGATTCGTAAGGCAAGAGAGGCCACACTCATCCTACGTGCTTGTACCCTTGAGCCTGACGGATTGAATCGACGAGATGAGACTTCATTTTAGATTATATTGTATTTATCTTTTCTTTGTCTTTTCCTTTAATTTGTATATCTCTTATCTAATGTAATATCACAAACGTCATCATCATCATCATTTTTATTGTATCACGTTTCACCTTATATATAAGCCTATCATGCCATTATGTATTCACAGTACCTGAAGAAGGCTGGTTTGGCCAGCCGAAATATTGTACTCAAATACAACTAAAACCTACGTTGTAACGCCGACTTTTCTTATTTTAAATTGTATTAATCTTACTGTCGGCTTAGACCGTTAATTGGTCCAGCGTAAACCAACGAGTTGAGTCCGTCAAGTGGTTCGTCCTTCATTTACTACTGATGCCGACCCACGCTTCCCTTAATCCACTGCTTCCCCGCCATTTTTGGTGCCGTCAAAATTCAGAGACAACAAGAAAGCTGTAAAGTTTTTGACATTGACACGCCGCGTGCACGTCGGTCGTTTCAAAACGAAAATTACAAATTATTTGCCTCAAGTCAGAGTTTCTGGTGCGCTGAACCATTTAAAAGAAAACAAAGCAATAAATTATGGGCAGGATGCATCGGCTCCGTTTCGCCAGCCTACGCCGGACTAGCGTTCGTGGCGTCTCCCTTTACACCGCTTGAGAGATTTTCACACGTATACGCTCGCAAGTGAAAGAGACAGAGACAGGAGAAAGGAGACAGTATAAAACTGTATAAAGTTTCTCAACCAGACGAATCATGTTCCCTCGATATTTGAGAGGGTCGTACACCAAGTTTGCTCGTTATCTGCACTTTCATGTGAAACCGTTGCAATGTAAGACGCTGTTTTCAGTTGACAATAAGTTTACAACTCGTGCAATGGCGTTAGTAAAAGGCGGCAATATGGCAAGAACAACGACTGCAAAGTTTAGTCAACTGAGTGAATATAAATCTATCCGAGGTAAACGACAAGGATTAAGCAGGCCACTTGGAAATTATGAACAAGTGTTGCATGAGCGAAGGCGACTCGACCGCCTTGGCGCATTGACTACTGCGCTTTTGATCGATTCGAAACAAGAGTTGAAGGAAGAGTACTTGTACGAGGCGCTCAGGGCATTAACACGCATCTACCCATTGCTGCGAATGCGTATAAGAGGCCCAGTGAATCAATCTTACTTTGAAGAAATGGATAACCCTCACAATTTGGATTTTATAGTAATGGAAGGAACTCCGGCTACAGACTGGGCTGCTGGATTTGAAGAGGAAATCAATAGATACGATTTTGGTGTTGAATGCGGCCCACTCTGGCGAGTAAAGCGGCTAGAGGAGATCTATGAGGGAAATAATTATAGAAACACTCTGGTGTTGACTTTTCATCATTCTATAGGCGACTTTCTGTGTCTCTTCCATCTCAAAGTGAAGCTGTTGAAGATATTGGACGCACTTCATAAAGGAAAACAACATTGAAATCACAAGCCAACCATTGAGACCTTCACTAGAAACGCTAACTTCCAGCGTTGTCAAACCAACCTGGCGGGAAAAGTTGTTGTTGAGAGCTGCACTTCTAGCTAATTACGTGAAAATACGATTAATACCACCGATGAATGAGTATTTAGCTGTGTATCCTCCAGTTGCCAATTCAGACCCAAGAATCGAGAAGAAATCTAGCGTCATCGGCCGCAGTTTGTCTCTAGAAGAAACGACGAAGTTGATTGAAAGCTGCAAGAAAAATAAATGCACCGTTACTGGCGCCATTACGGCTGCAAAATACTTGCAACGTTACGACTAATCCAAGAAAAAAGATGCTCCATAAACCGGTATCCATGGAATCCATCTTCACTGTGAGCATGCGCAACGAGTGTCAACCACAGGTAGCCCCTGATGAGTTTGGAGTTTACGTTTCCGGTAGCAGTTTAAGCATCCCTGTGCCTCTTCTAGAGCGCAACGACGGCAAGGGCTTTTGGGACTTCGCCCGCGCGTGTACGCGCGAGGTTCAAGCGCAGTTGCATTCTGGGAAGCACCACACGCGTTCCAAACTGTATCAATCTGTCAAACCTACGATTTACTGTCAAAGGTCTTATATTAAAAAAGTGAAGGTCGTGTTAGAGAGATTTTCATGCTTTCAAATGGCGGAGCAGTCAAGACTGGACTGAAAGATGACAGCATGTTTAAGTTTAACGCAGCGTATTACGGAGTTGAAGGTTCTAGTTTAGGTCCTTCGTTTTTTAGCCTCGTGATAACTGTAGATGGATGTCTTCATTGGAGCTTGATTTATTACCCGCGCGTCTCCACGAAAGCGCAAGCAGAACGCTTGTTTGACATGACGCTTGAGGTTATACGAGACAATACTGGAAGCCCTTTGACAGAAAAGGCAGACGCTTGAGCTACAGAGAGGAATAGCTAGTTCGTTTGATACACTGCTTTCACAGTGGCCTCATTCACATGAGGCATTCAAACTTTCAAGCTATTTGAAATTCTGACATGAAACAAGTTAAAAGATATAGCTCCTGATGACTTTCAAAGCATTTGTGGAGTTGAGTTGAAATCTTGGACGAGACGTAAGCATCTGAAGATCTCAAAATATACCAAAACGAGGCCAGAAAGGCTGCTAGTGAAAACCCATACAAAGCTCTGTATTTGTGAGGTCCTATAGTTCTGTTCAGAATCAAATTGTACTAAATTTTCTGAAACTGTGTATGCTCAACTGTACTTTGAATAAATTTATTTAGTAGAAACCCACTCGCATACTTGGAGTGTTCCCCTCACGATATGAAGTATTTCGAACACTGGTGACGTCATCGATGGCGACACATCACATGACTATTTTGTTTCGCTTCACTGGTCACCTAGACAGTTTTGCCCAAGATTGGTTGCCTTGAAGTGTTCCCCTCACGAGATATGAAGTGTTGGAACACTGATGACGTCAACGATGACGTCACGTCACGTGATCATGTTACAGCACCCCCTGGTAGCACAGAGAACATACCCCAAGTTTGGGGTCATCTCCAGTGTAAGAACTATTCCCTGATCATGATTGGTTCAACCTTCGTTCTAGCAAACAAAGAAAGCTTTGTGACGCAGCTGGTGAGCTCTTACACTGGAGATGAGCCCAAGTTTGGTTGTCATAGCATGTTCCCTTGAAGAGAAATATCTTTTTCTTTGTATACCACAGGGTTCCCATAAGTTTCCGCTTACGGCGGACGGACGGAAGAAAAAAAATTCATATCTCAAGAAGGGAACCACCTATGGCAACCAAACTTGGACACATTCATCTTGGGGCGAGACCTTTTCAACGCCTTAATTATTGACTTTGCGACGTCAATGACGTGAGCAAAATGAGAGAAAAAGCCCGTGACAGTTGCCGACGATGAGAGGAGTGTGATTCCGATCGTTCCCAGGCCACCCCTTTCTCTCAGCTAATCCGCTTTACGCGATCGCTCTTCAAGCGAGCAGCAAAAGCCAGTGACGTCATAGCCAGGCAAAGCGTGACAGGAGGCGCCGAGTGGCTTGTGCCTATTTTGCTGGACAGTTTGTCGTTGTTTTTGTCAAAATATGCGGCGATCTCACACAAGGCTTGTTACCAACATACCAACGAGTTCAAATATTGTTTTGATTTCTCTTTGTAGGTTCATCCGGCAGCTGAAAAGCACTTGAAGGAATTGCGCACGTCTAAACTTTGACGCAAGGTTCTTAAACAAAGGTGCCGAGAACGCAGTATTAGACATACCACAAAATGGCAAAAGAAATAGGCGCAGCTCTTTCCAGTACGGAAAATATTTTTGGCAACCTAGTCGTCTATTGTCGACTCCAAATCACTATTGGCTGTTTACGGACCTTACAATGTTCTCGGCCGTTCTCGAACCCAGAGCTCCCCGGCTCGTCTTCCCGCAGTGGTTGCTCTGGGGACATCCATTTGACGGCCTTCGCTGATTGGCTGATTTTGAACGTTGGGGCATGCACAGAAAGGTGTTTCTCTCAGCGGCTCTGTATCAAATCTCGCGCATGCGTCAATGGCTGTCACCAAAACCTTCCCCGCGAGGTGACGAGCTGGGGAGCTCTGGGTTCGAGAATGGGTTCTCGGCGTGTTCTAGAGGTGATTTAAAAATACGAGCGCAAAAGTGAAGGAAGTATACGCAGCTGTGCTCGCGTTTCACGTGCCGACAGAACATGTTTTTGTCGAGCGTTAGACGGGTAGATGCAACCGACGGTATTTGCTTCAAAGAAGCGTGACAAGTGTTGTGTGACAGAAATGGCAACGCCAATATCTGATGAGCTATAAACGGGAAACCGATTAAATTGGGTGCTAAGACTCGTATTGTGAACTGTGACTGGCTTGAAAAGGGCAGTTTCACAGGGTCCATAGTTTCAAAGTTAGGATATTGATGACGTCATGTGAACACCAAGAATTGGATACCATGTTTCTGTTAGACGGGGTGTGTGAATTTCCCTGGGATTTATTTAACTTTTCGTTGACTTATTTACTGTTGACTTATTTTCAATATATTTCTTATATAGTCTTTGCTGCTTAGAGTATTGGGTATTTGAGCAGAATGAAGCATTTGCATTTCTGTGCAACTCAGATACATATGAATTTTCGGCTCCCATGCACCGTTTGACCCTGACTTTATCGTTGTCACGCGCACGTTTGTGTCACGCCAGTCGCTGAAGTATACCCGCGCAGAAAAAGTACCGCAAGACTTTGAAGCTTTTCTTTGCAGTGTGTTGGCTTAGTGACGATGTTTGCGTTCATTATTTTGAGCTTTAGTTTTGTTGCGTGCTGGAAGTGGTAGATTTTCAAGTGCTTTCATGTAACCGTTGGTTGCCCACAAAGAAAGAAGTACCATTAGTTACTACGTTTCTTACTTGAGCGTGACAGGGTCGAATTTTTGCGATAAAGTTTTGGTGTCAAAACACTGATGCCGACTCGAGCTTCCCTTAATCCACTGCTTCCCCGCTATTTTTGTGATGCCGTCAAAATTCAGAGACAACGTCGCTCGTTTCAAAACGAAAGTAAAAATTATTTGCCTAAAGACAGCGTTTCTGGTGCACTGAACCATTTAAAAACAAAGCAATATAAGTATGGGTGGGATGCATCGGCTCCGTTTCTTCGCTGGATTAGCGTTCGAAGCGTCTTCCTTTACACCGCTTGAGAGATTTACACGTAAGCTTACAAAATAGAGACAGGAGAAAGGAGACAGGCTGCATAAGCAGTTTCTCAACAAGACTAATCATGTTCCTTCGATATTTAAGAGGGTCGTACACCAAGTGTGCACCGTATCTGCACTTTTCTGTCAAACCGGTGCAATGTAAGACGCTGTTTTCAGTTAACAAAACATTCATATCTCGTGCAACGGCGCTAGTAAAAGGTTGCAATATGGTAGGAACAACGACGGCACAGTTTAGTCGACTGAGTGAGTCGCAAGATATCCGAGGTAAGCGACAAGGATTAAGCAGGCCACTTGGAAACTTTGAACAAGTGTTGCATGAGCGCTGCCGACTGGACCGCTTTGGCGAAACTACTACTGCGCTTTTGATCGATTCGAAACAAGAGTTAAAGAAGGAGTACTTGTATGAGGCGCTCAGGGCATTACACGCATCTACCCATTGCTGCGAATGCGTATAAGAGGCCCAGTGAATCAATCTTACTTTGAAGAAATGGATGACCCTCACCAATTGGATTTTAAAGTAATGGAAGGAACTCCGGCTACAGACTGGGCTGCCGGATTTGAAGAAGAAATCAATAAGTACGATTTTGATGTCGAAAACGGGCCACTTTGGCGAGTAAAGCGGTTAAACGAGATCTCTTACGAGGGAAAGAATTATAGAAACACTCTGGTGTTGACTTTTCATCATTCTATAGCCGACTTTCTGTGTCTCTTCCATCTCGAAGTGAAGCTCTTGAAGATTTTGGACGCACTTCATAAAGGAAAACAATTTGAAATCACAAGCCAACCATTCAGACCCTCACTAGAAACGCTAACTTCCAGCATTGTCAAACCAACCTGGCGGGAAAAGTTGTTGTTGAGAGCTGCACTTCTAGCTAATTACGTGAAAATACGATTAATACCACCGATGAATGAGTATTTAGCTGTGTATCCGCCAGTTGCCAATTCAGACCCAAGAATCGAGAAGAAATCTAGCGTCATCGGCCGCAGTTTGTCTCTAAAAGAAACGACGAAGTTGATTGAAAGCTGCAAGAAAAATAATTGCACCGTTACTGGCGCCATTACGGCTGCGAAATACCTTGCAACGTCACGACTAATCCAAGAAAAAAAGACGCTCCATAACCGGTATCCATGGAATCCATGTTCACTGTGAGCATGCGCAACGAGTGCCAACCACAGCTGCCCCCTGATGAGTTTGGGGTTTACGTTTCCAGTACCAGTTTAAGCATCCCTGTGCCTCTTCTAGAGCGCAACGACAGCAAAGGCTTTTGGGACTTCGCCCGCGCGTGTACGCGCGAGGTTCGAGGGCAGTTGCATTCTGGGAAGTACCGGATGCGCTTTAAACTGTATCAATCTGTCAAGCCTACTATTTATTGTCAAAGGTCTTATATTAAAAAAAATGAGGGTCGTATTGCAGCGATTTTCATAATTTCAAATGCCGGAGCAGTCAAGACGGGACTGAAAGACGACAGCATGTTTAAGTTTAACGCAGCGTATTACGGAGTTGAAGGTTCTAGTTTAGGTCCTTCGTTTTTTAGCCCAGTGATAACAGTAGATGGATGTCTTCATTGGAGCTTGATTTATTACCCGCGCGTCTCCACGAAAGCGCAAGCAGAACGCTTGTTTGACATGACGCTTGAGGTTATACGAGACAATACTGGAAGCCCTTTGACAGAAAAAGCAGACGCTTGAGCTACAGAGAGGAACAGCTTGTATACTATAGTAAAGGAGATAGTATATACCAAATCAGTTAATTAATCATTTTCGCGCCCTCTGATTGGTTCCTGAAATAGTAGATATCCAACACTTTTAGAAAACTTCATAAGGGGCCGACCATTTAACTTTTGAGGGGGGGGGGGGCTTTTTTGTCAGTCTATGGGGGGGGGAGGGGCAAGCCTTGGTCATCCTTTGTTTTTGCTGGGGGGGGACACTAAAAAATTTTACTTCGCTGGGGGGGGGGGGGGGGGGGGGGGGGGGGGGGGGGCAACTGCCCCCCGCGCTAGCTACGGCCCTGTCAAGAACAATTTGAAGTCGGTCACGCAACGGTACACATATATAACACTTTTAGAAAACTTGTAGAAAATGCTCAACTGTACTTTGAATGAATTTATATTGTAACGCATCTCTTGTGTAATAGTGCTTGGTAAAAATAAACTAGTTAACGAGATTCCTGTAACAAATCTTGCATTTCTTGGCCATGCTACTAATTGTAGGGAATTTAGGGAATTTCCACTTACCCCGCTATTACGGACCCTCGCTATACGGACCCTCGCTATTACGGACCCTCGCTATTACGGACCCTCGCTATTACGGACCCTCGCTATTACGTACACATATCAAGATAGTTCCCGTTGAAATGTGTCGTTTTCTAAAATTACCTTATAATGGAAGTTTCTACTTACCATATTTGGAGTTACAGATGTTTTCCTAGCTTATTTCGGACCTGTTGAGGACCTACGGTAAATTTTCCAGGGGGCCGTTGTATTCGATTCTGGAAATTCCACGGCAGGGGTGTGTCTTGAGACTGGAAATTCCAAGGGGGAGGGGTAAAAAAGGTGACTTTCCAGGTACGTTTTATCCAAAAATAGGTTTTCCAGGGGTATTTTGCCACAAAAATGGAAATTCCAGGGGAAGGTGTCTGTTTTATGAGTGGAAATTCCAGGGGAGGGTTTTTTTGGAGGGAGGTCACCCCCCCCTCCCCGGTGCGGTTTAAAAAAGCAATCAGCCAATGTGTTGAAAAATCGGGGAGATTTGATGCTTTAATCCAAGACTGGGAGATTTGATAAAAACCTGGAGACTCATGGGAAAACCTGGAGAGTTGACAGAGTTTACCGTTATGTAATGGGTATTTATATTATTTTTCATTGAATCACACATTTAACAGCCAATTGGCAAAAATTTAAGTCCCATAGGACAGAGAGTCAATTATAAGTTAATTAATTATTATAAGTATATTTTTGCCTGATCAGATTTTTGCCATGTATAAATAAATAAAGATTGATTGATTGATTGAGTGCAGTAGATATAGTAGCATACCATACCATGCCCCATTTCCGTCTGTGCATAGGTACCAAGAATTCCAGGGGGGTTGAGGGGGGTTGTATTGGATTCTGGAAATTCCACGGGAGGGGGTGTGTCTTGAGACTGGAAATTCCAAGTGGGAGGGGTAAAAAAGGTGACTTTCCAGGGACATTTTATTCAAAAATAGATTTTCCAGGGGTATTTTGCCAGAAAGAAAGGAAATAACCGGGGATGGAGTCCTTTATGAGGTTGGAAAATCCAGGGGAGGGGGTCTGTTTCACGAGAGGAAATTCCAGGGGAGGGTGCGGTTTAAAAATGCAATCAGCCAAAGCGAAAATCATGACGTAATAGCCAGGCAAAGCGCGAGGCGCTGAGTGGCTTGGAACACGGCTAGAGATAAGGCACGGCCTCTGGCCTATTTTGCTGGACAGTTTGTCGTTGTTTTTGTCTTAAACTATGCGGCGATTCCACACAAGGCTTGTTACCAACATATCCACGAGTTAGTTCAAATGCTTGATTTCTCTTGTAGGTTCACCCAGCAGCTGAAAAGCACTTGAAGGAATTGCGCATGTCTAAACTTTGACGCAATGTTCTTGATGTTCACTCGCGGCGGCTGAAGAATACCTGAAACGATGTCGATGGGCTCCAAGATTCTCCCACCTCCCTGATGACCAAAATACGATTGCTCCATTCTCGTACTGAGAGCTCGTCTGCTCGCAGGGGAGGCTCTGGGGACATTGAGGGACATCCATTTGAGTGCCTTCGATGATTGGCTGTTTATAATAATAATAATATATTTTTATAGCGCCATTTCCATAGGCTCAATGGCGCTTTACAATTTTCGAGAAAACTAATTGAATTAAATAATGAATAATATAAAATTTACATTTCAGTTAAATAAAATAATAAAATAATAAATAAATAATTTGTTTGGTTGAAAACTATGTACAATATTTACAATATAATAGGTTTCTAGTTGAATAAAAGTCTTTAGTTTCTTGATTCACTCTTTCGTAGTTTCTCGGGTAGAGCGTTCCAGGCTCTTGGCGCAGCGTAAGAGAAAGCGCGCTGCCCATATCTGACTAATCTAGCTTTAGTTGTTGACACTATATTTTGTGTGGATGATCGTAAGTTCCTTCTAGGCTTATATTGTGTTAACATGTCTTTAATATAGTCAGGTGCCAGCCCGTTCAAAGCTTTATAAGTTCAAAGCTTTATAAGTCTCTCAACGGCTCTGTCAATCTGCATGCGCAGAAAATGCAGGGCTCTGGCAACTCGGCTCTGGAACGAGATTGTGGCTCTGTATCAAATGTCATACGTTCGAAAATGCGATTTATTGTTCAAACGGATGATGCAGTTGTCGCTGTCAAAATTATATATATGTTAATGTAAATATTGAAATAAAGACAAGTAATATCTTCTCGAATGCTGTAGTTAACAAATTAAGTGCTCCTGGGGCGATTTTATTGCATTTTGGGGTGTTCTTTTTGGTTTGTTGTGTCTACCGGTTTCGGATAACTGCGTTCGCATTTTGCGTTTCGAATAAATGCGCTTGCTAATTTGTCGTCGCCAACTATAGCAGATTTCGTATGACTGTGAAAAAAGTGCCGTGACACGCCGCGAGCGAATTTATTTTTTACAGCCACATCAAGATGGCGGCTAGCTAGTATACACATTTTCATTATGATTCACATATTCTCGTTCTAAGAGTGAATTAAAAGTAGAATATTGACCTGCGAACTCTCTGGCGCGGTTGCTGTAGATACTGCACAACCCTTTCGCGGCACTTTTCACAGTCATACGAAATCTGCTCTATCTTGCGCACGATGCCTTTTGTTACAGTGGCTTCGGAAATCAATTTCAGCCGGGCGCTCACTAGTGACGTTTCAGGGTCAGCTGTGACCGCTAACTCTCAGGTTACCACTACAAATAATATTGTGAAACACAACAATTAAAGTATTCCTTAGGGGCCGACCATTTAACTCTTGAAGTGGGGGGGGGGGGGGGCTTTTTCATGTGAAAAAAATTCCTGCACAGGAAAATGGTGACTAAATCCCTTCTTTCTTATTGGAAAAAAATATATATTCACTGACAACCCCCCCCCCCCCCCCCACCCAGCCCCCACCCCCCTCCCTCCCCCAAGGAGTACAGAACTCATCACGACACCACTCGAAAGCATTCGACTTTGACCTCGGACTCTCGGAGATGTCAGTACTCGCTTCTCTTCACCAGGCACATACGTAGCGACGTCTCCATCCAAAACGGATCACTGTTTCACCAGATCACAATTTCTGCATCAAAATGAATCCAGATATTTCGAAAGAGCGCTCCAAAGCCTCGTTCAATGTCGAGGAAATGACCAATTTGCTGGATGGGGGAGCTGAGAGAACTAAGCGAAGAAGATATATCGGTAAGCTGATTTGTGGTCTTTGTGAAGTTCGAAGTGCTTTGATCTCTAGCTTTCCACAGCTTTATCTATTGCAAGCTTATGTGAACTTTCTTTTATTTTTTTATTATTCTACTGAATTCGTAGGTGATCGAAAATTTAGGTTAGCGGGCCCACGAAACTAAAAACTTGTCATTGCGTGACATAATAAATAATTCCAAGTCGTAACTCACTCAGACTATGGGAAAGTAAAAGTCAAATGTCCAAAAACTATTCAACCCCTCTATATTACCAACCATTCAAAATTTAAGTTCATGTATTAGTAAGTATTTTATATACACGTTTAAAACTTTTTTGACTCTCCCCTGCCCTCCCCTACCCACACAAAACGTTTTGCCCCCTTCCCCTTTTTGCATTCCCTTGCAAGAAGATGGCAAATAAGGGAGCATTCATTATTTATGCCAGGGGGTGGGCTGGCAAGAATTAAGGGGGGGCCATGTTAAATTCGGCACGTCAAGTAGGGGTTCACCAGAAAATATGAAAACAACTGTGAGGGGTCATCTACGTTTTATGGCAGTGACTTTAATTCAACATATGGATACAAGAGGATGCACGCCTGTAAAATAACAACAAACTGTTCATGCACACAGGAAATGTCCTAAAAATATAGGAAATGGTCTACTTGGTATCTAGAAGTCCCAAAATTTCGTCCTGCTCTAAAGGGGGAGAGAGAGGGGGGGGGGGGCTATCATTATTATAAAAATTGCCTAAAGGGGTTTTGAGGTTTTTATTGATACTTGGAGAGGGGTCAAGAGGTTTTTGGGGCTGAATGAAAAATCTTGCCAGCCCACCCCCTGGCATAAATAATGAATGCTCCCTAAAAGTACTCTGGTTCTATGAAATCATCCTCACCCCTCCCACGGAAGGGGTTTGAGATATGAACCCCCTTTCCCAGTCCTCTGTAATTATTGTAAGAAAATGAAAGGGAAATTAGGAGAGGTATGTATTTTTCTGGAATCACATGCATTACAGATTTTTCTGGTAACAACCTCAAACAGTCCAACAAGAACCATTGCACCAAACTTAGCATCCTGGGACCGGTTCCTGAAAGGTTGGATAAAGTTATCCATGGATAAAGTTATCTGTTGTATAGGATTTGTTCAGGATTTATCTATTGGATAAGCATTTATCTACAGATAACTCTTAACTGACCTTCTAGGAACCGGCGCCTGGTATCACAGTTTTGGCACTGATTTATACTTTGCTGTTATCATTCTCCAGAGTCCCTCCTGCTTAAAGAACCCCTTTTTGAGGAGGGACTATCCTTCTTTAGCAGCCGCGAAGAGCTTTATGACTTAACAACCAGAAGAGGCATCCGAGCATTGCAACTCAGAAAGGAACATAACCTTACAGACACACTAGACCTACTCTGGCTAAGAAGGCACGTATGACTGACACCTTCAAAACCTGGATTGTATTGGATCAGCAGGATTAGTTCAGTTCTTTATCCTACAGTGGATATGATAAAGAATCATGCTACCCAAGTCCTTTTGCTGATTAAGTGAACTCTCATTGTGGAGGCCCTACCAGGGGGTCACAGTGTCGCTAGTCTGCATTTCAAAACGTGTCGCAATTTCGCAAGGCTCACATGTCATTGTCGGTATTTCGGTTATGTTAGTAAGACCATACAACGTCAATATTAATTCGACGTGGAAACAGCCGAAGTCGACATTGTTTCAAAAGACGCGCAATGACATTCTTATAGAATGTGTGACATGTTAGTTGACGAGTTGCGAGCGCGAGCCGATTTGTCCCTCGTAATGTACTATTCAACTTTATTCTGGAGTTGTATAATTGTGGAAAATAATTTTTGAGGAGTCATAAAGTTGTCATCAAAGAAGTGAAGAGAGCGCATGTCGCTGTCAACGTTTGATGAAATTATAATGTCGCTGTCGATTAGGCTTTTGTTAGAGTCGCTGTCAGTATTTTGATAGAATGGCTCCTTGCTCGTCCCTGTTTCGGAAAGGCCATGTTGCGTTTTCAACGTAGTTCAAGGTTGTGCTGCTTGTCGGAATGTACCCCTGGTAGGGCCCCATTGTGTGCCTGGCTTTCAATAGAAGGTGGCTACTGGTGATAGCACTACTTCACTGCTGAGTGCTGGCAATGACATTATACTAGAATTACATGAATATGCCTGTTATCTTGCCCTCATGCAAAATGCAGGAAAACACCTTTTCTGCTAAAAAAATTTGAAATTTCCCGGGGTATGGCCTTTATTTCCCCCCCCCCCCCCCCCATCCCCTGCTACTTCTAAACTTATTGAAACCCTTGTGTGTGTTGAAAAATATTGCCCCTTTCAAGAGAGGAAAGCATAAGCATTATATGGCATTCCTACACTCATAACTGCATAATGTTCCCTATTTCAGTTAAGGTACCATTATACCCTGTGTTTTTTTTTCCAAAAATCTGGTAATGTGACAAAATTCAACACTGGTAACAAAATTTCTCATGAATTGCTAATAATTTTTTTTTTCAGAGGTATTGATACTGCCTTACCAATTAGTCTGCAAGAAGTGATGTTTATACCGACTCTAAAGGTAGAACAAACTGTAGGATTATTCAATATTAATTTTAATTTTTCACTGAATTATTGAAGTGGGGAGGGGGGTAGCTAGGGTGATTATGATCCGTCTTTTGGGATTAAAAAGATTTAAAGTAAACATTCAAGGCCCTCCATCATAATTATTGTGGGGGCCACTGTCTCCCCAGCCCCCCTGGCATATACAGTAATTATGTATCTTGTATGTTTCTGTATCTACATGAGAGTTCAAAGCACATGCATGTTAGTTTATACCCCAATTTGCTAATTATGTACAGTATACCACTTTTCTTGATAGCTTATGGCAAGCAAAGAACAACAGGCAAAGTGGCTTCCACTGGCTGAAAGAAACCAGATGGTTGGTACATATGCACAAACCGAACTTGGACATGGTAATTGCAGAGATTTGTTGATTTACATCATATTGGTAGGGACAACCTAAAATTGCCAGGGTTGGTAGCTGCCTAACAGGAGATACATATTTTTTATAACTACCCTTTGCTCCTTATATTCTAAATCCTTGCATCTTATAATAAACCATTTTCACTGTGATACATTATCTGCCATTCATTGTCTTGACGATGTTAAGTTATAGGAAAATGATTTTGTAGAGGCAATGAGCAGCTTAGGAGACCAGTGGTGTGAGCATTATGTTGCCAAAGCTAGGTGGAAGGTCAAAAAGTTTTTAGGTCTTACTGGCTTGCGAAAACGTGTTGAAAAGTCGTGAATCAGAAGTCCTTTATACAGGCAGAAAAAAATGACGTGACTACTCACACAGAAACTACTCATTATACCCATGAAAGTTACAAGCATGTTGAATCTTGCAAGCACCTTTAAGTTTTGCTGCAAATTACTTGGTAAAAATAGTTTACTATCACTGATATAGAAAATCAATTTCTAAAGGAACATTTATCAGAGGCCTAGAAACAACTGCAACATATGACAAGAACTCGCAAGAATTTGTACTCCACAGTCCAACTGTGTCTGCTTGCAAATGGTGGCCAGGAAACTGTGAGTATCAATTAACAGTTGATTACAACACTGTCATGTCTAGATCTATGGCATGATTGTCATAGTATTACAGGCAGCCTAATGGCTAAAATCGGGTATGCCGGGCCTACTCATACAGTAGTTTATCAAACCATCTCTAACTCTTAACAAGGAGCTCTATACACTTAAGTCAGGTAAAGAAAAGGGTAACACATTTCTTACATTTCTGCTGAGCGCTACTGCCCAGACTCGCCTACTAAGGCCTTACCATTGAATGGCTTCCTATCTACACTAAGAGCTTTTAGAAGCTAACTGTTTGCAAAGGGCAGGCCAAACACTACTGTTCATTCCAGTAATAATTGCACTAATAAAACAATTAGTTGCCTCAGGCTCCATGATTATTGGCAAATAGTCACTCGACTTCATCTTGCCTTCTGTGACTAATTGTTAATAATATAGCTAATTGACAAACATTTGTTTTTTAGTGGGTCTGTCAACCAATCATTGCATTGTGGTGGCAAGGCTGATCATTAGTGGCAAGCAATATGGGACCCAATATTTCCTGTTACAGACCAGAGAATATGGAACACATGAGCCATGCCCAGGTTAGCAGCAGCATCCTCACATCACCATCACTATATTCATTATTATTATCATTATTATAAACTATGAGGTCAAGTTTTCTATGAGGCAATAGATAGATGATAACATGGCACCACATTTTTATGCATTTTTATCCTGTCTGTTTTGCACAGACAGTATTTCAACAATTTGTCTCCTGATTTTTTTTAATATGTCCACAGAATGACGTAATAAAGTGGTCAAAATATTGTGGACTCTTTCACTTTATTACTTCATTCAGTGGTATATAAGAGGGCATACCACAGAAAATCAGGGGACATTTGTTTTAAACCACAACAAAAAGGCAAAAATAAAAACAAAAACACTGCGCGTGCGTGCGTGCGTGCGTGCGTGCGTGCGTGCGTGCGTGCGTGCGTGCAGCCAAAGGTGTTTTCATTATTTCTTTTTAGTGCGACGTGTGCACTTATGGTGGTGCGTTCCGTGGTATGCACATGTACCCATGGCTGAGAGACAATCAGAATTTGAGAAAAGCATGCATTGTGGTATAAAACGTTATGTTCCATTTTCTCAATTTCTCCTATCCACAGGGATAACTATTGGTGAAATTGGCCCCAAACACTGCCTGTTCTATAGTGCTAATGACAATGGTTACCTGATGCTAGATCATGTGCGTGTACCACGTGATCATATGCTAATGGGAATGGCCCAGGTGAGGCATTAATCATTATAAGAGGCTGATTTGCATTCATTTATTATTAGTAGTAGTATCTTTCATTACTACACTCCCTCTCTAAGCCTAGTTCAAACGTCGTATTTCGGACGAATTTAATTCAGACGAATTTAATTATCGCAATTAAATTCGTCTGAAATGCGACGTATAAAACGAACCTAAAAAGGTCGAAAATAAAATTCGTCCAAGACGTTGTATACGTCGACCCCGACGTATACAACGTCTGTAGTATGTTTTCGTTTTATTTTATTCGTCGTATAAAACGAACCTCCATTTTATACGTCGCACAGACGAATTTAATTGATCAATTAAATTCGTCTAATTAAATGCAACGTATAAACTAGGCTAAGAGGTTTATTTATATGGGCCATACAGTTTGAGTTGGGCAGTGTGACTTCCTTCGACCCGCCCATTTGAAAACCACTTCAGGCAAATTGTTCCAATCTTTAATTGATCTTGGATAAGACGTTTAAACTATGATCAACTATGAGCCACATCATTTACTACAGTATGTGTGTCTGATGCCGATGGGCGTGAGGGCGATAAAACATCTGTGCTATTGATGTATTAAACGGTAAATTAAAGCAGTGAGCCTTCCTGTGGCCTAGAACAAATGATATGTTATTTTGAAAGTTTATCCGTGTTAGATCAACACAAACATTTATTATTATCAGGTCTTTCATTCGTTTTCATTTCAGTTGCTGCTCTCCTTGCAACACTAGAAACCTTGACAAAACATTGTCAATGTATAAATGCTGGCAGTGGGAATGGACTGATTCATTTTATCAAATAAGCTGCCCTTACTCGAGCAAAGCACAGTAACTTCTACTCGACACCAATTGGCAAAATATATTTTACAAACTGCCCTCGAGTCAAGTTCCCTGTGAGTAGAAGCTACTTTTTTTATCTCCCCGCATTTGCTTTTTAAAGTACTTTTGAGTTTTCTTTTGGTTTCGATTTTGGTTTTCAACTGTGCAAAAGTAGCCTCTGCTACTCTCAAGGAATCAGCCATAAAGAGAGCGTAAAGCACTTACCTGATATTGCTTTTATAGCTTCTGAAATTTTCCAGTTCCTTGATCGTCTTTTCATAGAAAAGAAATGGAGGGTAGACTTTTTCGTAATCAATGCAAAATTTAGCAAATTTTCCCGCCATTTTTTGGCGCGCGCGCGTATGCTACACAGGAAACCCAGAAAATAAATAATTTGCTAAATTGTTCCTTACAGGTCACCCCAGATGGTAATTTGTCAAGAGATCTTCTAAGAATGGCAATGACAAAGCTGCATACGCCCCCATGATATATGTGCGAGCTGCTATACCTTACGACACATTTTACAACATTTCCCGAGCTGTTACAATAGCTATACGCTACAGCGCGGTTAGACGACAAGGAGAAATACACCCGGGGTAAATATTGCTTTCAAGGATCTCTTTTATTCTACGGTACGACAGAAGTGCATAACTTTAAACTATGTTCTTTGTTTTTCTATTAGTATCACTTTGTCTTGAGTTGTGCATTGTGCGTGAATAATTGTGGCAAAACAAAGAACAGTGTGCGTACATATCTACATAATTACAATACGCACGAGCGCAACTAGAATTGTGACAAAACAAAGAACAGTGTACGTGAATAATTACCATACGCACGAGCGCAACTAGAATTGTGACAAAACAAAGAACAGTGTGCGTGAATAATTACCATACGCACGAGGGCAGTTAGGCTCGGTTTCCAGTATTTAGAATTGCGAGAAAACAAAGAACAGTGTGCGTAGATAATTACCATACGCACGAGGGCAATTAGGCTCGGTTTCCAGTAATTAGAATTGTGACAAAACAAAGAACAATGTGCGTAAATAATTACCACACACACGAAGGTAATTTGAATTGTGACAAAACAAAGAAGCGTGCGTGAATAATTACCATACGCACGAGGTCGAGGGCAATTAGAATTGTGACAAAACAAAGAACAGTTTGCGTGAATAATTACCACACGCACGAGCGCAATTAGGCTCGGTTTCCAGCAATTAGAATTGTGACAAAACAAAGAACAATGTGCGTAAATAATTACCACACACACGAAGGTAATTTGAATTGTGACAAAACAAAGAACAGTGTGCGTAAATAATTACCATACGCACGAGGACAATTAGAATTGTGGCAAAACAAAGAACAATCGAGTAAATAGTTACCATATGCACGAGGACAATTATAATTGCGACAAAACGCAGAACAGTGTGCGTGAATAATTACCATATGCACGAGGACAATTAGAATGAGACAAAACAAAGAACAGTGTGCGTACATAATTGCCAGACACACGAGGGCAATTAGAATTGTGACAAAACAAAGAACAATACGTGTAGTAGTGACGTAATCACACAAAGCCTCTATTGTTTTCTTGCCCTTTAGGAATGGCGAGGTACAAATTATGGACTACAAGACGCAACAGGACAAGTTGTTACCATGTCTCGCTATGGCGTACGCCTTCAAGTTCGCCGGGATGGGGATTATAGAAGAGTACTTGAAACAGAATCAGATGTGGAGCCACGGAGATTACTCTTATCTGCAGGAGGTAGGGTATTCCTAGGAAAATCGCGAACGTCCCGCGGGCTTTGCGCGGACGTGTTGTATTTCCTTGCGAGCCTTTTGCGCAAGTTTCCTGTGGCATAGGGTCGTGTGCGCATGTGCGCTTGTTGTCACGTTCTCTTTGCAAATAGGAATATGCATTATGACGTATTTTACTACGACTACCAGAAACCTTTGCGTTGTCCCTTTTGTTTGCGCAATTACCGCCTATTGTTTCCAATAGCGGTTAATCTGCATAAGACAAGAAACTGCAAATGATTCGGTTAGTCTGCATAAGAAAAGGAAACTGAAAAGGATTCTGGTAGTCGTAGTCAAATGAAGCAATAGTGCAAATATCTTATTGAGGGCTTTCGTCGATATTTCCGAACTCCACAGGAACCCCATATAAACGAGATCGCGTGTCACAGGCAACCCATAACTTTCGAACAAAAGAAACAGCATTCTTATTTACTCAACCCCTACTTCTTGCCATTTCATTTTCATGTTAAGAGTGATATGTACTTTAAGGAGAGCCTGCCAGCAATCTACGAACAACCTTGCGTGCTTAAACTAGCTCATTAATCACTTTTTCCCAGATCCTCCATTATGGTACACTACAGTGTCCTGTATATCCTCGTTCTATAAGACATGGGAGATATTTATACTGAAGACACTAAAGTGTACCATATATGAAGGATCTACCCACTTTTTTCTTCACTCCGTTGTTTCTTTCAGCTGCACTCCCTAACAAGTGGTATGAAGGCCCTTACGACTGGCCACTCTCTGCGCCAAGCTGATACCTGTCGGCTGGCATGTGGCGGTCATGGTTTCTCCATGTTTAGTTTTCTGACGGAACTTCACGAGCTTATCAGTGCCGGCTGCACGTATGAAGGCGAGAATACAGTATTACTGCTGCAGGTAGCCAGGTATGCGCCACGTGATGACTGATTTCGTGTTTGACCAATGAAAGGACTCGGGAGACTCGAACAGTATCGAGTCACCAGTTGGATCGTAATCATGAAACCTGGGTCCAGTTCCTAAAAGGTTGGAAAAAGTTATTCACTGATAAAAGTTATCTGTTGTATAGGATTTGTTCTGGATTTATCCGTTGGTTACAGTTTATCTCTTTATCTCTTGATAACTCTTATCTGACATTCTAGGAACCGGTCTTTGGTCGCCAACCCAAAATGAGACCGATCCCGTCTTCACTTCATTAATCACGAAAAAATGAATAGTTTTTCCATGTAGAGTTCAAAATCTCCAAGCACCAAACTTGAAGATTTCATATGCATACTTCAGCTTTTTCTGATGAACATATTAAACCCATATATTACGAGGCAACTTCTAACATCTTCCTTTTTTGACTGTGGATTTTGAATTTTCCGCAAAATTAGTACCATGACAGTTTATTTTCGCGGAAATTCAAAATCTACTGACACAGATAACAGGGCCTCCTAATCTTTCTTTCTCAGACCCCGTTACAGCAACCTCGTCCCCAGGGTCTTGTGGGTAATTTTCAAGATGGCGGTTGGTCGAGCACAACGTCATTCCTAAATGGAGGAATGCTCACCATGAATAATTTAACGATATTCTTGACAATATTACTTCAAATTGACCTAAAACATTCAAAATATCTGAACTATCAAGACTACTAGTCAGGATAAGGGTTAATACATCGTTTTAGTATATTTTTATAGTATATGCCTCGTTCTATTAAAGATTAATGTACGTAATCAATAAAACGAGCTGTCCGAACCAGCGAATTCACTCGTAGCGTAGTGGTTAGATGTATTACACAGTAGGTTAGGGTATAGTAACTGGAAAGTTACAGGTTCGAACCCTGATGATTTTCATAATTCTTTTTTCACTTCTGTAGGTGAGCGCTTGTTTAGAAAAAAATTCTAAGTGCCAGTGAGCATTCCTCGATTTAGGCGTGTGTGAGCACAAGACCCTGGGGAGGCTGAGTCACATGACCACTGCTTGAGGACATGGGAACGAGGTTGTTCTTTGTTTTGAAACGGTCATGTGACTCAGCACTCCCCCCAGGGTCTTCTCCCGAGTCAACCGCCATTTTGAAAAACGACCGAGAAGACCCTGGGGACAAGGTGGCAGTTACACGGGACCGGGCGAATTTTGTACCTGGAAGGCACCTGTTTACACGGTGCCGTGCAAATTTTGTTACACATTGCAGAGGTGTTTACACGGGTCCGTGCAACATTTTATCGCTATGTAACATGAACTAACACTAAGGCTGCATTCATTATGTATACTACAGGGGGGGGCAGAGGATTTTTTTTTGACAATGCAAAATTTTCAGATCCCCCCAAGAAACAACATATTTTTACGAGTCCCCCCTCTTGGTCAAAAGAAAAAACATGCCCCCCCCCCCCCCCCCCCCCATTTTTTCAATTTATATGTCGAGGTAGGGTCACGTCAATAACATTTTTTCAAAAGATGCAGAACGAGGCTCAATGATAAAAAATACAAAGCGTAAAAATGCAAATAAAAATCCTAGGTGGCTGTACTCTTTCGTGTGTAGTGACTTTCTACAAAGCCTCGATTGGAACCTTACTACACATAGGCTGAGTATCATTTATTTTGTATTTGATTGTTTGGTTTGTTTTCCATTGTGCGCGCGAAGCGCGCCGCAATTTTGACAATGAAGCTACAAGATTAATCAAAAGCCCAAAGGCGTTGTCTGGCAGACAAAAGTCACTGAAGAGGACCTCGAGGAATTGTGGTAAAACAAGAAGGCCTTTTACGATTTTTTAAGTTTATAATTCTTTATGCGCGCGAAGCGCGCAGCTTTTTTCAACATATTAGTTGAAAGAGGGTAAATACACGAGAATAGTAGTGCAAGTGATATTTCTTCAGGAGGTTCAAACTCGGTGTTCAACAATTAAGCCTTCCTTCGTTTACTTTTCAAACTGCACAACCTTGTCTTAAATATATATAATACCTCAACAAAAATATGCATCCCCCCTTCATGTTATGAAAAAAACTTGACATCCCCCCTTTTCCAGTTCCTAAATTTTGAGATCCCCCCTAAAAATCCTCTGCCCCCCCCTGTAGTATACATAATGAATGCAGCCTAACATGGCTTCTTCAGTCTCGTTCTCTGATCGGTTGAAGGTCGTCCTTAGCTTAGCATCCTCGTCTGAAATAGGCTAGTTTCCGGGTCATTACCCGTGGAACTGTGCAAAAGCTTTCAAGGTTCCGGTGTTTACACGAAAACGGAGCCGTACCGGTCAAAAGTTGCAACTGCTTTTGGTAGATCCCAAACTTGCACACTTTGCCGTGCAAAAATTCGTCCAGTTCCGCCGGACCCGTGTGAACAGAAGCCGTAAGTGGGCCAGAATTCGTCCGGACCCGTGTAACCGGGGTCTCAGTATTCTACCTCATTCTACCTCATTGCAAGGTTCTATTTTAATTACCTCCGGGTTTTTTTCAGATTTCTCCTAAAGTGCTTGTCCAAGGCTCGTGCTGGAAGTCAGTTACACGAGACGGTTAGCTATCTTAGCGAACCTGAAAGCTATGGTCCAAGTTGGGCCAGCACGGCAGAGGATTTCACCGACACAAGATTACAACTGAGTTTATACAGAGATAGATCACAGAGGTGAGAGCCATGCTCTTCACCACATTCCCTAAATCAGCCGATGGAAATTTATTCTTTCTCGGTTTCGTTTCCAGAGCATCCCGGTCCACAGGCAGACCAGGCAAATTATTAGTAAATGAAGTTGACTTATTACCTCTCAATGTCTCTGAGTTGTGTCTTTGGGAGAATTAAAACCCTACGTACTGTTTCTGGCCTTCCCACAGTTCGTTAAAAATTTCACTCGCTCCTCCTTCTGCCTGTACCCGGTTATGCTGACTGTCGGAGGCTCTGGAGGCAGTCGACCGGAAGTATTAGAATGTAGGTGCCTTTTGGTCGGTCGAATTTTTAAAACGGCGGGCGGAAATATCAATAGCCTGCTTGCAGACGGTTTGTGGGTGTTTTTACGGTGGAAAAAGCTTCATTTCATGATGCCGACCGCAATCGCCGCCATCTTGGACGTGCGCGAGAAGTCTGGGGCGAGCAACAAAGCGCGACAACAGAAGCTTTGTCCACCGTAAATACACCCACACACCGCCTGCAAGCAGGCTACAATATCAACCAATCGGGATCGGCCTACGATTGTCTGTTGCCAGAGCCAAACAACATAGCGAAGTAGGCTCTGGGAACGAGAATGACTTGGTAAGTTGAAGATGTATACTTATCTAGGTTACAGTCACCACCAGAACTGCCTTTAAATTGATTTTACTTCTAATGTTGTATCCATTGTCTTTTGGTGATCGTTTCCAGGTTGATTAATGCTGCGGAGTCCAAAGTACAACTTAAAGTCAAATCAGGAATGGACCTAGCGGATGCCTTCAATTCCATCTCGGTTGATCTGGTTCGGTGTGCTAATGTAAGCTAAGTTTGCTACTTGCACTATCTGTTCGTCCAGAGCGCGCATTTGAAGTTCGCATGCTTTTAAATTTGAAACAGTTTGTTGTGACAAGGGAAAGGGAAACGGAATGGGAAGGGAAGGGAAGGGAAGGGAAGGGAAGGGAAGGGAAGGGAAGGGAAGAGAAGGGAAACGGAGGTGGAAGGGAAACGTGTAGAGGCCGTTGGAAAGGCGAGAGGGGAAACGGAAAATTTCCTAACTTCTCAGCCTTGTCCCTGACATTCTGGGTGGGCTCCCTGTGGTGGGTATAGAAGTATGACGTCAAAGGAGACCCATCGGCCCAGCTCTCACGCTTCCTCACGGTTCATCTTCAAGCACAGGAAGCCCGCTCAGAATAACATGCACTAGGCTGCTGGTGAGCTCGGCCCAGCCCACGCGCTTCCTCACGGTTCAACTCCGAGCACAGGAACCCCGCGCACAACGCCGCTGACGTCTCTGATACATTAGTAACAACATTATTATTTACTTCAGGCTCACACTCTTTATCTGATTGTCAAGTATTTTATTAACACGCTATCCACAAGTCTCGCAGGCGCCAGTAGAGAGGTGACTTCAGTATTGAAGAACTTATCCGACCTCTATGCCTTATATGGTATTGTAGAAGACTCGGGGAGCTTTTTAGAGGTGAGTAATTAATCGCGTTAAACAACTCCCAGCTAAAGCTATTCTTGGTGTTCACTTCCGGAGACGTTTGAGTTTTAGCTAGCTATTTCGAACGAAAAGCCATTTTGAAAGAGAACTATATCTGAAATATGGCGAGAAATCAATGCCTAAAGTAGCGTGACTGGTGTTGCGTGACAGAAGTTGCAGCACCGATATCTCAGGTGTTAAAAACAGGAATCCGATTACATTTGGCGTGAAGGCTCCTATTGGGGAACTGTAACTGATCTGAGAGGCACTTTTTCATAGAGTCCATACATTCGCGTTCGGAGTTAGGATTTTGATGACGTCATCTGAACACCTAGAATACAAAAAGTGGAAATTATTTTGTGTTTTCTTTTAGACTGGCGTGCTCACAGCCAAGCAAGTATCCCTTGTGCGAGATGAAGTCATGATAATATTTGAAAAACTCAGGTTAGATTAGTGGCGAACCATTTGATCTTTGAGAGGGGGGGAGGTTAGAAGATCTGGTCGGTGCAAGAATTTTTTAATTCTCCTCGATGGTGTATGATATTTATTTCTAAAATTACAGAGATTTATATAACGAAATTGCTCTGCAGGATTTTTTTTTCGGCCCTTCGGGCCATGCAGGATTTTTTTTTCAAAATCTTACACCCCCCCCCCACCCCCCCTCAAAGATCAAATGGTTCGTCGCTTAGGAATATTTTTTCTCCTGTGCTTCACCCCAGGGAGCCCAATCAAATTGTGTGTATAGAGGAAAATAATTGCAAAGTTTTTTTTTACATAAAGATGGAGAAAACGTAGCTTGTCGTCTTCTATCTTCTTTTGAGTGAATTGTATACTTCGTTCGAGCTGTTCCTATTAGGAGCCATAGAAAGAGGAAAAGAACGTGTGCGAAGATCACAAAAGAGAAAAGAAGAGACCGAAGATTACTTTCGTCCCTCTGTTGCAGATTTTGATGTCTGTGCTTTCACGAGTTCGGGAAGGTTTCTCATTCTTTTTACCCAAACTTTAATGTTTGATTAAATTGAGGAATTTATCTTTTTCCTGACTATTGTATTCGTGAATAGTAGGCACTCGTTTCCAGGGATGGCAGAGCCGGAGGGTGGGGGTCTAGCCTTCCCACATTTCGCCAAGTATCCATACATTTTCACCTCACCCCCCCCCCCCCCCCCCCCCCCATCTTCCTCCCAGGCTACCACAACTACCTGCATGCAGCGTGTGCAGTCATTATGGGTGGAATCGTCTATTCTCCGGTCGTTAAAACTTTCCAAGAAAACCGGAAATACAAATAGAAATTGTTAGACAATTATGGTACCACATGCTTTATGTGCTACAATATCCGGTATTCCAATACTTGTTTTCTATGAGCTAAAATGGACAGAGTGCATGTCTTTCGTGGAAAATTGATCATTTTCCGAGAATGACCGGAAGTGAATTACCTCTCCCCAGGCCTAATGCCGTGGCGCTGGTGGACGCGTTTGATTATCCAGACTCAGTACTTCACTCGGCACTTGGTAGATACGACGGTCACGTGTACGAGCGATTATTCCAATTAGCGAAAAAGTCGCCACTCAATAAAAATCCGGTAAGTGTGATAAAACGGGGCATAGTTTACGACGCGTTTCCCAATGAGTTGGCGATAAAGCTGTTTCAGTTAGGGGTGGACCATTAGAAATTGGGGGGGAGACAATTTTTTGCGTATGATGTTTTTTCTGGGACCAACTTGTGCAAGATTTTTTTTCCAGATTTGTATGATTTTTTTTCCTTTCTGCAATAATTGTTTTCTTGCTCGAATTGCCCTGCCACCCCCTCCCCCAATTTCTAATGGTTAAAACACGAGACATCGCCGTTCTCAACTTGGCAGTCGGGCTAGCTTTTCTGCGTGGACAATCAATGCGACCCTTGTTAGCCAATCGGATCCTTGCAAATGCTCGCCCAGTACAGAATTAGAATTGGTATTTCATTGATGTTTATATAATTAATAAGCAGAACATGACATGGCCTGGAGATACGAATTATATCTTCTCGTATTAAAATGTTTCCCACTAATATTCTCTATTTATTTTACTACAGGTGCAGCCAAGCGCCCACAAATTTCTTCAGGATCTCCGTAAATCCAAACTCTGAATTGTGTGACTATTTTCTATCAGTCAATAGATGGTCAATTAACCCATAGACACGAGAACGAGTGGTCGCAGAATTATGAAATTGAATTACGAAAACTGTAAACGCATTTTAGCGATCGGGACTCGCTGTGTACCAGTGTAACCAAAGGTGTCATGTAAATTGAACAAACTAATGATTAAGGAGTCGTGGCACGATTTTAGTACACTTTGATGTAAAAAAAAAACATCCAAATAGCTAAATGTATGGCCAAAATACTAGCCTATTTTGTTAAATATAACTTTTACTACAAAGCCATGATTGAAGGCTTTATGGACCAATTACTGAGCAGATGGAAACAGATTAGTCCGGTCAAATTAGCCCGAAAAAACCCCGAACCTGGAAAAATTGCAACATGGGAAATTTTTGGTACTAATTGTTAAAAACATGTGTAGGAATAACATATCCAAATTTCGTAGAAGTCCGGCCGGGGGAAGTTGGTTAAATTTTTGGTTTTACCGGCGACGTCAAGGGCGCCTTTTGTTTTCGGCGGCACTTAGACACTGAAAACACAGAAACTGGGAGAATGTTTATAGACTGTACAGATGAAACCGGGGAAGATTTAACAAGGTTTTTCGGTTGAAACAAATAATTTCTGAGCGATGAGTTACGGCTATGAACAGTTTATTTCTTTTATTTCTTTTAGCGTATAATATTCGAACTTTAGTGTATCACCACGCGGGAAATACAAGGATCATATGGGATTTGTCAAAACGCACGATTATTTAGTTATGATTTCGCAGAATTGGTTATAAACAAACACACAATTCACATCTATGCAATCACATTATGCAGTAGAAATAAATTGCTCGATATCTCGTTCAATATCACACCGAGTTACGGCCCTACAGTCAATAGCCCTCAATTCGAATTGTTCGCTTTCATTGTCTAAGTGCCACCGAAAACAACGGGCTTTCCTTCGTACAGACGGAAAACCCCAAATTTAACCAACTTCCCCCGAACGGATTTTCACAAAATTTGGACACGTATTTCTCACATATGTTCCTGAGAATTTGCTGTATAAAATCCCATGTTGCAATTTTTTCCAGGTTAAACGCTAAATTGACCGGACTACAACAATGAGTTTTTGAAATATTGTTGGGATGAACAGTTTTGAAAGTTTAGAGTTACATCGACATTTTTAGGAAATAAGGCAGTCTTGCCGAAAAAGTTATTGCTTATTAGGTTGATATATAGAGGATATTACACGGTGGCGCGAAGATATGAGTTTTATTTTCGAGTGGCAAGAACAATATTTGGCGAATGAGCGCAGCGAATGAGTAAAATATTGTTTTTTTTTTACACGAGAAAATAAAACTCATATCTCCAAGCCACCGTGTAATTTTCTTTTATTATATAGACAAACCAGAAAAAAAATATTCCAAATTGATTTCCAAGCACTTTTGTTTTTACCGATATCCTCACTAGTGAGGATATGGAAAATATGTCACTGAGGACCCGGATGTAGCTTCGTATGAGATCTACGAGTGGCGTATTTCCCAGTAAAGCACTCGTGTCTATATAATAACAAGTGATAAAAGTGATCTGGGGATGATTACATATACAACTGTAGAGCTGTATTTACTAATTTTTCAAATACCCGTGACACAGCCTGGCTTTAAGTCGAAGTGTAAAGGGTATACCTGTATACGTGGATGTTTCAAATTTCGAATGCATACATTTTTTTTTTTATTAAGATAACTGTAAGGTAAATATTTGGTAATTTAAGAGAGGTCTTATCAGAGAAACGTAAATATGCATTCAAATGTTTTGTATCGAGGAGAGCAGTTATACAGTTGTATATTATCTAATGCATACGTTTTATTAAAAAATTGCTCTCTAAATGTATTAAGTAATCAATTTGCCCTTCAATTTCAAACTAACAGAAACAGAAGCTCATCAACAGGAGCCTCTATCTACTCCACTAGGTCTAGCCATATGTACAGGAGTAGAAGAATCGGGAGCCCATCAACAGGGGCCTCCATCTACTCCACTAGGTCTAGCCATATGCACAAGGGTAGAAAAATCAGGAGCCCATCAACAGGAGCCTCTATGTACTCCACTAGGTCTAGGCATATGCACAGGAGTAGAAGAATCAGTAGCCCATAAACAGGAGCCTCCATCTACTCCACTTCCAAGCCATACGCACAGGGAATAGAATAGTCTATTTTTGGCGTGTATTTGTAAACGAAGCACTCAAAAAGCCTCTCGCCCATGCTATTAACAACACTCTTATCGAGTTCTATTATCTATCATATTTTTCTCTTTCTTCGCGATCAGTACACGTATACATTGATGTATCGTGATATCACCAAGTCTTTTTAATGGAGTATTATCATTCCTTTGTTAATGGTAACAGGGACTTATGGAATACATTAACACTAATGGGTGCGTCCATTTCTCAAGACTATGTCTCGTGGCGTACTTTTTTGTTCATGACACGCTGTGACTAGATCTTCCTCCAAATGTAACTGACTAACAGAGACATGGATAAAACAAGCGCGGACGCTTCAAAAATGTCTGCGCCATCACCAAAATTTGACACATTTTATGTGACATGAAATATATACCATTATGGGACAATAGCTGTATTCACACTAGAGACGGAAAACTCTGAGACGAGTTTCTCGTCAGAAAAGCTTCCTGTCTTATGTCAATTCTACTCAGAAACACTTGCTTGTTATCTGTCTAAACGTTTTTCTTCAAAAAAAATGTTTTCGCGTGATTACTGAAGAACAGGGAACCATATTCAAGGCAAGAAACTCGTCTCAGACGAGTTTTCCGTCTCTAGTGTGAATACAGCTAATGTTTATGCGTCACACGCTAAAAGGCATCTGAAGCCTTTGACCAAAATTTCTCGATTGCATTTATCCAAATTTTCAAGAGGTCCTTCATCAAGAAGGATTTCAAAACAAAAAACCTCCGCGAGATCGTGTTGATGTTGTGTTGTTGATGCATCATTTATGTATACAAAATTGCGAAGAAGAGGAGTTCTCAAGCGATATCAGAAATGGCTTATCTTTCCACTAAAAGCCTTTTACATATAATTTATAAAAAGACGCAAAATCGATACACTTAGCAATCAGATGCTGAATATGAGCAAGGGCTCACTTTCAACCGCCAAAGCTGGAAACCGAGCCTACAATCAAGAGCGAGATATTTAGTAGGTCAACCAGTCATTGGAATAGGCCTTTATCACGCAATATTGATTAATGATATATAATAGTTATCAGAAAATGAAATCCAGTTAGTAAATTGCAAAGTTTGGTGAAGATTGCTTGAATACTGCTGACTGAGATATGAATTTTCAAAACTTCGTATTCTGGCTTATTTTTTTACAAGAAATGTATTGGAAAATACATCGAGACGAGGCTGGACGGGCATCGATGCCCGTCCAGCCTCGTCTTGGCGTATTCGCCCATACATTTCCTTGTAAAAAGTAAGCCAGAATACGAAGATTTGAAAATACGTATCTCAGCCAGTAATTCTTTCGAAACTTTGCAGTTTTACTAATACGGATGTGTAGAAATCGAAACTGGATTTCATTTTCTGATAATTATTATATATTATTAATCAATATTGCGTGATAAAGGTCTATTGGACTTTAAATATCCAGCGATATTGTATACTTGAATGTACAATAAGATGTATGTATATATACATGAACATCAACCCCTTGATGTGATATTATATTAAAAGGTTTTCGTGTCGGTCTAATTATCACTTATCTCAGTGTTATCTATTGTTGCCGTTTTGCCTTCAACTTCAAGGTCACAAGAATTACGCATGCGCGCTACTAGCCTATCAGACCCGCCAATCGCGCTCGTATATAAACAGAGCTACCTGTGGGCACTTTCCAGTACAACACGTACAAAGACAATCAATTGGAGCAAGCCGAATCAAGAGGTCCAACAAGTAGAATGGCGTCCAAAATTGCGTTCGTTGTTTTGCTGGCAATCGTATGCATGGTCAATGCTACTTGTAAGTTGATTCTGTGTACTGAAATTTGCGTTTAAGACCCCGTCCACAAAAAAACAGACAAGATTTGTGCCGTTTCGGACTCTTTACAGACCCCGTCCACACTAACGCGTTTTCGTTTGAATCCGTATACTTTTTGATACGTTTAGGCCTTCCGTATAAGTTTGAAAACGCTCTCGAAAGTGAATAAAAACGAATCCGCATACTTATCGTTTTACAGTTTTAGTGTGGACGGTCGAATACGGCTAAAAGTGAAAACGATGACGTCAACTGTACCACTTAATTTGAGACTGTATTTGCACACATCAACATCAAATAAAAACTGATAGCTTTTTTTGGAGCTAAATCCTCCGAATCTCTCGTCCACACTAACACGCTGATCGTTTTCATCGAATCCGTATAAGTTTGAAAACGCTCTCGAAAGTGAATAAAAACGAATCCGCATACATATGTTTTAGTGTGGACGGTCGAATACGGATAAAAATGAAAACGATGACGTCAACTGTACCACTTAATTTGAGACTGTCCTTGCACACATCAACATCAAATAAAACTGATCGCTTTTTTTGGAACTAAATCCTCCGAATCTCTCGTCCACACTATCCTCCTTTGCAGCCGCTGGCGTGTCTCCACGCTAACACGCTGCGAATCCGTATAAGTTTCAAAACGAATACTTTTGAAAACGCGTTAGTGTGGACAGGGCCTAAGTTTGGACCGCACGTTTCTCCACGTTTCTCGGTAGCTTGCTTCTCTCTTCTTTCCCTTTGCACTTGTAACACAGCACGCTAACTCGCCACTTCTCTCGCTTGAAAGAAAATAGGCACCCAACGGGTACACAAGTCTACGGTGGGGTGGAAGCTGAAAAATTTGATCCTGATTATTCTTTAGTCTTCCTTCCTTAGGCGTTATTCATTGACGACTGTTATTCACTATTCATATGTAGAGAAGTGCACCGGAGAAAAAAATGAAATGGCAACTACTTTTTACAGAAACAGTGAACCTTTCACCGTACATGTATTCCGTTTGATGATATAGTTAATGTCCTTAAACATATAAACTACGAAAATACTAGCCTAAGGCGCCTGTGTACACACTTGGTGTCCGAGCACGGTGCCTGATAGAAGTGATTTGGAGATGAATTTATGAATTTATTCAAGTAACCGTGACACAGGCACCTTTTTTCTTTTATACAGCTCCCCCTGCGAAGAACTTGTGTGCACCCGGCAAATGTCCTCTGGCGATGCCCTACTGTGGGCCTAATCACTTCGAAAAACTTGGCTATAAGGAAGTTTACATCAAAAGATATAACTGTTACTGTCTCCTGCCCTATTGTAAATCATGAGTAAGTCACACGATTGATTATGTAGTAGGTACATACTAGTTATATAATGCTTTCGAGTGACATACTGCAAAATATCCCGCGCATCACTTATATTTTCTGGTATACACACGAGCCTTCGGGCGAGTGACGCGTGGGATATTCTGCAGTATGCCACGAGAATTCATTGTATAACTATATTATACCACGCTATAGAATATTAAAGCAACGTTTTACGTAAATCCAGGGCACGATGGGAAGGTTGAGTGTAATACCGTCGAATATGCAACGCATGCATTATTGCATTCCGATTGGCTGTATTCTATGTCGCGTGGTATAAATTTGTTTCTGATAGCGGTTGGGAAATGTATTTTATCAATATAAGAGGGTTACAAAACAAAGCACGAATACAAGAAAGGTGGAGTATGGAATTGTTTTCACCATTGACCTATTCTCCTCCACCACCCCTTCCGACAACACCGGCCTTTCAACTTTTTTCGTAGGAGGCCATCATTGGGAGTCTATCTTGCACACGGTTCATTTAATAATAGCGCTGTTCACGTTGACGTCATCCATTGTTGTGCCAACCAGAGATCGATTGGTTCACAGAAAGAAGGGCGCTATTCAATCTTCGGTCGGACGTTTGCATTAGAATGGCAATGTTGATAAACAGTTTCCGCGTAGGAACCTTAGAGATGCAAATGAGGCGAGCCTTTTGTTTCCGGTTGACCAGAATCAATTGGAAACAAAAGTCTCGCTTCATTTGTATCTCTAACGTTCTTACGCGGAACAACTCCAGTGAATAGCGCTATATTTCATAGATTTGGGTATCTTTTGTTTACCCGAATGCGACCTCCGCATGCATTCAAATCTTTGCGCATTCTCGCACACCCAGAGTTCCCTGCTCTTCCTCAAGTCGCGGTAGCCATTTGACAGCCTTCGACGATTGGCTCATTTTGAACGTTGGGGCATACACATAAGTTCCTTTTTCGCGCATGTATAAATGGCTGAATTTTCGCAAATGTGTCAATAACTGAATCTTCGCTCTTTATAATGCTAATGTTTACCGCTTCACTTTTCATTACTTTCAGGTCATGCTGTTAGTTTTGACACACAGAGAGAGGTTTAGAAAATAAACGCTGTAATCCTCATAAAATGGTGTAGTACTTTGTATAATGTCTTCGCCCCGTAAATAAACGTCGGCCATTCTCTTGCCCAGAGCTACCCGGCTCGTATGCGCGAAATAAAAAATGTCCAGGTTAGAGCATTTAACTGTACAAGCGCAACTGTTTATAGTAGAATGAATTCTTCTGCACTAAGTCAGAGTTTCTGGTGGTTTTGATTAATACATTATGGGTACGGGTTAGACGGATCCTTTAAGGGGCAATGTGACTTTATAGGGCCAATAGAGCACGCGGCATTCTCGAGCCCAGAGCTCCCCGGCTAGTGACATCGCAGCGGGGGCTGGGGACATCCAATTTAGGGCATTTGCTGATAGGCTGATTTTGAGCGTAGAGACCTTTCTCCCGCAAATAAACGACGGCCACAAAACACAAAAATCAGAGCCAGTAGTCCAGTAGCCATTTTTGCTCCCGTGGGACAATTAGGCATAATCATTCAATATATAGTATAGCCTCGTTCTACAGATGCTAATAGAAGATTCTACGAATCTAATTCACAAACTCATTAATAATTCATCAAGCTTAAACAAAGAAAATCATAAGCGTAAAGAAGGTTTGGATACGGGTTCTTAATTTGCATAGATTTTTGAGTTTTTATCCGTTCTTTTTCCCGGCGTTAAATGATTCGATGGAGAAGCTATATCAAACTCTCGTCAGAGTTTTTCGTCGCGATTTCTAACACCTCGAAGTCGCGGTTACAAAAGTCTGCTTTGCCCCTTTACTTTACTTTTGCCCCGATGAGACATGCTGTCTCGTGTTTGATATATTACCGAACCCAGCGAATTCAGTCCTAGCACACTGGTTAATTTATCATGTCAGCGATTAGGGCTAGTGTTCCAAGCAGGCCAGGAAGAATTAATATATTTATCTTCCTTTCTACTTTATTGAGGCAAAGAAACTAACATGAAAAAACGTCCAAAAGGCATCAACCGTTTACGAAGGGAAAATCGCTTCATCCACCTAGCGCTAACGACCATTACCACTGTATCCGTTCCCCCGAAAACTAAATTGCGAACTAACCCGTCCTCGTCCCGCAACTCCCCCCTTCTTAACAGTCATCAACTTATCAAGGCCAATAATTCAGCTTTATGATTTTTTAATAATTAACTGAATCAGAATTCTGTCTTGAGCTAAGTAAAACTGCATCTACAGTAATAACTGTTCTATATTTTTTATTTAAATGTCACCGAGCTTAAAATGTGTCCATTAAATCTGTGCCTAACTATTATCGAAGTATTTTAAAGACCCTTTGACCGATGGGTGTGGCAATATAGTGATCTATGTTGTGATCTAATACAGTAACAAAGATAGCACCATTAGTTTGTTGTTCTATAACTAAATATCACTTCAAGCAGTTTTAGACCAAAGGATGGATCGAAATTCCATGAGATTCAAGCAGACTGAGTTCACTACTTTTACCGTTATACCATTAGCATAGACTTTATGGTTTACAACACTACATGACACGCCCATCGGACACCAGGTCTTCAATTGCATCTGATGACCACCCAACATAGGGAAATCCGACGAGCTTGATCCCCTATCCCAGCAAGCTTGACGCCACGCCCTCCACGGCGTCCCAGTGAGCCCGTCGATCCTAATAAATTAGTTTCAGTGACCTTTATCACTCTCATGCCATAACTCCGGAGCTCCTCAACGGCGAAAGGGAGGATCCGCGCAATTTTGCGACGCCACAAAACGACAGCCCCGCCCTCCACGGCGTGCCAGTGAGCCTGTCGATCCCAATGAATATCTGATGAGCTTTAAAACCCTTACGCCATAACTCCGAAGATCCGCAACAGGGAAAAGGCGGATCCGCGTAATTTTGCGAAGCCAGTTATCGACAGTTACTTAAATCCACTAATCCAATCCGGCAAAAATAATTTACTAAAATAAGTTACTATAAATAAGAGACTGACTTGCACGTTGTGGGTTAAGACATAAATAAAGGACTAAGGTATAATACAATAAGACGTAGAGTACTTTGTACTTCTAATATTGCTTTAAGAAATAAGCTTGATCTACAATAGCCTCGTCTCTCGCCTGTAGGCAATTGAAGTCTCCCTGGATACGTCCCACAAATCCATTAGGCGCGCGCTGAAATGTGATTGGCTGATGAGGTGATGTCGCGCTGAAATGTGATTGGCTGATGAGGTGATGTCGCGCTGAAATGTGATTGGCTGATGAGGTGATGTCGCGCTGAAATGTGATTGGCTGATGAGGTGATGTCGCGCTGAAATGTGATTGGCTGATGAGGTGATGACGCGCTGAAATGTGACTGTCTGATGAGGTGATGTCGCGCTGAAATGTGATTGGCTGATGAGGTGATGTCGCGCTGAAATGTGATTGGCTGGCTGATGAGGTGATGTCGCGCTGAAATGTGATTGGCTGATGAGGTGATGACGCGCTGAAATGTGATTGGCTGAAGAGGTGATGTCACGCTGAAATTTGATTGGCTGATGAAGTAATCCCGACCTCAGTTTCATGCGCGCACCGAAGATGGAAGGAATGGGGAGTTTGCAGGTGTTGCGTGACATTTTGAATTTTGATCCTAGCGAAATAAAATTACCATATTTGAAAAGAGCTCACCGAAATGTGTGAAATCCCCAAATTTGAGGTGGTTTCGACAAATAACACAGAAGTTATGAGCGTCGGAAGTTGGTTGTTTTCCTATAGGTTTAATGTTGTGGTGGGCAACACTTGCCCACCAAGACATTAAACGTATAGAGAAACAGCCTACTTCGGGCGTCAATAACTTTGTTAATATTTACCCAAATCAACTCAAATTTTCGGCTTTTTCTAATTTCAGCAAGCTCTTTTCAAATATGGTATTTTTATTTTACTAGGGTCAAAAGTCAAAATGTCACGCAACACCTGCAAACTCCCCATTGTAGGAAGACCACAGGGAAGCACGTAATCGCGAAAGAATTTGCGGTTTGCCATAGGGAACCTTTGGTAGCAAAAATGGTCCTTATCTTTGGCGAGCAATTGAGGTTAACATAGATGAAGCTGAGTATAACTTATGAGCTTGGCTCAATAATAAATCAAAAGTGCTCGACCCTTTTAAAATCACTCAAAATACGAAGGAGGCTTAGTTCTCTAAACCACTGCAACTGTCTACGTTCTCAATATATTTCTGACCAACAAAGTGGCGGGTGAGATATTCTAAGCTAGCTAATATTTCGTCGGCCAGAAAATATAGTTGGACCAATGTTTTTTAAACAACTGGTGCACGAAGATGTGGCAAAAACGACACACAAAGATTTGCAAATCTAAACCTCTCTAAAATACATTAGAGCAAATTTCAAATGATTGAGTAAGGCTAAATACATCTAGCCAATCAGGAACGAGAGATTGTTGTTGAATGGGTTTCGTTTCTGATTGGCTAAGTGTATTTACTTTGCGCTTTGTTTTCGACACTCATCTTAAATTCGCTCCTATCAAAACCGAAATATGTACTAGCCGCAACCCAATAAATACAAAACATGCCACCCTATCTAAATATGTGTGAACCAATAATAATGCTTCTGAAATCTACAGCGGAATAGCGTACTGCTGGTTTATAGATTAAGTCGGTAGATCATTCATATATGGTACACTTTACCATAGGATACCACGAGGATATACAGAAGGACACAATAGTGTACCGTATATGAATGATCCAGGCTAAATTTGTTGTTTCGTGCTGCGCGTTATCAAAACGTTGTTGCTTCGGGTTTTTCTTTCCCGCCAGTCAAGCCATCTGAGCCAATCAGATACTTGCCCTGTTTCGCCTAGTGCAGTCGACTGGCTTTCTGTCGCGACGAAAACCCATTCGACTGCACTAGGCGAAAGAAGGCAAGGACCTGATTGGTTTAGATGGTTTCACTGGCGGTACAAAACACCGAAAACAAACAACGCTTGGCAAATTTCCAACACTAAACACTAACCAAATAGACCTCTTCTGCTTTAGCGGGCTTGCCTTTCCCTAACTGGCACTCAAGCTAACGAAATCTTACAAAGAAATTGTTTCGCATGGGGAAACAAGCCAGAGGGTCCCACTCAATCGGAAAAGGTCTATTAATCCTGGAAAAAATCAACTTGCTCCTTACGTAACTTTTAAAGAAAATATTCAACGCTGCCAGTCATTGTTTAACGCAAGCAAGAAAACAAAAATCCAGAAATCTATAACGACAATCACTCGAGTTTATGCAGAGTTCCAGAATTACAAGAGCTAGTGTCCATCCAGGCGCGCGCTCATTTCTCATTGAAAATTCTAATTTTAGAAGGGGGATTTAACACAGTCGCGCGCCGAGCGCCATTTTTCAATCACATAAAAAATTGTTTTAGGCTAAAATTATATGTTGATATACGTTTATTTGTTTTTACTGTACCGTACACGACTAGCTATTTTCTATGCATTTATAGAAGTTTCCAATAAGATTTCATTATTTCTTGCGAGAGTACAAATTTCATTATTTTTTTGTGTGAAAGTTTTAAAATGTTGGAAAGGGGACGAAGAAACCTTTGCGAACGGTGAACGATTTTTTTATATTCTTTATGCAGGATATTCTATTCTGAAGGGCATTTCCCAATGTGCAGTAGAGAGTATGATGAACTTTTACCAGCCAGCAGTACGTTATTCCTATTTAGTATTCCTATTTAGTATCCACCAAATCAATCCAATTCCGCGCGCTCTGATTGGCTCCTGAAACTTGGAATACCGAGGTTAGTATAATTACTCAAGTGATTATAAGAATTTCCGCGCGCTGATTGGTCGAGATGTTCGTTTTCTCTCGCTATATAACAATGAAAGGATTGGGAGTGCGCGCGCGAGTTTTGTTATGATCGTGAAAAAGCCCAACAAAAACAAGTTTTTCTCTCTAAAAACATTATGAATCACTCGAGCAATTATACTAAAGCAACTTCGTCTCGGTGACTATTCGCCGATAATCACGTCACTTTCGGCGACTAATTATTAAATATTTACTGTTTAACCTTGGGTGTCAATCGTAGACGTTTCTCGGCAATATTGACAGTAATTCCATCTAACTGATTTGGTGAATACTAATACTAAATCAACTTTTCCCCTGAGGATCGATAACCAGTGGCAGGATACATAGCTCGACGCTTTGCGTCTCGGTATATGTCCACCACTATTCATCCCCCCTTCGGAGAATAGTTGTATACTATTCTAAACCACTATTCATTGCCCCTTCGAGGAATAGTTGTATACTATTCTGTGTTTTTTTCTAAATCTTTACGTATTGCATACCTTCTACTGTTATAAATGATATTGAAAACTATAATGCAAATATTAAATACCGATGCCTTTGTCAGTTGGACTTTTTCTGTGCCCGTGGTGGTACCTGCGGGTCCTTCTTCTCCGCTATTCTTGCTAAAGCGGCGTGAACTCTGAAGCTGAGGCGATTCTCGAAGTCGTACCCTCCGAACTGATCCTGCACACAAAACGAAACAACGTGATGGCTTATGTGCCCAATATTTTGAACACTATTTAAATCACAAAGAAATAAAAATGAACAAGTTTAGAATATGATATTAAGGAGACTGCCTACAGTTTGTCTTGCCCATGACCAGTCTTAACTTTAAACATTTCAAAGGCAAAATAAAGTCGTGTGGAATAAATCGGCTTGGAGAGTTTAGACAAATACTTAACCATTATCCTGCGAGATTGCGCAGAATATTGTCTGATACTTAGCCGACGAGGGACGCAGTCCCGAGTTGGCTAAATCAGACGATATTCTGCAAAAATCGAGCAGGATAACGTTTTTTTATTCAGCACATCGATAGCACAAAAAATCCAAGAAATGGTTTACTTTTGCGTATTAAATACGAGCTTAACACATATTTCCCTCAGAGTCGGATATCACAGGATATATGTCATGTACAGAACACAGAAAACCATAGGTATCAAAGGAAAAAATACTGGCGAGACTTATACTGCGCGCCTGCGAAAACATATGGAATCAGGAGCTCCGCTTTTAGACAGTGCCTAAATCTATATATCATGATTCACGGTACGAACCTTGACACGCCTGAGTAACTCCTCTCCTTTATATGCCGTCTGAAAAACAAACGGGAAAAACAATACAAAAAATCAGACAACGGTGCTTATCACTTTACTGCCATCCAATTCAGATCAAAGCGATGAATGGGAGTTTACAGGAGCCCATGAATTGGAGCTTCCATCGGAGATACATTCTTGAGGCAGCGTTGTGACTGACCAAGCTATTTTTGGCTCATGGTGTCACCATTGTTCGTTTTGTAAATTCTTGCATGCGCTCGGTCGTGTGTGAGAAATTCCACATTTTTTTCTCAAAACTGGAAAGAATGAAGGGAAATTGGAGTGGGAAATTGGAACTCACTTTAAATTCCAACATGCTCAACCCATGATGCATCGGATGTTTGTTAAATGACTACGAATGTCTGTGTTACTAAAATGAACCTTTAAAGGCTCATTCACACGCAAGGATATTTTTGCACGGCTCGGATAAAAAGTGGCACGGGTACCAAATTTAATGGCACGGCTCGGATGTATTTGCGATGTGTGAAGGCCTCCGCCCCCCCCCCCCCCCCCCCCCATCCCCGCTCCCCCTTAGTGCGGCCAATACATCACAGGCAACTCCCATTTTGGCGGAGCTGATACTGCGCACCTGTGAAAAATTTGCCCCGGACCGACGTTTAATCCGTACCGGGACTACATAGCATCCGAGCCGTGCCAAAAAATTCTGTCGTTTAGATTGGGCTTAAATGAACCTTTACCGGCAGGTACCATACAGCCCGAGCCACTTACCCTTTCATTTTGTGCATACAGTACACCGAGCTCGTAGGTAGCAAAGGGCGGTACATGTGGATCAGGAGGGATCGACCAGACTTGACTATAGCATCGCTAAAACACTAAATATACAAATCCTCAAATTCAGTACGTACAGATTGCACAGGATAACGTCTGATGCGAGGAACGCAAATCGAGCAGGATAATGGTTTTATCGAGATCACAAAACATCTCGGACAACCCGAGACAGGCCAGGTTGAACGCAAACTGTGAACGTAAAACTGTGAACGCAAAAACTGCTCCCCACCTGTATCGCCAAGTCGTTGTTTTTCAGGATCTGATGAACGGAACCTTGGATTAGTAACTTTAGTGGAAGAAGATGCGGGCTCGGTCGCGCGCTGTCCAAATCTGTAGAGAACAAATCATTGCATGTCATTTATGTGAACCAAAAATTAAATCGTGCTTTCACATATAACGCTACAGTGCTCTTGGCGAAAGAATGTTAAATGTCTTCTCACAATACGTCCTCAAGCCCATTAATACTTCATCAAGCTTAAGGTAATTCCCCTGAAATAAAACTTGTCGTAGAATTTTTTTCTTAATTTGTCTATTTACTAATTAGTATATAAGGAATGAAAATATGAAATAAAAAGACGGGGTGCCCATGCTCGTTTAGAAACTGTGATGGCGCAAACATACCCCATTTTTAGTGCCTGAGGGCTATTTTGTGAAGGAATACGCGAAACAAGAAAATTGTGATAAAATGCTCACTAATGAAGCAATCCAGTTCGCTTGCAAGTTTGAACAGAACTGTTGGATGCTTCACTACCTAGGACGAACATTGGAATGTTTAATTTTCTATGTATGTTGACGCTACTCTGGAAAATGTGCAAAAATGTGCGCACCGCTCGTGATAATTTGAGAGTCTTTGGTGTCTCATTTGGGGGCTTTTTATGACGATAGCTCAAAAACTTGTCGTGGAAATTTCTTTAAACTTTTTTTATAACAGGGGAATGATAGTTTTATCAAAATGGTAAAATAAAAAATGGGGGTGCCCAATCTTGTTTTCGCGCAATATCCCAAAAAGCGACTTTTTCTTGGTGTTTCTCGCTCAAATGGGGATATTAAGCTTACGCGCGCGCGCTCGATTGCGTCATTTTCGAACGAATTGATCGCGCGTCCATGCGCAGAACAGCGTGCTCCGTGCAAAACAGGGGAATAACCTTAAACAACGAAAATCATAAGTGCGAAGGAGGTTTGGATACGCTGTCTGATTTGTTTCACAAACTATATCAAACACTCTACATTGTTTTTCAACAGGATTTCAAATACATCGAAGTTTGAGTTTAAAACCTCAGCTTTGCCTCGCTTTTTTTTCGACCCACTTCTTGGTGTTTGGGAATCATGATGAAACACGCTGTCTCGTGTTTGATATATTAAGAGCTTGTCACACTGCACTGTTATATTAGTGTGAAAAAACATGGAGCAGTCGCAAACCAGCACCTCCTCTTCCAATTCCCTACCTCTAAGGATTTTGTGTAAGACCGCCGGACTACACGTATAGAATGCCCTCCAAACATAGAGCAACTCCAGAGCTAATAAAAGACAATCGTCCTCTGATGGAGGGATCTTCTTATAAAGGGCAGCCTGCAATTAGAATAAGGCACGTGGAACAACAGAAGAAACTGGTTCTTTTGATCCAAGTTGTGCGAATTCAGTGTCAGCTACAATCCTCCTACAATCCTCCCTAATTCAAACTTGGAAACTTCAACACACCACTAACTCCAGCAAAGGTTCCTTATTTTGCTCTAATTCCTCATTCACAATTGGAACTAGTTTGATTTTCCCCTGGCTATTCCAGTAAGCAGTTTGAGAACGACAGATTACAGAGAGGGTAAACATGTTCAGGCAAATTTCAGCTTGTTTTCCAGCAAACACTCCACATTTCTATAAATTAAAAGGGAACATAGAACTCACAAGGATGCGGGAAGAAATATATACTGTTTCATCATCTGTGAATTAACCTCGACCCCGAAGTATTAGTATTATCCTTACCTTTCTACATAAGAACTCTTCTAGAGGAGTTTTCTTTTTTACGAGTTTAGAAATCGACTTGAACTGTGCTTGGGCTTCGTCAGTGCTGCCAAGAAGACCTATCGTCACTATAAAAGAAAACACACACAAAGATGACAGCACTGAATTGCACAGAGGGTTTCATAGCTGCTTCAAAAATCAAGAAAGCAAACATTTATGAGGTAACATATTAAACATGATGGGCTACTGGAAGCGTCTCGAAGAGGAGTTGGCTTGTGGCTGTGATGCCTGCTGCTGTTTTTCTGTTACGGCTTCGACTAATGCTACGAGGTCGACTTCCAACAGCATGGGACGAAGCATGTTCACGCGCTAGTATGGTTGGAAGACTTCTGGAAAATTTCACTATTGATCCCTTTAAAAACAAGCCCTTACCACCACATAGATATGCATAGTAGCCTTGGGACCATTTGGAATCCTCTTTTAATCTGTAAAGTAACCAGCGTTGAAAAATTACTATCTCTTCAAATATGTGCTTGCAGGAGTGCTGCGTGTTTCCAACAAATCACACAACGTTAAAACATTTTACCTGAAGAAAGCTGGTAATGCATATTCCCATTCTAGCTGCAGTAAATGACACCAGCCTGTAATATTTATCGGAAATCAACGTTTTGGTCACTGCAAGAATGGTTTAGTATATTTGAATCCAACTCATAACTATTTCATTATTCAGGAAGCCCAAACTCAGTCCACCGACATTTCAATAAAATACCGATATACCTATTTCGGAAAAAATTGCATCTTCACAACTGTCTATTATAGTCTGCTATGCGTCATGCGAGCAAATAGTACACCAAAACAAAATCATGGAATTGGTTATGCCAAACGATACTACAATATGTCGCTTGCAAGAAAATATTGTACTATGTTAACACAAGAACTTCGGTTCTTAGTTTCTCCCATTCTAAAATAGGTGTATACGACCAGGAGATGGCGGCATTGTACAAGTAGCACGCAGAGTTCACGTGCCGTATCGCAATATGACGCACAACTCACGGTTTGGAATGCCTATTGCATAATTAAAAAGATCTCACCTATTTCATACTGACATATGAGTGCTATTTCTTTTTGATCTGCTGCAGCAAGCATGGCCTGGTGAAACAACTGTAAAGCCAGCCCAGCATCTCCCTAGAAAGAGACAAAAGAAGAGAACATCAGTAAGATCGAGCACACGAGCCAACCAGAGAAACCCCGCTCGGATTTGAAAGAGAGTCCCAGATTTGAAAACAAAGTCCGGGAGAGTGGATTCGACACCTTGTCTTAGGATCAAACTACTAGAGCGCCGCTCTAACAACTGATCTATAAGGCCGATGGGATTGGTGTGTGAGTCAAATCCCTGTCAAATCATTGCCAATCTAAGAGAGGATATTACTACCATATAGAAGCTCATTGCGAGGATTAAAGATCCCTATTCAGCCACTCCTTTCTGGTTGTTTTCAGTCGATATTAGAAGACGAATTACGTTTAGAAATATTAAAATGGCCATCTAAAAACAAAGTTTTATTATTCATTTACCGATTTCAATCGCAAATATTGCACTACATTCCCTAAATCAGCCGATGGAAATGGATGCTTTCTCTGACTCGGTATGTTGCTAGGCAGACAAAATGGTGGCTGACTGAGGCTCTTTAAGGTTTCAACATTGAAATCGTCCTCGCGCTGAATACAAAAGGGCTTTTGGCCGATGGGTTTTTCTGCATAGTCCATCAAATCGTGTGAGTCTAGCAAGGGATGCCAAGTGACTGCACTAGGCAAAACTGTGTAAGGATATAACTGGCTCAACGGGTTCGGACTGATTGACAATGCAGAGACCCTCACCTGAAAACTCCACAAAGCTGACAACATCAAGTTCGCGCGTTACATAAAAGAGCTATAAGACTGACGCGATGCACTTCACACCCCTAACCTCGTTGTTTTTGAAAGGTGCCAGTTGTTGTTTCAAAGAAGGCAATATTCTACTGAAGTAACTTGTGTTTACCTTTAATCGTGAAACTAAACCTTTAAAGAAGAGAAACACAGCAGAGGAGGGGTATTCTTGCGAGGACTCTTCTAAAATAGCTGTCGCATCTGCAAGGCCTGAAAGATTAACAACAAAACGAGTGTAAAATGTACTAGGTCCTATCTGGTGCCTTTGATAGAGATCTGGCAGTATGAGCCTATTACCATGGTTATAAAGTGCTAGTCGTTAAAAGAGGAATTTGTCTGGACAAAAATGAATACTAAAGGCACATTCTCTCCATGATTCGTTTACTTCAATCTATTATTATATATCATGCTATCTATCTACAATTCATCTGCCTTGGAAGAGAATCTGTAGTTTGCTGGCGCAACCTTGTTTTAGGTATAATTCTAGATTGGTGCTATGTGTTTTTCATACGAGAACCGGTGCTTTTGTAACGACCGTAGTCGTCGACAGCTGGAATGTGATTTCCAACTTAGAGTTTCAATTGCGAGGGATACTCCAAATTTACGTACTTGAATGGATTAAATTTGAAGGGTGCATCGTGAAAATTTATAGAAAACCCTGAAAAATCTGTGGCCCTTGTTTCATAAAATGCATAATTGTTCGTATGATAGTGCAGACTAACAAACAGGTAGCAGGAGCAAGCCTCAATGGTTCCACTAACTCCAATAACTCACCGAGAATCCCTGTTGACAAAGTTTGGTCAAAAATGACAAACCCTCATTACCACGCATTTCACCTTAAACATTGCAAACGTTTGCCACCACAACACACATTCACGTATCTGGCATGTAAATTTAAAAATTCTACTCTTGATATAATAAGGATAGTACTATTTACCTTCCGCGTTGTTGCCCTCATCAAGTGCAATAAATGGTCGAATGACAGCATGATACCATAACAGTGTTAGTCTATGAAAACACAACACGTTAGGTTCTGTCTCAATCCGTTTCCACTGAGCATGCGTTCCTTGTCTCTTGCCAGTGGGAAGCTAGGCAAGGAATGCAAGCTCACGGGATCGGCAGGAGATTGCACCTACACAACAGGTATGAGCTCTGGCTTTTCCTACTCTTTCAGTGGTCCCAAAGAGGGAACTGCTTGAAGGATGTGGCCAGTTTAGGTGAAAAGGTTGGTTTCCCCTCGTGACGTGGAGAGAGAGACGCAGACTTAGAAGTAAGAATGCTAATGCTCATCTGTTTTACTGTTTTCATCGCTTACGCTTTAGTGAAAATCAATGGACGATTCCAGCTATAACGCACACGGGCGCGCTGCATGTTGGTAGATGTGGGACATTTGTCGAACAAACTGTTAAAAAGCGTGCGCTGCATTCTGGTAGTCAAGGACACGGCTTGGGCATTTCTGAATAAAGAAGAGTGTGCGTGCCTAAAGCTGGAGTCGTCCATTGATTGGAAACAAAAAGGATCAGGAATCTCAAAATCTCACTTTCCAGGTTTCTTACCATGGTGGCTTACAATTATATCTCCCGGGTCTTACTTCATACACTAGAGCGAATTGCAAAGTGAAACCAATTGCAAAGTGATTACACCAATTCTGAACAAAACCTATAGTGATTACAAAGTAATTGCGAATTACTCATGACAGTCATCTGAAATCCGCTCTAATGGCGGACTTACGCTTCCATCTAGATCTACCTCTCAGCTTCCTTCTCTAGTGAAAACCAATCATAAGTGGTTCTGAAGACCCTCTTTACTGCTCGACCACAACTGGCGCTCACACTCTCAAAGAAAACTGAATAGCACTTACTATTCCATTGGTGCAATTGTTCTATCAAAAGGAAACTGATATGTATCCGAGGTTGTAGATGAGGCAACACTCAAGCTGCTCCATCTGGAACGTACCTAGCAACGGGTGCTTTCATATCTTCACTCTGACTAGCAATCTCCAAGGCCTGTAACCCAACATCCCGATTACCAGAGAACCCCAGCAAGTGGCAGAATTTGAGAAGTTTTGGTGCACAAGCGATATGGCAAGATGGAACAGGCCATAACCACATGATACAGCAGCCTGCAGGTGTCTCAGGGCCTCTGCACTGACTGGGCCTCTTTTGGAGAAGGTTGGGCTTGGTGGCATGGGGATATCATCCAGGGGGACTCGAGCTCATCTACATCCCCCTAGGTGAGAGAACATGTTTGATCCTGGTTATCAACTCAGGTTATTCTATACAATTGCAAACAGCATTTTAAACTCCTTACCAATTCTGAGCCATCATCTTGACTGGTTTCTGATGCCCCGTTCTCTTCAATCCTTAGTTCAGGAGCCCAGCTCAGGAATGGCCCTCCTATATTGCTGATCTCACGGTAGCACTTATCGTATAGCTTCCATGCCCTGCGCATAAGGTAACCCCCCTTGATGTAGTCTGTAATGCCTGAAAAGTACAAGGTAGCATAATGTTAGTATGCTAATATGTAATATGGTGGTCAGTAATGCCTGAAATGCGTATTGTAGCAGAATTAAGGTACTCTTTAACGTCTGGTAGTGCTTTACAGTTGCAGAACAACAGGAAACTGGGTGACAGAGCATTCATGAATTTGTTTGCAAAAATTTGGAACTCACTCCCACAACTTTGGAATGGATAAGATCTACACACAGAAAATGGTAAGTGGGGGAGGTGGCTTTTAAGCATGCATTTTATCTAAAAAGTCCCCTTACATCAAACTCTGTTGTGCCGCCCATAAATTGTATAGTAGTTTCAGTAGTTTCAATGGATAACCTTATGGTTTCTGGGAAAGGGCTATTAGAACTTTTTATGAATAATTGGATAAGGAAAATATTATTGAATAACTGTCCAGTACCTTGTTTTAAGAATGTCAGTAAAGCCATGTACAGCTCACAGTCGGCATACAGTATCTGTCGCATAAGGCGCTCATCCATGGCCACGCCTGCTTTCTTGCTACTCTCTACACAGCATATCCTCTGTGCACGTTTCAGGCTGTCTAGGGCTCGATCTAACTGGTCATCTTCAATGTTAGTATGGCTTGCTGGAACAAAGAGTGAAAAGGCTACTTTAATCTCCAACATATGCATAGTAGCTGTTTCTTAGCACAAACACCTTGTAGTATTTGAATAGAATGGCACTTCAAGCCTTGTTGAGCCTTCAAACTCGGCTTGTTTTAGAATCCACGTGTGAACCCTATCTTGATAAGTAAAATAGAGATTCAGTGACCCTCAGATTTTTCAACCAAAAAATGGAGCCCAAAAATCCATTTGAGCTCAGAGCTTTCCAAGTAACAAAATTTGGGCTCTTTCTTGGTGTTGCAAGGCACCAGAGGCATACAGACAATAGAAGACAAAAGACCGTAGAACAAAACAATAAGATGGAATACAATAGCTCCAATCCAAAATACAATACATCTTGCAACACCAAGAAAGACCCAAAACAATGTCTTTTTTATTACTTTTTACAGTCCCAGCCTAAATCAAGAGTGCTTAACAAATGACAACAGAATGTGTTGAGGGTTCTTCCCCTTCATCAGTTGCTCCCATTTAAACTTTCAGTTCTTATAATATTATCATTTTGTATAATATATTTTAATAGGTACCAATGTCCTACTATGGTACTTACAACAAAGTCTACCATTCCAGACCCTGCACTCATGAGCGGGCTTCCATCACTGAAAAAATATTATCATGAATGACTGATTAACTCTTTTTTGACCCTAGAAATTCTGTCTCACTCCTCCTCCTATACCGATACCGGTATGGCTTTTTATTTTCTGGAATCCAACTCTATCACAGCCTGGTACAACTGACCAGGGCCCAACATTGCAGCCAGAAAATTCAACCTAGTCGCCAAAATGGCAATCCCTCTTTTAGGGCTTTACTTTCCAGGATACACACCGTGCATTCAGAGAAAAAAAATTGGGTGACAAATTCTGCCCTATGGTGCCTAAATTTCTTTAGTTAGGTGCAATTTGGCATTTACAAAAAAGTTAATGTCAGGCTCTGCTGACGGTTGAATGGATACAGTTCAGCTAACAATAAATTTACCTTTTTGTAACAATATGTTATTTTAAACAATATGTAATTGAACCAAAATGTATTGTCAGAATATCTGAAATACTCTGTCTGATACTTAAAATGAATGAGCCCAATTCCTGAAATAATAGAGGAATTAGAGCGAGAGAGCACCTCTAATTATCAGGGTACCATACTTAAATACTCATGCATCAATTGAGTAAACATTAAATTTATCTCACTCTGGGAAAAAAACTTAAAATAACAAAAAAACAATAGCTGGTTTAATTCTTACATTTAACATTTAGACCCCTGAAGCCTCAGAGATATTGCTTGAAGTCAGATTATTTTTAATGTAAACAAGAAATTATTTTGATGAAGATTACAAGCTTTTAATGTTTTCCTCAATGTGATTCCAGAAGTATTATTCATTTCCTTTTTTTCATTATTTCTTTCGATTTTATTTTTTACCAATGTGCAATTAATACATACAGACTGTTATATTTCAAACTTTGAATAATAAAGAATAAAAATGAAGCTGGATGTTCCAGATATTTGCATCATTGTCAGATTAAGAATTTGTTTTTGAAACAAAGAGAACTAGTTGTGGTTAAGAATGACAAGGTGTTAATCAATCCCCTAACATGCAAAAACATTGAAAAACATGAATAACGTGAGGTGGAGAAAGGAAATGGGAAGAGAAAGATGGGAAAAACAATATGGTCATATCTGGTTGAAACCGGTTCCTTGTGAGCTTGACAGAACATCTGCTGGCTTCTGTGCCTGCCTTCGCACAAAATTGGGGTGATGAATTTTGCATGAATTGAAACGCAGAGGGGCATTAGGGAAAAGCCGAATTGAAAACAGTTGTGTCTTTCCAACTTTTTAGATGAAAAGATAAGAAAAACCAAAACATTATTAAATGAAGACCTTTGCCGAACATTTTTGAACGACCCCCTACATATCAGAAACAAGGAAAGAGCTATTTGTGCGGGCTAGAGAAAGAAATATTCTAACCTTCGTGTTGTTAAACTCGATATCTGTGTTAATTTTTGTGACTTTATCGTTAATATGGTGAAACCCTTTAGGTGTATTAGCGAGCAATACGTGAAAATGTACAGCCTTTTAACTCAGAAATTAAAATTACATCCTTATTCAGATAAGATATGAGGGATTTCTTTATTCTTTGGATTTGAATAGTTTTAAAATCGAGAGAAACTTACCTCATAAAATTCTAGAATAAACAATCTACTTGTTTAATTTTTCGAAGCCGGTGCTCTGCGCGCGCTTCTTTTACATTCGGGATAACATAAACAGAATGCAGGAGTAGGTTTATCGGTCATTGAAGGCGTGATTAAGGAGCATTAGTTCTTACCTATGACTCTTGAATAGCTTTTGTGATTCCTCAAACCCATTGTTCAATAAAAGGTTGATTCCATCTCGAGCAAGCCCATGAAATTCCCAAAAGTCTGAACGTTGCGCCGCCGAAGAAGTGCCCTTTTCTGCAAAATTTCCATTTCGCATGCTTCCCTTCGACGAACTCATGTGTAGAGATGTCTTTTCGGAGTCTGCTGTAGCTCAGAATGTATTTTTGGGGCTTGAATATGAGGAAAAATTAGCAAAGAAGCTCATGTTGCTGATGCTAACTCCCGCCATGTTTTGATCCTTATTATGTCGGAAGTTTTCACGGCGGGTATTCGGACTGGCGGAACAGATATCGACTACTACGATCATATATCGACTGCAAATTTCAAATTCTCTTAAATAATTCATTCCTGATTCTCCCTCATTCTAAGTAAAAACATAACATACATAAATGTTTAAGTAGTGAACTACATAAGTCAGACATTTTTCGTGGTCATTTTTATAAAATTAAGCAACAACAAAATATTTTCACATCACAGTCGATAAACTATCGGTCGGTACTCGTTCCCAGGCTCTTTGATATTTCGGGGGAAATACAAACACACGAAGTCAGTGATTTCCATCAGTTCTTGCAATTTCTTTTGGTTTTTAAGGTATTTTATACTTGGTTTTGAGATATGAGTAAGCGAAAAGCCCCTGATCAGAACCCAAATTCGGATTTTTGCGACTTTCTCACAGGTAAGGTCGAAAAAAAAATATCAAAAATATTCATCTTAAAATTTGCAAAAATGTCGAGTCCTAGTTGAGTGCATTTTAAGCAGACCCTCTAATATAAAACAGTTTGAAGCTGTTCAAATACCAATCACTGGTTTGCGATGAACTTGTTTATAGAGCTGGCAGAATATGAGAAGAATATTTCAAGGCAGATTCATAAATACAATGCCTACAGGTAGGTGTAAGATTTACAAAAATGTAAGACTTCAGTTCAGTTTAAAAAAAATTTTTGATTAAACCTTCTCTCTCGTTTTTTTTAAACACTAACCTTTCCACACAAAAAAACAACTTCTGATTGGTTCTGCAGAAAACAATATGACCAAAAAAGGTAGAAGGTAGAAAAGAAATCGTTTATACCTATAAACAAGACATCAAAGCTCTGGGAAAACCACAGGGGACCCAGCTCATATTTTGTGACTCAAAAATTTGTAAGAAATTGTTAATAAAAATCCACAAAACTCACCTGGCAGTTAGAGGAATTTGTCTTTATTGCCCCTGTGGAGTTTGAAAAAAATTGGTTAACTTCAATACACTAAAATTAACAAGGGAGCACCTGCAAATACCTCTAACTGCCAGGTGAGTTTCATGGATTTTTATTAACAATTTCTTACAAATTTTTGAGTCACAAATATGAGCTTGGGTCCCCTGTGGGAACTCCAATGATTTTATATAATTTTGGGGTGACCATCTAATTTTACCATCAGTATTTACAAAAGTTACTACCATGCCATAGAAAATAGAGCCAATCAGAATGCAGAAAGGTGCCCTGTATGATCAGTGGTATTCCACTCATGCATAGTCATAAATATTTTTAAAAAGTGACACTGAAAACAATTTTGTATCACAAGAATAATATTATCTGGAGTTATAGTGACTCAATGATTATGGAGTTATAGGGATATATTGAGATACTCCCCAAAAAAGTTCTACTTGCTGGGAAAAGATTTGACAAATGTTCATTTTATATATAGGAAAGCTGCCTCAGTTCTTTCCAAACATCCAACAAGAATAAAAAATGGTGCGGAGGCCAAGAAACTTGTGAGTGATGTGTGGTTCAAAAAATATCCATACCCCCCCCCCCCCCCCCCCCCCCCCCAATGGAAGGGTGTTGAAAAGTGACCCCCCACCCCTCTGGAATTTCCGATGAAAAATACAGTATTTGTATGGAAAAGATCAGGTAAATTGACCCCTCACCTCTCCAGAATTTCCAATCCCTTCCAAAGGGGGGGGGGGGAATGGATAATTTCTGGAAACACATAATACAACAATAATAATAATACCAGTAATTGTGATAATTGCAGCAAATGCTGAATTACAGGTACAATCATGTAGACTGGAAATTTGGTAAACATGCATGTACATTCAATAATTTTTTAGTGTGTCTGAGTGAATTTCAGGCAAAGTTAAACCAGAGTCACAGCATATGCCTGCCGTCGACCTCACTCGACCCCTGAATGAGGTCACGGCTGCCATGGTACAGACGTGGCAAAGCTGCTAATTTTCGTTTTTGTCTGTCTTGTTTATTCCAGCCAGGTGTTGGAGATAAGATAGCAAAAAAGATTGATGAGTTCATTAAAACTGGAAAACTAGACAAGTTGGAGAGAATAAGAGCTGAGAAAGGAACTTCTGTTGCTAATGAGCTTACGAGAGTCTCTGGAATTGGGTAATATTGTTTGCCACTAAGGCCTGAGTGTTTACATGGAGGAAATTGGGGGTCGTTTCTCGAAATCGGCCAATATTTTCGGGGCCAATAAACTTTTCGGGTGCAATAGTGAGGGCAATAGTGAGTTGAATTCAATTTAATAATCTAATGACTTGTATTCAATAGGCCAGCAGCAGCCAAAAAATTTATTGATGAGGGAATCAAGAGTTTAGAAGGTATGATTTGCCTTGTTTGTACCTTTGGCAGTCATGCAGCTAACTGTAGTATAATAAGCAACAAAAGATCTTGCATGATTGTGATTACACAGGGGCATAGCTATGGGGAGGACCACTCTATTCCCGGGCCCCCCTTCTAGCAACCAAAAATACAGTAAATGTATGGGAAATTTAATTTGAAATAGTGACAAACTGTCATGCCCCTGTTACAGCCATATAGCTTTTAATTGTCTTTTGTTCCCCTTACAGACCTAAAGAAAATAAGAATCGACTAAACCATCATCAGCAAATAGGTCTCAGGTAAATTGCTGAAGCAGAATTCTTTGAAGGGTGGCCTTCAGTGGCAGATCCAGGATCTTTCTTATTGTTATCAAGTTGTTCTACAAAAGGAAGGTTCCCAGTCTAGACCCTGGCATTCTGGGTGGGGCTCTTGTGGTAGTAGTGTGACGTCACAGAAAATGTGACAGCACAGGAAAAGTCTACCTTCTCATTGCACACTAAGGAACACCTGGGACAAGGCTAGGAAGTTCTGTTGCACCCATGGAATCCCCCCTGGATTCCCCCCCCCCCCCCTGGATTCCCCCCTGGACGTTTTACAACTATACATTGTACATGTACATTGAGTGTATTTCAGAAAATATCCAGTCCCCCCCCCCCCCATGGAAGGGTGTTGAAACGACCCCCCCCCCCATGGAAGGGTGTTGAAAAGTGCCCCCCACCACCCCTCTGGAATTTCCACAGAAAAATACAGTATTGGTATGGAAAAAAAAATGAACCCCCACACCCAACATCCAGTTCCCCCTTTTTCCCGTCATTATTAGTATTTTTTCATTAGAAATTTTTAATATTTATGAGGTTCTAAACAGTACTTTTTGTCTGACAGATATGTTGACGAATTTGAGCAGAGGATCCCCAGAGATGAAATGGAAGAGCTGAAGGTTGTAGTTTCGTAGTAGTCTGTTTCTACATTAGTTGTCCCTAACACTTACAGCTACGCTACATAATCACGAAAGCAATGCAAAACGTTTTACCAGAAGAGATCAATGGGGCAGAGGGGAGGGAATATATTGTGACAATCGTACAGTCTAAATCTGCCTTTTCATATCACACTGAACACCAAAACAGAATAGTTTTGATAACCAGGGCATCAGCCCTTTCATAACACATGCTATCAATCCCTGCATTTTCAAGTTCGATAAAGCTTTTTTCTCCGCGTCAATAAATATATTTTATTTAAATTTTTCGTTAAAGGAAATAGTCATCTCTCATGTAGAAGAGCATGACAAACAATTGACAGTTACAGTTTGTGGAAGTTTCAGAAGAGGTAAATATTGAAACCGATGCTTTTGACTCTTGATTAGGGCCTAAAATTTCACGGTTATGTTAAAAGTATGCTTCAAGGGGTTTTGGCAAAATATTTGCCATATCGCTTTTTTTTTGTTAAGTAATCATCCATGCAAGAACTAGGCAAACCTCCATTGTTCTACGACATCGAGGGTTTCCCACGTAGGATATGTCCTACGTGTTGGCCAGAGAAATTTCTAATTCATTGTAAACAGATTTAACTTGCTTGAAATAAATGTCGGCCATATGAGTGCGCACCATACTACTATTAATTTACTGCACAGCTGTTTTTACAAAGTGAATGTTTTCTGCTGAATACGTTTCCGCCATTTGCGAAGTTGCGTCCCGCGGCAATATTTTATTTTCTTATTCCACCATGAAACTTTCTTTGGTCTGTAGCAAAAAAATGAGTAGTGAAACAGCCTCACGGTCACGGTAGACCTTGCTTGATTGGGTAAGCAGAACAAAGCATTTGTTCTGCTGGCTCTATTGCTTTGCATTTCGAGGGAATTGGCTGAGATCTCGTGATATCTACATAATGATTTTTGTCAAAATCACGTTCAAAAATTGGCCCTGGCAAGCGAAAAGAGACTATATCTTGCACATAATCCCTTTATATAAAATTGGGACTTCTTGTTACTTCTAAATCCCCACGAATCCCCACTTTAACTTCTAAATCCCCACAAAATTTGCACAGAGTATGATCAATGATTAGATATAAAGCTGCCTAAAACTTTTCACCATCGTATAAGTTCCTTTTCGCTTGCCAGTGCCCAAATAAAGGAAAACTGATTGTTTACATTTGCTACCAGTTTATTGTATAAAATCGTTTCAGTTGATCTTACAATGTGATTGTATTGCTTGTGTAGGTGCAGCTAGCAGTGGAGATATTGATATCTTATTGTCTCATCCATCCCATACCTCGACATCAAAGCATTTGACAAGGTGAGCTGCAGAAATTTGTATACTTTTATGTAGTAATGTGGCTTACAACTAATATCTTGCCCACAAAAAAGCCAATCAGAACGATTTTTGTTGCATCACCAAGCATTCCAGATTCTGAAAAATATTGCAATCAATCATAAAACGTTTTGCTTCCCAGCTGCGTAAGATCTCTTTCGGAGTCTTTCGGATGAGACAATACATTGAGGTCTCGCTGCCTTCGCTTTCCTATTGCACTCCGATTCCTTCCTTCCTTCCTTCGTCTAAGAAAGAACAATAAACTGAAGTTGTCATTATATAATAGTATACTCGTATAAGATTATCTCTATCAAGGTTTTTACACTTTCGCTGGAAAAGTTAAGCCGGTTAAGAAATCAGAAAGTCCAATTCGCAATCCAATTCTATCCACCTGCTAACATTACAAGGTTCACATAGTCCTGGGAAGTCCTGAAATTCTGAAAACGCCATTCAAGGCGTTGAAAAAAAAAATGCTCCTGGAATTTACAAAAAAATATGCTTAAGGTACTTGAATTTAACATTGACTTTTAGGATGATCAGATTCTTGACTTAATGTCTAGATATGTTCAGTATGTTCTGTTGATTCAACACACGTCATCATTTTTGCGGCAGTTTCGAGCCAGTTTTGAGCAATAAATCATATACTTTCAGTTAATATGTTTCTCGATTTTTGCGTCCTTGATTTTTTTTATTTTAGTCCTGGAAAAGTACTTGAAAAGTCCTGGAATTTCATTGAACCCTTCATAAAAATGATCCAAAGTGTACTTATGTGGCAGAAAAGATGTTATTTGATACATATAATAAAGTCGCATTAGACCTTTTTGTCGTGCAATTGTGCATATTCCGACAATCTAATTCTAACGTCACGCGTGGTTATTACTCAAAATCTGTCGTTTCACAATGACTTTGTTAGCAATAATATTTTCTATGGAAATGTTTTTAAAATGGATATCATAAAAAAGTAATTGAACCTCGTGTCGTGCAATTTTGGTCTGAAATCATACTTGTGATTTCAAAATCGAACGAGCATGATCATGATTTCAGACCAAATTGCACTCCATTGGGTTCAATTCCCATTATTAACCTAGATGATTATTTTGCTAATCTCTTGTGAATTGGAGAGCATTAATTGAGAAAATCGGTTGAACTTAGTTCTACTGTCTTTTGGATGAGACAATGATAAACCAGGTCCCGTCTGCTTCCCTTCACCCTTGTTTACCACTATGCATTTCTACGCGACCTCAAAAGTCAATGTTGCGATGGGCGATTGGCGATTTTTAGCCATCAGTCAAACCAAAACGCTGGATTCGGCTGCTTTTCTGGGTCGATATTTATTGCAAAATCAACCAAAATGGTTTTAAACTATCCTTTGGCTTCCCTTGCCTAGAATGTTTAACTCTCTGTTCAAGAAAATTGATATTAAAATTTTCTTGAGTAAAATCGCCAATCGCAACAGTGAATTTTGGAGGTCGCGTAGCAATGCATACAGTGGTAGGGTGGATGATAAAGAACCGATTGCACTCTTTGTAAGAGTAGGGGATTGTCTCTCGGTGCAATAGCCTGGCTCTCGGAGGCATGTATACTGTAAAACAGCCCTCATAATTGTAAGCTGCGCGGCTGCAATTTGCGCCATCCAATGCAGCCCGTACGTCCTTTAACCTCTCCTCGTCTGGCGGTCGTGTATTTTGACCGCTTGGTGTTCCCTCACAATGAGGAGAAGACCCTTTCGTTTTTTTGTGCAATGTTGTGATGGGCGATTGGCGATTTTTAGCCGTCAATCAAACCAAAACGCTGGATTTGGCCACTTAATCAGTGGGTCGAAATTGATTGCCATATCAACCAAAATGGTTTTAAGCTATCATTTGTCTTCCTTTCCTCGAATGTTTTAAAGAGCCCTTGTCAGCCACTCCTTTGTTTTTGTTTTCAGTCGATATCAGACAACGAATTACGTGTAGAAATCTTGAAATAGCTTCTAAAAACAAAGTTTTATTATTCATTTATCGAATTCAATCGAAAATATTGCACTACATCCCCTAAATCAGCCGATGGAAATGGATGCTTTCTCTGTCTCGGTATGTTGCTAGGCTGACAAAATGGAGGCTGACAGAGGCTCTTTAAGGGAGCCTGTCATGCACATGCGCAGCTGTTCTGAAATGAGAGAAGTATCATCCCGTAACGATGGCCAGCGAAGGCTAAAAACCTCGAAAACAAGTTGTATATACAGGGGTTTCAATAGAAGGCGTCTACTGGCGGTGAACCGTCGTCTACTTCACTGCTGACCGCCGGCAACTTCATTATTTCTTCAATATCAAAGCAGATGGCGGATCAAGGCGGATGCCGACAGTTTAGCCGCCTTTAGAGCAGCAAGGTAGTGAGTCACGCTGACCCCATTGCAATATTAGCATTATGCTAAGTGCAATTATTTAAATTAAAGATTAAAGAGTAGAATACATGAATATGCCAATTATGTTGCCCTAAAAAGCGCAGGAAGATGCCTTTTCTACTACCGAAATTTCAAAATTTGCTGGGGTAGTATGTCCATGTAGCCCCTTAGAAAGCTCAGGCCTTATGGCCTTCGTATGGGACCCCCAAACCGGCCCCGCCTACTTCCAAACTTAGCCTACTACTTCAAAACTTATTGAAACCCCTGTATATAATCCCTCTATCTCGGTCCATCGCACCATGTTTTTCGCTTATCAGGATGGTCTAAATTACTTTTGCTGATGATTCAGTGATCGCTCCTGGAGCATGCGCGTATTGTGACGGGTACTGTTTAAGGTACTGTCAAAAGTGAGGTTAAATGAGGTATAAATTACATTTTATACACATCTTCCCTAATAGTCCTAAATTATGCTGATTAAGAAATTATATCAGAATACACAGTTTCAGTGAAGTGCGTATAATTTGATTAGTTATGGAAGGAATTTATTATAGGACCTCAGAATATCTCTGCCGATCCAGTCAAATGCTGCTTTCGCATCATTTGTAGACTTGTTGCAAGAAGTATCAGTTCGAAAGTTGGTATTATTCGCTATTATACTTAATTATGCACATCAAATTATTTCAAATCTGTTTCCACCATTGCACGCGAGTGTAGATTGCTCCACGGTTTTGATGCTGCTTCCCTGTGTTATTATACGCTTGGCAGTAGAATTTCTTGTGTGTCTCGCTGGCCCACACCTCATTCTCTCCTCTCTGCCTTCCAAGTACCACCCATCTTCGGTTTCTAATCGCACAAAAACATTCGAACTCGATAGCCCATCGAGGTCTATCGAATCAGCAGAGCCTCCTCTACGACATTGAAGTTTTATCGCCTTGACTGCTGTCTTTGATCGTTTATGATTAATTGAATGTTTGCGTCTCGTTACGGGATTTTCGGGATCATCCTCTTCCAAGACTAGAAACGTATGAACATTTTTTCTCGGCACGTTTCGAGGTTTAGGGACATGAGGGGTATCGCGCCTAGGCGTTCTCAAACGCCTGTTGGTTATCATGCTCTCCTCAGAACATGGGATATTTTGCACTTCTGCCACTGAGAAGACGCCTTCCTTTTTTTCCTTGTCGGGGTCCTCTGACTCCTTAAGCGACAATGCCGCTACTTGCGCGTTCAGCAGCAAAGCGCAATTGGCCTTTTGTTCATCTCTCTCTGCCTGTTTATCTGGTTCCAGGTCATTTTCATTTGCTTGTGGCCTCGGTGAATTGCTGTCATTCCTTCGCCTATCATCACTGAATTCGTCACCAATCCTTGATGCTTCTCGCAATTCGCCTGTTACCTTTGCTTTAATTTTGGATAAATCTCTTGTTTTGCTCTGTTCTTCTTTTCGAGGCTTCGAGGTAATTTCGTTTCTCTTTTTTCTGTCAATTCTTCTACATGCTCGACTTCCCATATGAGAAGAGCTAATACCGTCGTTTTCCAACTCAAGTCTGCCCGTCTTTTTCTGTCTTGGCGTTCTGAATCTACGGCTTTTTGCAGCAGTTTCTTTGGGCAAAAACTCTGACGACGAGCTTTCTTCTAATTTCAGGAAATCGTAGATACCATAGGTAGACTGCTTTTCCGCGTTTTTCTCCAAAACTGGCCTTCCGTGTCCTTTCTCTCGCGTTCGCGTTGATTCGTTGCCGTCGGCCAGAACTGTTCCTCTCATTTCGGTTTCGTTTTTCTTCTGGTAATTTCCCTGCAGTAAAATGCTTTGTCTCTTCTTTTTCTCCATCGTTTTTGTCTTTCTTGGCGTTCTGAAACTACGGCTGTTTGCAGAAGTTTCCTGGAGCAAAATTTCTGACGACGAGCTTTCTTCTAATTTCAGGAAATCGTAGATACCATAGGTAGACTGCTTTTCCACTTTTTTCTCCAAAACTGGCCTTCCGTGTCCTTTCTTTCGCGTTCTCGTTGATTCGTTGCCGGTGACCAGAGCTGTTCCTCTCATTTCGGTTTCCTTTTCCCTTTGAGACTTTCCCTGCAGTAAAGTTATTTGCCTCTCCATCGCTCCTGTCTCTCCTCGCGTTCTGAATCTAAGGGTTTTTGTAACAGTTTCCTGGGGGCAATAACTCTGACGACGAGCTTTCCTCTAAATTCAGGAGGTTAACGGATAGAGAGATATTATAAGTGTTTGTCTCCAATAAACCAATTGCACTGTATTACCATTGTATGCATAGTTCTACGCGACCTCAACATGCAATGTCAATCAAACCAAAACGCTGGATTTAGCCACTTCAGTGGGTCGAAATTGATTGCCATTCCAACCAAAACGGTTTTAAGCTATCCTTTGTCTTCCTTGCCTCGAATGTTTTTGAAGTTTATGGTTCAACAGTGAATTTTGAGGTCACGTAGCAATGTATACGGCGGTAAAAATAGAACTTTTCTCTTTTCGTTACTTAATGTCCAAGTTTCTGATTTGTTCAGTACGTTACAACGACCTAGATTTTTTCATTCTCAAATCGTTGTTTCGTTATTATCAAAACGACTCGCGTCATCACCTAGAGATATAAGAAAAGTATAAAAAAAATTCCCTTTTCATCGAGTAGGTGATTAGAAATTCTTGGAATCCCCGGCGGTATAAGCCCATCAACATTTGTTACAAAAAAAATCCATGTATTTTTTTAAATGCGAAGAAAAACCAAACGCACGTTGACTTGTTTTCTTGGGTCGCGACTTAACGAAAGTTGTACTTTCTTCGTACAAATGTCAAAATAGCTGAGTAAAATGTTACTCGATAATGATGATTTCAGTTATTTAGACACGATAAGGTTATAGAAACGCTATGTGGTTGAGCTAACATTAAATGAAAATAAAATTAATAAAATAAAATTGAATAAAATTAGCCCCATTACCCGTTTAGTTGCTCACCTGCCTGCAAAGATCATATATTTAGGTGAATTCTAACTTATATCGAGCAACTTTTACTGGAAGGTTTGAAACGTCAGTCGGGTTAATTGCTTTTTGATTGCCGAAAAACACCCTCCAAGAAAAAAAAATTAGTTGCTATAGAAACGGAATTGTCTCGTGCGTCATACCTCCATATATGGTAAATCAAATCGCCACACCCTATGTTTATTAGGTGCTTATTGTGAAAATGTTTTTGGAATGTTATTCAGTTTTTTTTGCAGTTCGGTTATTTACAGCTTTTAAAATCATAGCTGTCGTACTAACGTTACTGAAAGTCGATGAAAGTAAAATTAACTAAAGAACAATAATTGTAAAGTCATTACTTACTGTTGTTCACTTGCCCGTGAATTTCATATGTTTATGTGAATTCTGACTGAAATATCGAGCAACTCGTAGAGGTCAGGTCTGAAACGTCATTTGGGTTAATTGCTTTTTGATTGCCGAAACATTTTCAGGGAACCGCGTCATAAAATCCAATCAAACACCCTCCGGCAAGAAAAAATAATCAGTTGCCATAGAAACGGAATTGTATCATGCGTCCTACCTCCATATATGGTAAATCGAGTCGTCACACCCTATTTTTATTAGTTGCTTGTTGTGAAAATGTTTGGAAATGTTAATCATTGTTTATTATTCATTGGATAGTGGCTTTAGGAATATTGACCGCGAGCCTGCGGCTCTCGGTAAATATTCTGCCACTATCCACCTCAATTGAAATAGAATAAGTGATAATTATCGCCCGCGCGCGCACGCTCTAAGAACCAATCGGAAGGTAGGAGATTGTTACCGTGCCCTCTAGGAAAAAACAGTGTTGCGGGTTATAACAGAGAGTTGTGACAGTCAGGCAGACAGAGACTTGGGATAACAAAGTTGAACAGTTTTTCGTTAATGGGAACTCTTCAACTTACACATGGTTTTGGAAAATGTGGTTTTCCTATCACGCGAACAAAATTTAGTGGTTTCAAAAAGTTGAAGTCCACAAAAATCACAGAAGAGTGCTTTGGTGATGTAGTCTAATCGATGATCCATGGAAAATTAGTCCTTATGTCATTATATCGCTGGTGTGCACCGGGTTTAGGAAATGTGAGCATGGATTTTGGGGATTTTTCGTGTTTGTAAGGAATCGGGAATGATTGAAACAAAACTAATGTACGCTCATTAGACGTATCACTTTATTCTTATTTGTCCTTAAAAATATTCATGGAAAATTAAATCCATAAAAAAAGAAAATCTGCAAATATTTCATTTATCTTGCCAAAGCCCTGCACAATCCGCTTGAGGTTAGTGTAGCAGAAAAGTTAGCTTCCTCCGCTTTGGTTAGTAGCAGAAAAGTTAGCTTCCATTTCTTCGGCCGTATGGCAGTATTTGTTTGAAGCGTTCTGGTACATTGGCGTAGAGGTATGTACAAGCGTCGGTGAATGTTGTTGTCATGAATTTGGTAAGGGAGCGCCAACGGGCTTTTCGGCGACGATGGTCTTTTTCCTTCTCAAGCCTGTGTGGGAAGTGATGGGGAAGGGTTATTATTAGAGAAGAAGCGTGACAGACTATTACAGACAGATAGACAGACAGACTAGCTTCCCACCATTCACAACTAGCCGGGTGATTTTTTATTTACGCCCACTTTATGGCACTTAGAAATGTTTAAGGCAAGTTATTGAGAAAAAAAGAAAGAAGTACTCATGGTGGTGCGAACCCTCAACCCTGTGCAATTTACCTATTCATAACCCAACATCTTACACATGAGCTACGAGAGAATTCGCAGGTCAACATCCCCCTTTTAATTCACTCATAGAACGAGAATATGTGAATCATAATGAATATTTATACTAGCTAGCCGCCATCTTGAAGTGGGCGTAAAAAATAAATTCGCCCTAGGCGGTTCCTCAGGCTACCCCTTGCTCTCGGCTATTATCCTCTTTTGTGCATTCAATATAGCAGCAAAAACCAATGACGTCATAGCCAGGCAAAGCGTGACAGGCCCACCGAATAGCCTGAGGACGAGGCTAATTTACACCGGCGCTTGCAATCAAATAAAAACCCGTGTTCAGACAGACATACAGAGACACACACAGACAGACAGACAAACACACAGGCAAGAAAACACACATACAGACAGACAGACACGCAGATAGATAGATAGACACACGAAGACAGATAGACTGAATGACTAGTTCTAATACGCCATTCACACTGGCGCTTACAGGTAAACGAAAACGGTTTCAACCAAGAGTACATAAATAAGAGTGAACAACTCCGATATGGTATTCGTGAGAGATCCTTTGTACAGACCTAGTTATTTTTAGAACTGTTTTTCTCGCTGAACCATAAAGCTATTGTTTTTGTAGCCAATCAAATTCATTTTATCAGGAGCTCATTAACTTGCGATACGCAAAAACTGCAAAACTGTATTCTTTAATTAGGCCTATTGTTTTCTGCCTTTATTGTTCTCTGTGCGTGTCCTTAGGGGATGTATAAAGAAGACTAAGTGCCAATGTAAAAGTAACTAGGTCTGTCTAAAGGTTCTCTCACGCCCTATTATCATGTTGTGCACTCTTATTTATGTACTCTTGGTTTAACTAAACATAGTTTTAGTGTGAATGTGGTATTAAACATACCTCAATGCGAAACTCTGACGGCTGTTGAACCATCGTAGAAAAGTGACTGAGGCCATGGTTGACATAATGAAAGTCAGCAGGGTCTGAGAGAGCAGCACTGGGTCGGAAATATAGTCACTTATGTTGGTGCGCGGACGAAGCGCTGGAAGTAAGAACAAAAATGTTATAAAATAGAGCGAATTCTCATGACTGCAGTTATAAACCAATCATAAGCAAGTGAAATTACAAGTTGTTGCTGAGTGGTTTCCCCGTCTGTCGATCATAAGTAAAAGTACTATCACGTGGAGAGCATGTGACTGGTTTCTTTTGTACGCCAAGCCAAGTTAAATTAGCATCACGCGGTGAGCACGTGACTGGTTTCTTTGTAAGCCAAGCCAAGTAAAATTACTATCACGCGGTGAGCACGTGACTGGTCTCATTATAAGCCAAGCCAAGTAAAATTACTTTCACGCGGAGAGCACGTAAGAAAAAGGAAAGCTTTCGTATTGCTTCCTTCACGCTTACTTCTCCGTCTCCGTCATTGAATTGTCACACGAAAATAAGCATCCTTACTTCTCCGTCTCCTTTCAGTCTCCGCTTACTTCACTAGTGTCAAGCACGAGAGACGAATGTGGAGACGGAAGGATGAGTGTTACGTCATGTGAAAACCATTCTCGTGCCCAGAGCTCCCAGGCTCGTCACCTCGCGGGGAGGCTGTGGTGACAGCCATTGACGCATGCGCGAGATTTAATACAGAGCCGTCGAGAGAAATAACTTTCTGCGCATGCCCAAACGTTCAGAATCAGTCGATCATCGAAGGCCATCGAACGGCTGCACAAGAGCCACCCCCAGGAGGTGACGAGTCGGGGAATTATGGGTAAGAGATTAAGAGATTGTGTGAAAACCGGCTCGACCTAAGTGGAAGGTAAAGTCTCCGATACGCACTCCGAGGTTGCCGAGGTTGTACGCATGCTCATGAAGTAATTTAAATCCCATTTCCCTCTCCGCCTATTTATGCTTATGCTTAAAGTCGCTCGGTTTTCACGATCTCTGGAATGTTCTTCTCTACCTGTTGGGAAATCCACAAAATTATGTTTAGCTGCAAACAAACCTGGTATTTGTCTGATATTGAGTCCTTGTCTCTCCAAATCATCAATCGGAGGCTTTGTTTCCTTCTCGATAAACAGTTCTCGGGTTCTGCTCTTCGGGAACATATCCGGTGGGCCCCTGTCAAAAGGTGCAAAATTTCGCAGGTGGTTTGTTTCGCTAAAGGGCTCGTGATCTTTGAAGTACTTTTCTTTGGGACCATCTGGGTCGGATTTCGTCAACTGCTGGCCCCTTTCGCTTGGTGCAAACCAATGTCTTGGGTATCTGTAGTTTCTAGATTACACGCTTTATTTATAATCCCCTCGAAGACATTCTCGCTATTCAATCCACAGTTATGACTTCTTGCATCTAAACTATTCTCGTCAAAATCGAAAATTTCACTCCAATGGCTCAGAAGTTCGTCGTCATCCAGTTCGCTTTGCAGCTCAGAATCTTCATTGAAAAACAAAGATGTCGCGCCTTCTTCGTATCCGATATCGCTGCGACGTTGGTAACGTCGTTGAGTGCAATGAAGTTGTTGTTTCCAAGCTCGTTAACGTGAGTTTTGGTATCAAAAGCGATTAGCTCGCAAGGCCATACTGCCGAGAGGCAAATCGCTCTTGGTGTGAATGTGAACTGATGATTGATGGCAGGCTGTCCTGTTGAGAAAAAAAATCAGAGACAAATGACGAAAAAAGAGTTTGACCTCAGAGCCAAATTGTATTTAAACAATAAGGGTCAAATAGAGCGCTTGACATTTAGTCACTCTGAGAGGCCTCAGCGAAAAAGTGCTCTATTGGCCCTGATTTTTATCTATTTTTATCTAGCATTGGGGATCGCGCGCGCCCTTTCTTAAGAGGAACTAAAAAATTATCAAAGATCTTAAAAGTCGCTTGAGTAATTATACTAAAACAATTAGTCGCCTCAGGCCCCGTAAATATCGGCGAATAGAATAGAATTCGCAGATATTTCCACTAATTGTTAAATATTAATACTGACCTATGCGGTCTTTAAGTTTATTTTCAGCGCCTCTTGCACTTTGGTCGCCTGTGGTTCAGATCATTTCAAACAACGAGATGCCATTGCATTGGAAAACGTTTCGCATTTCTAGTTGGGAAAAAACACCATGGAATTTCTGTGGAACTGAATTTCCAAAGCATTTGTACGCTTCCAATGTTTAAGTACTACTTACAATCAATATGAGCGGCCGATTTGTATGGGATTTACAATTTCGAGGCCGAAGGCCGAGAAATTGTAAATTCCATACAAATCGGACGCGAATATTGTAAATGACTTATGATATGTCAAGACAACAACTCTTTGTTGAAAATTCTTTGTTTGTATTCTTTTGTTGAAAACAATTTGAAGTACTATTGAAAATCCAAGGCAGCATGAATTCAATTCAGTTGAAAAGGTTTTTAGGATTCTTTTGTTTTATTCATGACAATGAATAGGCCTTTTGTTGTAAATGATGTAATACACAAAATAATGAACTGGCTTTTGTTATCAACTTTAGCCGAAAGTTGTGCAATGAAATTTACTCAGTCGATGCTAAGTACTGTAAAAAAATGCAGCGTAGCGCTTTTGGTACGCCAAACTCGTCACAAGTCGCTTTCTCTGCTCTTCAAAATCGTGTGTCGGATGGGACTTTCCGAAAGTCTAAAACACGGCAGGACAGCAGTTGGAGCCATTCGTACCGATACGAGAACAGGAGATGTGAACTATATGGTCGAGCTTTTTGAGACAACAATCGAGCACAAAAAGAAGGTTAGTTTTATTCTGAGTATAGCGACTTTGCTTTATCAGACTTGTTGTTAAATTAAATGTAAAATACATTAAATATCGAACTATTTCCATGTGTTTAAGGTTTCCAAACTGGTTTCGAAAGCATTGCACGCAGAGGGATTGGAAAAGATACAACAATGGAGCAAGTGAACAAGACGAGGTCAAGAAATTGTTGGAAAGGCAGTGGAGGGAAAGCAGTTCAACTGAGTCAGACTCTCTGGTTATTTATTGAAAATGCGTATTTTTTAATGCTGTTAGTTTTATATAATAAGATAATAATTCTGGTCAAATGAACACTAGTCTGCTTGCAGCCGTTGTAGCCTAATTGTTGTAACATTTGTTTTGCCAAATGCTTTTCTTGCTTAAAGTTTTGAGTAATGTTTTTTCATAGTCGTAATTTTACTCGAATAGTTCAGCAGTGAAAGGGTGGGGTTGATGAATAATGACAATAGTTAATAGATCTATTAGTATTCTGTAAATATTTATAGAATACTAATATCGATATTAGTTTGATGGATCTTGTATCCAGTTTACAAGGCTAGTCATGTGACCTGAATTGTGCCTTCTCATTGGATACTTGCTTCATGAATAATTGATGAATATTATAAGACCATATTTTCATGACATACTTTGTAAATACAAATTCGATGCTTTGTGAATGCAAAACGTTTTCCCAGCCAGTGGTGTTCGAATTTTCGGATTTGGCGAAAATTAGGTTAGGTAGTCTAACTAGACTGCTAGCAGCCCCTACTTTGGCGCGTTTCCCAGAAAGCGAGCGCGACCCAGAAAGCGAGCGCGAACCCCCGACGAACGCCAGAGTAAACAACAACTTCTGAAAGATCAGTTCCGCTTTTAAATTTAGGACTTTCTTTTTCTGTTTTTCATTTTCACAACTTCCATGTATCAACGAAATATTAGTTTATGTCTTCCGAAGCTTAATGATTTAAAAAAAGAAGATTTAAACTTGTTAGCGCAAAAAAGACAACTAAGGCCCGTTTTAAACGTCGAACTTAATTCTGTCGCTCTAAATTGACTTGGTTTATTAGCCAGTAAAAACAAGTAATTTCGATACGATTCAGCTCTGGTAAATGGAGAAGATCCCAGCCGTGATTTTAGGAGCGCTGGAAGGATTCAAATTTGTAATTTAGCGCGGCAGGAGCGCGGCGTTGGCACGGCAGATAGTGCCGTTCCTAATGCAAATGAGCTCAAGACAATAGCTCTAACTAACTAAACAATGGGAAATTGACATTTAGTGGGACAAGAATGAAGTTCGACGTCTAAAACTGGCCTAAAAGATACAAATATTGAAAGATACAAATCTACTGTTCAGAGTGGGAGATTTAGTGAAATGCAAAACGATTCTGACCTGCGCGACCAGATCATTTGAAACAACAAAGTTCGTTTTCTCACCTTTTTCCAATGCGAAAAGTTTAACTCCACATTCTTGCACGCCGTAAATCAGTAAAAATCCAACTACAATCCACTGAGAATGCATGAAACCTCTCAGTTAGTGGATAAGTAAATACAAGCTTGCGAGAGCTACGAAGGCCGCAAGCTTTGTTTGCGCGCCTAGCAACGCGCGTTTGACCGTTATTGTGACGTCACGCGCGCGCGTTTTGCGAGTTATGCCGCTGCCCTGAAACCTTATAGGCTCAGATTTTCGTGCGCTAGATATCGTTCACAGCTATCGTAACCCCTCAGGCGTAACCCCTATTCTTTGGGCCATAATAAAAGGAGAATAGGCAGAAAACTACGGCAAATCATCAAAAAACTTACAAATAAAATATTTTAAAGGAAAGTACTGTCTTTTAACGTTTGCGTTTTGTCAATTTTATCTTTCAGAAATCCTTACTCCAAGGGCTTGTCCATCGTCTGGAGAAAGCGCACTTTGTCACCGACACCCTGTCCCTTGGGGATACCAAATTTATGGTATTTGTTAATAAACTGCAAAGCAATCCATTGGTTGGAAAGCGCGCGCATCGCCCCAGAACATATTGCAGAGAGGAGGTCTGTCAGTCTTCCCATGAGCACCTGCGCGAGATTTTTTGAAACTACCCGCCAAAACGGACATGTTCCCGGGAAAAAGCCAGAAAACAGATGTGAAATCCCTCAATAAAAATCTCTTATGAGCACCATTATATGCAATCTGATAAATATACATAAAAGTTTATGAAATGAAATCGTGGTTTAGCTAAATTTTCACTTCATAATGTCAAGCAGGCGGAAAATAACAAGGGCGCAACTTTGTCGTCAAATCTCTGCACGGACATTTTGTCCAGGCGATGGCTTTGTTTACATTTTTCATTAACCAAAATCTGCTATTTCTAACCAATTGCCCTCTGATTTTATTGAGTATTATACTTAAGCAAATCTCTTTGATTTTAAATCTATTCCATTATCAGAATTGCCCTCTCGATTTCTTGTTGAATTTGGGACTGGAAAGTAGACAACCGAAACAACGGTCGGCCTTCGTGAGCACTGCAAAACACGTTGAAAACCTAAGTCTCGCTCGCCGTCACCACTCGCGAACGGGGTCGATCCTGAACTTAATATCTAAAATTGATTCAAACGCGATACATTTCTGCAATACAAAGTCTGGAATGGTTTCTTAGCTATATTTTAAGCAATATCTAATGTCAGAAAGATATTTATTCGCCGAAAAATATGGAAAAATGTGAACAGAAAAGTGCTAGAGCTCGTGCGAAAAGCCGTTGTGATTGCGCGCTAATCTAAGGAGAATTGAGATTTCATCGACGAAAATAAGCTTTATTTCTTGCGATTCCTCCAGAAAGTCATCAAGAATCGCAATACAAAACGAATTGTTACGATTTTGATACGACAATTCCACAAAATATTGACGACGTTGGAAGAAAATATTTCAGAATTGCTGGCGAAGATAATCCTGCAAGCTATTTTTTTTGCACTGCTTGTAAACAAACAAAATCTGATTTCTTCAAGCGACGACGGGAAACAAAATGTCCCAAGACAGAGCTAACATGCAGACACGTGAAACTTGTCAACCTTAAGTTTATACTTCCGTTGGCTTCATCGTAACAGAGATGCAAGATCGTTTTTTCTGTGAGAAAGGCCTGAGCTATTAAATTTGTGAGCTTCACACAATCCTCCTTTTTCAACTGCCGAATCGCGCGCGCGTCATCCGGCCATTTATAATATGGCTCAAAAGCGATTGCACATGCTTTTCAACTCTTCGGCGCGCATTATCCACACATTTATTCTTCTTGTTCGTGATTTGGAATTTTGGTTGGTATTCAGTTTAGATGCCACATTATTCTTATTGTCTAAGTAAAGAAGTGGCCATTTGTACCGTCACAAAAGAATAAATGAGTCCCTATAAAATCAGGATATTCTGTGCTTACTGTACTACTCTGTTTTCGAATAAACGCCCTCGCGATTAATCGCGGCATTGGGAGTTTTAAAAGCTGCGACGCGGCAACGGGAACTGCAACGTCTCACCAAAATTATTGTACTTGTTTGTTCACATTTCTCAAAATTCAACAACCGTTGGAATTTTCCTTTGCATTTTAACCTCGATAACATCAAATTCGCATCCATTCTTAAACAAACAAAAATCGCCATCTTCCATTCTCGCCCGAACGACATAATACGATAGTGTACATGGTTTCTTTTCTCAGGGTGTTTGTATTCTAGCGGAGAAGGAGGGCGTCACAAGACTTCATCGTAGAATTGATATAAGGTATTGATATACGAATACACCTATTTCAATTAACGTTGCTCGTGAAAACATGTATTATAAAGCATGCTTCATGGTTCACAATAGTTGAATTCATACTAGAGACGAGTTTCTCGTCTTGAATGTGGTTCCCTGTTCTTCTGTGATCACGCGAAAAAACTTTTTTGAAGTAGACAGTTTGGTGATAATAAGCCGACTAGTTTCGGACTAGAATTCACATAATAGGCAAGAAATGTTTCTGACAAGAAACTCGTCTCAGACGGGAAACTCGTCGCTAGTGTGAATTCGGCTGATGATAACTCGTGAATCCTTGTCTGAAACGCAGCTCTTCGTGTCATGTGTGTTCTAAAGCCGGGTTTCCATCTGTCGTATCAGTCGACCGTGAAACAATAGAATAATTCTAATTCCCATTGTTTCACGGACGACTGATACGACTGGAGTGACTGATACCACTTTATGAAACCCAGCCTTTAGTGTGGTTTGGTTTCTCAAATTCGAATAAAAAGTGACTTCGTTATGATGCATGTTTCATGATACATGGTTCTACGGAACAACGTGAATGGACCAAATCGGCTAACGGTGTTTACATCTTGTTGCTACCCAATTCAGATCATGTGATGATTCCTTTGGGTGGATACTTTTGTTAGTTCTGCACATACACTCGTGCACTCGATCGAGTGTGAAAAATTGTACCCTCCACCGGGTACCCGATTAACCTTGCTTAGGCCATGATAAGCATGACGTTGATCAGACGCGGAGGTAGGAAGGGCCAACGAATCCTGCCATAGCGGATGAGAATCAGGCTACTCTCCACAGGGTACCCGATACTCTTTCTTAGGCCATGATAAGCATGACGTTGATAAGACGCGGAGGTAGGAAGGACCAACGAACTCTACCGTAGCGGATGAAAAATCACATTGAAAAATATCTGACTCCTAAACCAAGAGCATCTCTTTCTACCACAGGCTCATTCCATATGACCAATATTTCTGCGGCATATTATATTTCACCGGAAGTGACGTATTTAACAAGCACATGAGACACGAAGCGCTGGAGAAGGGATTTACACTGAACGAGTATTCCATTAGGTGAGAATGTTATCAAGAACCGAGACTTTGAGAAACGCTCTCTCGATCCTGTTTTCTGATAAAGGTCCCGATAAGGTGCCACACCCGTTAAAGAGCCTGTGTCAGCCGCCATTTCGACAGTCTAGAAACATACCAATGCGGAAAAAGCATCCATTTCCATCGGCTGATTTAGAGAATATAGAGCAATGTTCTCGATTGAATTTGGTAAAACAAATCTAAAACTTTGTTTTTAGATGTTTATTGGGAGATTTCTACACGTTATTCGTCTTCTAATATCGAACGAAAACAATAACAAAGGAGTGGCTGACACGGGCTCTTTAATAATCGCACATTTAATTTTGAGAAACGGGCCCCAGGATTGGTATAGTTGCCCGGAAGACATTTTTACTTCAAGGCAAATGAACGCGCACAGACCCCGTTTCGGGGTCTAAATCTAGTTAATGACTCACTTCTCTTCCTGGCCTTATAGGAGGATCCTTGTTTACAGTCTGAACTCATTTGCATAAGCAGGGTCTGGATTCAGCATGTTTGGAAGGATATAAAAATAATCGGCACTGAATATCAATAGCGGAAAACCATTGAAGCCTACTCAACATTCAGTTGTAACGGCGCAGTTAAATGTTCATTTTAGAGAGGACATGAGAGAAAATGAGGGTTAATGAGGGTTTTGGCACACAACAATCCACTCATTTTTAAAACCTTTCGCAGAGCCTCCAAAACGTTATGAGAACGTTAATACATTCTTCGAAATAGTAATTATTTGATCTCCCAGCATTTTTATGACATTTTTCAAGAGCAAGGAGGCTTTCTCAAAAGCCTTGAATTTCTTAAGTGGCAAGAGGCTCATTAGCCCACATGTTTTCTGTAAATTGAACTTCCCGCAATGCGCTCATTATTCGAATGGCAAACGTCAAACGTCTTTCTAATTGCGCTTCATTCGCCAGGCGCTATTGAAATTCAGAGCAATTATTTTTGTAGCTCCGTTACGCTTGCTGATTTTCACGATTGCTTAAATATGTAAACACTGACATCATAGGATATTCGCGTATTCGGTGATGCGATAAGCAGACTGGGGCTAATATTCTTGACAGTTTTATCTTGCTTTTGAAAAATGTATCTGGTTAAATCACACCAAAATTCGTTTGCTAGTCGTCTTTTCAAACCATGCCTTCGACGTCCGCGTTCATTTTGAAGCATAAATAGGTCATTTTCCTGTACGCATGCGCCAGTGGCTGTCATCTGAGCCTCACGAGATACGAGAGAAGCAACCGAAAAGCACGGTAACTAGAGCAGATTTCGTATGACTGTGAAAAGTGCCGTGACACGGCGCGGTGGCGGTGGCGGTACGAAACCTGGCCTGCTGTAGATACAGAATGAAACCGCGTAGTCGCGGCACGGTCACGGCCGCGGCGCGGAACAACTCTTTCGCGGCACTTTCCACAGTCATACGAAATCTGCTCTATTTGCGCGCGCTTGTTCTCGTCAAATTTACTGATGTAAAAATCAAATTTAACAAAGTTATTTCGCTACTCGGTACGAGTAGCGAAATACTGTTACCTCGGCTTGGACCTTGGCCTGTGGTTTTCCCCCTGCACGAACCTCCCAACCGGTGAAGAACATATATAAAATATTGTACAAGTACCCTGCCCCCTGTTCTTTCGTGTTATCTCTATGAAATAAGAAAAGCTTTCTTTCCAATTAATTGTCATTTGTTCCCTTTCTTTTCATTCTAGGCCGCTCGGTAGTACTGGTAAGTATTATAAATATTCCTTCTTCTCGTATTCTCTCTCTCGCCATCTCTATCTACTGACGTTTTCCGTTGATGTTATTTGAGCCCACACTCCATTTTGACCATGTTTCGACCCAGGTTTCTTTTCTTCCTGCCGGTCAGCCCAGCGAATACAAAGGAAAAGAACTCGCAGGAGACAGAAACAACTTAAAAACGTCTGAAAACACCTGCTCTCCCAACAAGAAGTAAATCAAAATTGCAGGTTTCTCTGTGACAAATTAATTTGGCTTCCCATGCAAAACAAGTCTCCTTGGAGCCAGACTTGAAACGAGGGATGCCACTCATCACGCTCCATGATACAGCCTCTTGTTTTTTTTTTCCAGGTGTACCGGGCGAACCCCTTCCCGTCACAAGTGAGCACGATGTGTTTGATATTATTGGTATGAAATACAAGACTCCTGAGGAGCGCAACATGTGAAGAAGACATATGGTGATGTAGACTTATAGCGTTCTGGGTGGGCTCCCTGTGGTGGGTGGGAGATGGGAGTCCGACGTCACGGAGACTCTCTGCGTCTTCGGGTGAGCTCGACCCAGCCCTCGCACTTCTTACGGTTCAGCTTCGTGCACAGGAAGCCCGCGCAGAACGACTGAGATGTTATGTTAAAAGATAGCCTAGTCCCGAGTCCCTGGCGTTCTGGGTGGGTTCCCGGCGGTGGGTAGGAGATAGGAGTGTGGCGTAACAGGAGACCCTCTGCATCTGCGAGTGAGCTCGACCCAGCCCTCGCACTTCCTCGCGGTTCAGCTCCGAGAACAGGAAGAATGCCACGGACTAGGCTAGTTGAGGTTATGTCAAAAGACTTTAAAAAATCATAAAAAAAATCTTATATATCATCTATCCTGGGTTTTCATACGAAGACGCACTTGTGCGCTGTGGTCTCCATACTCTCTCGGATCGGCGCCACGCAGCTTGTACTAAGTTTATCCAGAGAGTACGGGACACTGGTGTCCTTGCCAACTTGTTACCACCGCGCACTAGTGTGTCTCACGGATATAATCTTCGGTCTGGCGCTGCTAGGGGTGACCCAGCTGTGGCCTCGACAAAGCGATTAGGTATGTTTGTTACATATAGATATAGTTGATGTGTGTGAGATGTATGTAAATTGAATTGAATACTGACCACTCTTGTAATTTAGCTGTTAAGCTACGAAAAGAGTAATTAAACTGATTATTATAAATGGCGCGCGGATCCCAGCCGACTCGCAAGATTCTTATTTCTATAACAGAAAGCAGCGGTGTCAACTGAAGCGTGGTTACGAAACGTTTTCAGAGTTAACGTACTGTGATATTAGAATTTTGTATTATTTTCTGAGCAAGCCAAGCGTTGCAATATTCTTCGTAATTTATTGGGGCGTTGACCACTATTAAAAACATTTTACTGGAGCTGTTATTACGCGCAACGAGAAATTCTCTAAAATACTACTGTAGACGACCTAGATACCCTGGTTATAGAAAATGATTGAGTATCTGCCGTAGGGCCGGACCCCCGTAATTTTTCACGGCTGCTATACGGTCCTGCACAATGCGTAACAAATGTATTAGCAGCTAGACAAATAGAGAGAAAGGACAAAATAGACCAAGACATTTGTGCCGACTGAAAGTATAAGAGTCCGAAACGTTGGCACAAATCTTGGTCCTGTTTTGTCCTTCCTCTCTATTTGTCTTCGATTTTATTGGGACATCCATTTTGGATGCAGATCCCCCGCTGTTTATAGTGTTTTCAAAATTATTTCAACCCAAATTTATTTGAGCAGAAAATGCGGAAAGGCACAGAGCGATAATCTTTGTGCGTCTTCTTAATAGTTATTATGATCACATGCAATCATAACAACAGCTTTCATGGTAGCTAGCGGCTCTTTTGCCTCAAACTTTTTATTCATTGAAAACATTTAGTCTAATTTCTTTAGCCTAAACATGGGAGACTTATGGCCTAAAGTGCAAAAAAGAAAAACAACCGGAAGTAACTGCCACACCGGAACCAGTTTTATTGTCGTAGTCAATCAGCCGTGAAATGCTGCGATCTGATTGGCTGTTGCTTAGATTGCTTGACAACTGAAACCAAGCAATTTTACCGCACGCGCCAAAAGCTCGTCGTCCAAAGGGTTTTCCGTGTGCATTTTTTGTTCGTAGAACTTGCAGCTGTTTTTCTGACCTCAAGCATTCAACAGAACCATTGAAAGTTGTCTACAAACGTCTTTGAATGTCTCATGATGCATTTTAATGAATTTCTACTGTTTGTGGCCTTAATTTGAGTGCACAAATGGCTTCAGTTTGTAAAGGAAACCTACATCAAGAGCTTCGTCTTGGTCGCTCTGAGAAATCACTCTCTTCAAATATGCTATGACAAAACACAGAATGAGCAACCCCCCTTCTGAGAGGAAGTAAGTGAAATATCAGTTTCAAAGCTTTAATTCAGTTGACTATAAACTCTGGCGCTGTTTAAAGGAATCCATTTCCAAGTTCCCTTTGTTTTACCTATCGTTCATCAAATTCTTCCAGCCTTGTTTACAAAATCGCTCACCGAGTTTCTCTCATTTGATCCACAGGAATTCTCATGGAAAACTCGAGAAACCCAAAGAACGGAAAAATGTCCTGCCATTTCTAAAGCCCGTAAAATCAAAACAGCATTTCCTACAACCCCAGGTAACTTATATTTATACAAATAAGTTAAGCTTAAATACCGTCTATTACTACAAAATGGTTTGCTGAATAACCCAACATGTATGTACAAGAGGTTCGTCGCTGTAAATTTTTTCACTCAATATTTGTCAGTTTTGTTTACATTTATATTACACCTGGTCAATAAATCGTAGTTTTTGTTGTGAGAAGCTTCGCTTCAATTAGCTTCTAGGAGTTAAAAGTTTACTTTATCTTTTGAAATAATTCAATAGCGGCTAGTAGAGGAGACAGACTGAAAAGAGTTATTATAATGCGCCGTAAAATATCTATTTGTCTGATTTTTTCCTCTATTTAAAAGCTTCCTGTTAGTTCAGTGATATTCAAGATAAACACGCGAGGAAAAGTCCGTTTTAAATGTTTTTTAACAACCACTTGAAGACTAAATAAAATGGCTACCTTTTTACCAAATATTAGGCGTAAAACTTTTAGACATTTCAACATGTTTCTAGTTGTTCGATGTTCTGTTTTTCGTACTGGAATTAAGTTAAGTTTTACTAGTATGACCAAAAGCAAAAACAAAATCATACTAGGATCACAAATCAAACTCATAACCCCAATCGCCAGCTTTAATCTTTAAAAAGCCTTCTGCTTACATATTTATTGAACGCATATTGAAAGCTTTTATTTCTTTAGAATTTGTAAATTGAACGATGTGATTGATACGTCCTGCTTGTGTACTGTCATTGGGGGAAAATATAATAAAAGAAATATATAAGTTATTATTGAGAGAAATAATACGTTTTTCTAGGAACTATGTTCTTTTTAATATTTATTAGAAGCATCGGTAGTGTTAAGTTCCAACTGCACAATCCTTTTAAATTCCTTTTAAAAGATGCAAGACAATTTTGAAGTGATACTGTGTATTTTGAGATCAAATATAAATGCTGAGGTGTTTGCCTCCTCAAAGGTATAAAATGGCTGTATTATATCATTCATGGAAGGGCCCAGCTAGCACATTAGGTGTCTACAAAGTGATTATCAGGAGAGAGAATTGTTTCCTCAAACAAAAACCCTTAAGCCCTTTATTGTTCACTGAGATTGGTCTAAAGTACCATATACAAACAAGAAAAAACTTTGTTGAGAGTGTTTATGTATTTCCTTTATGAGTTTTTCATGATTATATTTGTACGTAGAAAACGGTAAAGACAACATGTTTATCTCTTTATATAACTATCTTTCCTCAATATATCAAACTGGTTTCTTTTTACTAATAAATATCATAGAACTGGTTTTGCTCTGTTGCCATGGTAACATACCTGATTTAAGCCCAAAATGGGTTAATTATTTTGGTACTGTGCTTAATTGATATGTAAACTTGGGTAAATAAACCAGTTTTAAGTGAAAATTAAGTACTAATGCTAGTAACTTTGTGTTGAGCACAGCATTTTTTTCCCCAAGTTTTACATAAAAACATCAAATTGTGTGGTTCCAGAAAATATCCATCCCCCTCCCCATACTGTTCTTGTATAAGGTGCCAAATAAGTCTCTCTGTTTGTATTTTTCTTTGGATATTCCAGAAGGGTGGGGGGGGGGGGTCACTTTTCAACACCCTTCCGTGGGGGGAAATGGATATTTTCTGGAACCACACATTATGTAACTTAATCCTTGTATTTATTCATGTTGATCACAACAGATAAAATTAGAAATTCATTTATTTACATCCATTCATTTATTCACATCCATTAGTTAAAAAAATTGAATTAGTGTAAAAAAAAACAGGAAATAAGACATTTGAATTTATCTACTGAATTTTTTTGTAGTTGTTGTTCTCTCAAAGAATGACAAGCACACATGACCTAGTCAGAAGCAATGCAACATTTAATAGTTTTGAGGCATAGCCAGACATATAAATATATTAAAATCACATGTTTATCTTGAAATCAATCAGCCTGTATATTCTTCCCCTATTATCACAAAAAAAATGAAGATTGGAGCTTCATATGTTCACTATTTTCACTGTTTAGAAATTCATCGTTTAATTTTTTCTTTAAATTAACAAATTAGTGTATTGTTCAAAATGTCTAGCCCAAAAGCCAGTTTATAACACAATGCTAGAAGTTCAGTCAGTCTAATTCCTATTGGCATAATTTCAATTGCAGCATTTCCTCATACTCTAAATCAATATTAGTTACTTCAAGATAAATGAAAGCGTCTCCACAAAACACCAATGTGTTTTAAGATGGGGGTGTTTTTATATGAAAGAAAATCAAAATTAACCACTAACCACTGCTTTGCCATGATTGGTGTTTAGCATTATCTTGCTGTCAAACATTTATACAATTTTACTTTGTCTTGTATTTTTTTGACACATTTTGGATTAAGATGCTACATAACATGGATGAAGACCTATAGAAATAATGGCACGACCCTGACAGAGAGTTACAATATTTTACTGCCAACTTGGTTTTGAATTTTGAGATACTATGGGTTCCATTGTGACAGCTAAAAATTCACCAAACAGAGCATCATCCAAGGGATTGAAAGCAGTAAGATTAAATTATCAACTTCTCAATTTAGTCTTTAGTGTTAATTTATTTATACTATTAACTCATTGGGAGCTCTTTATGTATTTTGAGCATATGTTGAATTAGACAGCAAAGATCACTCTTTGCTTGAAACAATTGATATAACTGTACTTTATAATCGCAGGAAAGTGACATTTGTGATGTATTTTTGTTTTGTTTTCCATCAGTATTGTTAGTTTTTTCTAGAATTTTCAATAGGTTTATTTACTTTGAGTTGGGTGTGTATTGGTTGGATAGCTGTTTTCTATTCCTATTATATTATAATATCATGATTTAAGTTCTTAATTGGATTACATGAAAGACATAAGTTTTTTCCTCAATTCCTACCAGATATTCACATGTCAATAGTAAAGTTTTTTTAATAGTTTGTCATATTCTAGACATTGTGTGGTTCCAGAAAATATCCATCCCCCCACCCACCCATGGAAGGGTGTTGAAAAGTACCCACCCCCCACCCCTCTTGAATTTCAAAAGGAAAAAACAGTATTTGTATGTAATAAAATCAGGTAAATTGACCTCCACCCCTCTAGACATAGACATAGATACTTTTATTGGTGTAATTGTATATTTTATTTTCTGGAACCACACATTTCATATGATGTAGTGTCTTATTATTTCATTCACTTCTCATCAACAGAGTCCAGACCACGGAGCAACACAGTCGTCAAGCTATAACAATGGTTACATCAAGTAAGTCGCCTTTGTAACATGCAACTGTTTATGCCCATGCTATTGCAAAGCTTACTAAAGGCTTATTACACTGCACAATTGTCATCTTTTTTATGTAGGATGTTTAGGGAGTCTGTAGGTACTTTGTCCACACCTTTTTATACAGCTAATTTCCAGCTTTGCTGACAAAAGTTGTCATTTGTGCAGATTGTGTGATTCAAGAAATTATGCATACCCCTCCCATGGAAGGGATTTGAAATAAGCCCCCGCACACACACCACCACCACCACCACTACTACCAAATTAAACATTCTAGTAAGATTTTTAAATGTGTCAGACAGACAGATTTTATTGGAACCGTGTACGAAAGATTTACATTGGCATAACTCCAACAAATTAAAAAGGTACCTACATTGACCCCCTAAACAACCTATACATAAAAAAGGTGTGGTTTCAGAAAATATTCCCCCCCCCCCCCAAAAAAAAAGGAAGGGATTGGAAATTCCAGAAGGGTGGGAAAGTCAATTTACCTGATTTCTTCAATGCAAATACTGAATTTTCCTTTGGAAATTCCAGAGGGGTGGGGGGTCACTTTTCAACACCCTTCCATGGGGGGATGGATATTTTCTGGAACCACAGATTTTAGCAAGATTTTAAAATTAGAAAAAATTTGTTGTGATTGATACTTGTAACCAGTTGATTTCAATTTCCATATTAATTAATACTAATTAATAATTCAACATATTTGTGTTTATAAACAGCAAAAATGAACTGATTATGAAATACACTGAAGGGAAGCCATTCTCAAGAAGTCACCAGGTACAGTACTGTATGAAATACAAATGACATTAATTGAGTTCATATGTGTCCTGGAAGGACAAGATGCTTTTATACCACAACGTGCACATTTCTTGAATTCTGATTGGCTCTCAGCCGTGGGTACGTGAATGTATATACCACGGAACGCGCCATCATCAGCACCCATGCTAAAAAGAACCAATGAAAACACTGCGCTGCTTTTGTTTTGTATTTTTTCCTTTTTGTTGTGGTATAAAACAAATGTCCTCTCATTTTCCGTGGTATGTCCTCTTATATACCACGGAATGACGTAATAAAGTGGTCAAAATGTACTGCGGACCCACTCGGCTGCGCCTTGTGAGTCCACAACATTGTATATAAGAGGACATATAACACGGAAAATCAGAGGACATTTGTTAAATGGAGCACGTCTAGAATGGCAGAAAGGAGTGCAACAAAAAAAGTAGTACAAAACTTACCATTAGGGTCATGTAGAAACTATTGGAAGACCTAACCCCAAAGCATTGATGCACCTCAGTGAAAACAATGGAAACACGAGAATAGAACGAGAATACAATAGAACAATGAGGTGCATCAAATCAATAGCGTTAGATCTTACAAGCAGCTGCTACATAACTTGGGACACAGTCACCAAAAAGTTCATTTTTTAACAGAAACTGTATTATAAAGAAAGACAATGTTGTGGATTAAAAATTATCCACAATGTATGTGGAACAGGTCTTATTGGCACCTTAAGTTACATCCAAAAGGTAGTATTAGTGTTAGCCCACCAGTAAAATTCAAAATGGGTGGACAGTCCCTAGATGCATTGTCTCCCCCCTCCCTGTCATGCACACGAGCCACTATAACCTTTCTAAGGGGGCCTTACCAGACATCATCCCCCCTCTCCCCCCTGTTTCCTCTTTTTTGGGGGTGGAGCCCCTCATGCTGTTTCCTCTTTTCCCTGGGTGAAGTTGAGGGGAGGACAAGGTGCTTATTTGTTTAATTAATTATTTCCAGAAATTAACCACAATATTACCTGGAACTCTACCTCAACTTGGAACAGACAAACACCACAATCAGGTAGGGAGTCAGGGGCAGATCCTGGATCTCCAGAAAGGGGGTTCCCAATGTGAAAATAATGGAGACCAAAGTAACATTGATCCAGCAAATACAGTAAATGTATGGGAAAATCTATCTAAAAAGGGGGACCTGAGCCCCCTCCCCCTAAATCTGCCCATGGGAATGAACATATCCACGCAGCCTGCAGAGTGGGAGGGGCTGGGGGAAGGAAAGCTCCGATTTCAGTAGTTACAGTAGGAAGGGAATTTTTCATATGGGATTATGGCATGCTTTCCTTGAGTAAAGGACCATTTTGCATGATAATGGATCATTCTGGAAAAACCGTAACAGTGAAATAAACTTTTGAGTACTGTTCGGCCGGCTTGTCTCTTGATCGATGACCTTGCTCCTGCTTCATATACCACAGCAAAACAATGCGTATGGCTCGAATTCATTTAAAATACACACAATGTTAGATATTCTTAGTGGAAACCAACAAGGTATGGGCCAAAGGACGCAGAAAAATCGCTCGTTTAATGAGCCATTTTCCGTTTGAATGTGATTCTTGCTCATGACGCGGCCTCTTCCTAATCACTGCATTTCTAAAACGTTGAGGGTACTTGATAGTAAAAATGAAGTTCACCCCAAAGAGACAACAATATGGGCATCACTTTTATCAATTTGGCAGCGTTCAGCAATAGCTTTTATAAACCCTATGCAGCGTTCAGCATTAACAAACCTTTGGTTTCCATATGCTGCAGCTGTTGTAGACAAATTTGTTCTGCAACAGCGATTGTGAACAAAGTTGTTCTGCGACAGCTGTAATATATGGTAACCAGGGGAGGATAGCGAAAACATGGGACGAAAATTTTCAAATTTCCTCAAGCAAATACAGTAAACGTATGGGAAAATCTCCCGAGAAAGGGGTGTCATAGCAAAACTCCAATTGCAGCTGTCGCAGAGATAGAACACGGGCGATAAATTCCTGCAACACAAGTCGCAGCATGTCGCAGCATGTCGCGAACACCGCCGGTTTCCGTATGTTGTAGCTGTCGTAGAACAACTTTAACGATAACTGTTGCAACCCGACTTTTCATTAAAAAGAGTCCCCACTTGGGGAATCAACAGGGAATGCAACAAGCACCCTTTCATTTCACTGCAATGTTCATATTTCTGCGAACTCTACACCGACCAACAAATCGCGGTTTGGCTTCCGTCAATCAAACGAGTGAACAACTCTGGTTGATAGATGTTGTGAACCGGTAGGCGTTAGCTAGGCTTCAAAAGACAATTTTTCACTGTAAAATGCAAACCAAACACAGAAAACATGCGTGGACTTAACTTAAAGGTTTGATTGACGGAAGCGAAAACGCAGTTTGACGTTCGGAAATGTCAAGTGGGAGTTCGCAGAATTATGAAAATCGCAGTAAAAGATAAAACTGTTTATTTTCGGTAATTTGCATAGTCTTATTTTTGTTCCATTTCAGACTGATGATCATGCAAGTAAGGATGGAAAGGTAGGTGTTTGATCCCTTGATTTTTTTTGAGAATCCTGTTGACCTTTTTTGGCAATCTCGAGTAATTTTAAAAATAGCTTGGTCTGGGAAATGGTTCTCCGCTAGAGAGTATACACCTATTTCAATTAACGTTGCTCTGCAAAACGTAAAACCAGTAACCATGCATCATAATTAAGACGCTATCTCTCGTATTTTCCTCGAGTTTGGCAAACCAAACGAAACTAAAACCACCCAATAGACCAAATCGGCTAACGGTGTTTACATCTTGTTGCCACCCAATTCGGGTCATGTGATGATTCCTTTGGGTGGATACTTTTGTTAGTTCTGCACATGTGCTCGTGCAATCGGTCAAGTGAGAAAAATTGGACAATTGTAACCACCCAAGGGAATCATCACATGATCTGAATTGGGTGGTAACAAGATGTAAACACCGTTAGCCGATTTGGTCTATGGCACTTTGTTTACGACTTTGAGACACAATTTCGGCTTCGTTTTAGGCAGGAATTACCATTACGACTTATTTATTAAATTTGCCCGAGGGCCGGGAAATCCTCACAGAGCGAGGCTCCAATTACGAGGTTCCCTGGTCAGTGTGATGGGTTAATGAGTTGTAAGCCCTGCACTGAGGATGGGCAACTTCCGACGTCCTCGTGGTTCTTTAACGTCCCTCTGGTTCCGGTTAGTGTAGTGTATGTGAGAGACGGGACCTACGGTTTAACGTCCTTATCCGAGAAGACGCGAAGGTCTAACCATTTTCAGATATTAGAGCAAAGGCAGCACCTTCTCCTCAATTATTTAGAAAAGAACCTGAGTGTTGGTCTGGCCGGGGTTTGAACTCCCAACCTCCCGCACATAAGCCCGGCGCTCTACCACTGCGCTAACCGCTATGAAGCATGGTTCATGGTTTTACGTTTTGCAGAGCAACGTTAATTGAAACAAGTGTACATCTATTTCAGAATAGGTTGCATCGTCACCACTGTCTGCTGCGGTGCGTCATAGGAGGAGCTAAGAAGCACAACATTCCCGTGTTAACCCTCTCCTTTCGGCTTATTTGGAATCCTGAAAACCGAAAATAAACCTTTACGAAAAACCTTTACGAAAAGTTTTAAAAAGTTGCAAGCACAGCTAAGGGCGTCAGAGAATCCCCCTTTGAATTGGCTACTTCAGTTAGGCCTAGTACATACGCCGCTCTTAACATGAGCCGATCCAACCTGTTTTGCCGTGAAATACGCGAAAATCGAGGCATTTAAATGGATTCTACATTACCGGTATGATTTAGAATAGACTAGGTGACAGGTAGACCAGAGATGGACGAGCAATATTGTTTTATCGAGATTTTGCACTGCCAGTGCAACAACTGCATCCAAGTCTAGCCCTATTTTGCTTTCGTTTTCCATAGTCTACTCTATTATCCAATGTTCATAATTTTTCTATAAATAGTTCATCGTATGTAGCGTAGTGTAGTATTTGTTGTTATTTACATTTTTCATGTCGACCGTTTTCAGCATGAGCCCCTGGCTCGGGAGATTGGTTTACCACTCCCTGCGTCTATCGACAATAAATAATTATTGTATTGTATTGTATTGTATTGTAAGGCTCAGGCCTTATGGCCTTATTTTGGGACTGTCAAACCCAGTACTTACTTCCAAAACTTAGCCTGCTACTTCAAAACTTATTGAAACCCCTGAATGTAGCAGCGGCAGCTTTTTCCCTTGCGTTCTGAGCGGGGCTCCCTGTGGTAGAAGATAGCCGAGATGGAAGCTAGGACGAGGTCAAGGCGGCACACATCTAAGGACTGATTTGCTTTTTCGTTTATTGCAGAAACACGATCAGCTACCACATTTGCTTAATCAGCAGAATCTGCTCAAAACATCCAACAAACAGGTAAACATGGAGAGCTGGATATTTGTGTATAACACCACGGCAAAACGCATTTGCCATGCGCTAAAGATTCACTTCCTGTGAAATGAAATCTGCATAACAAAAATATCTCGTGCTGTCTTGGAAATTTGGAAAACGTAAGCTCCAGACACGTAAGGCCAAAAATTGCAGAGCAGCTAGAAAATGATCACATCTTTCTCTGAACTTTTGCTCCGAGGCGAAAATTATGGTTTGAAGTAAAAATTTCTCGTTCGCTGTTTTTATGTAGATTTTATCAATTATCTTCATTTATCTTTAGCGCAAGTGAACTGCGTTGTGCCGCGGTGGTATCATGAAAGACAGCGCGGGCTTCCTGTGTTTTTTTTTTTTTTCCAAATCTCGTCTTAGGCTCTTTGGTATTTTTGCTGTCGCTAAGATATAAACGAAAACAAGAACTACAGAAGAACGATCTTGTGAATGGCGACAACAATAAACCATTTTATATAGACCTTGAAAGTAACACCAGTGAAATAACATTATTTTTGCTATTTTTACGTCAAGTTCCGTGTGAGAGCTCGCTTGTTGTTTCTGCCATGATATATAGTAAACTGCTTGACGCCCTCCGGTTTTGTTGTATTGTTTGTAAGACAATTATTTATTGATCCCGCTGAACTCACATTGTAGTGCGATCTTTCTATCGGTTACCCCATCGCAATTAAATATATTGAAAGTGTCATTCCCTTCTTTGCGGGTTTCTTGTTCCTTTGTTGGTTTAAAGTTTGTAAGTCTGTATACGGTTTTGATATGGTTTTAAGTCAATAAGAAGGTTTGAACGCTGTTGTTCTGCTATTTATTTAGCAGTGTTTTTGTTATTCTTTAGATAAATGTTTTCAGAGCCAGCCATCGTGTGTACGATAGGCAAAAATGGCATATTGGTTGTAAGAAACATTCTTTTCAGAATTGTCAAGATTTAAAATGCACCAAAAATTAAATAAAGCGTACCCAATTCAATTTCGGTGGGGTTTGAAAACGCGATCGTTTTTTAACGGAAATGCTTTTAAAAGAGCGATTTCAATATGAGAAAAGGAACTGATTATTAAAAACAAACGAGCTCTTGGAAAGGAGAACATCTTTTGAACTCACAAATAACGAGGCTCAAGCTTTTAGCGTCTTTCCGTAGACAAGAACCAATGGAGTTGAGCTCTGCATGAGCAGCACTTTAAGGGGTTCCTCAGCCGGAGCACTCAGAGGGTTTCCTAATGTTATAATTAGTTCTTTCGATGGTTGCATGTTCCTCTCTACGAAAAATACGCAGTTAAAAATGATTCAGTTTTGGGGATAAGCGGGATGCTATTTGCTTTTTAGGAAAAAGTAACCTGAATAGTATATTTATTTTGTTTCTTTTCGAAAAATGATATTATTATATTAGTTTTTGGGATTAAACCATTTTAAAAGAGCCAACGGAAACTGGGACATTTACGTTAACACTCGAAGGGGTTCCATGTAGCACTTAAATAGGTTCCCGAACGTCGGTAATGAGTTTTGCTTCCAATCGATGGTTTCCATTGGAATATTTCCCATTCGCCCAGGTGAAAATGAACTATTATTCTGTACAATTACGTGTGTATTCTTAAATAATTTATGAGGCATGGAAATAAAAAAGTTCATCCTGTGTCCGCACCTGTAAAAACTTATTTATAATATCGGACCTTGGCAACAATATGCCAGCGAGAACTCTAGTTACTGTGTTTATGTTTCTCGGTACCCGAGTATAAACATTTATAGTTTTGATCCTACTGAATCTCATTAGAATTCAGCTGTTAGGAAGGTAATTTCACTCAGGCCAAAATTAGGAAATAAGAAGACTGTCGCTCGGCGCTGAGTTCGGAATATTTGAAATTCGTCGTCTGCCACATACGGGCTGTGGAAGATAGTGCGTTAGTGCGTGGAAGAAGTCTCTCAGATGACTCTGTCGAGAGGCAGGTTTTGAGTTGTGACAGCCTTGTTAAATATGGTCAAACAAACATCAGCATCGAAGGGCGCACAGAAAAATGGAATTTCTGTCCAAAACACTTCTTCCCTCACCAAGGGACAGATGCGAATCCGAATCCTAAAAGGCTTAACAACTCCTCTATCTAAACAGGTACGATAATTTCCTCGTGTCTCGTTTCTTATTTAAACAGGTTATATTTATATAGCTTCTGAAATAAATACTTAAAGCTTGAAAGTGTTTAGGATTTCGATAGTATCGCTTTTTGAGAAATACGACAAGGCAAGCGCTGGCGTTTATTTGAACACCGGTAGTTTATGTCTTACGATGTACTTTCTATCTTGTCATACGAAGAAAATACACTAACTTTACGAATGCATAAATGTAATGAATCGGATAAATATTGATATAGCGGTGTTTGCGTTGGCATTTTTAACCCCTTGTCAAAAAATTTCGATTTTAAATTGGAAGCGTGCAAAAAAATTGTTGATGTTTTCTTAGTTTTCGATGTTTTTCGACCCCCTATGAGTTCTATTCTTTTGAATCTTGTTCTCAACAACAAATAATTATTAAGGATTCAAACCCCTAGGTCGAAGGATTGAAATCTTTACTAATATAATGGGCGAAAGGTTCTAATTCGTCTAAAACCGCGTCGGTTTTTATGTGTGTTCTTCAAGTCATATTATCGTCCAAACTAAAGTGTTGCCAATTGGAGTTTTGCATACATCCATTCAAAACAACGAGATTCAGAAAATTTATATCCTTAGGTTGTTTTTTGTAAGTTTTCTCCATTACGAGTTCTATTATTTTCGTCATTTCTTTGATTTCTCAGTAGTCATTTTCATTTCTCGAGGGTTTTTTTTTCAAAATTTTATAGGATTTTGAAGATCAGTCATTTACATTTAAATTTCCTTCTTTCTAGTGAACATCTTATCGTTTTTAAGTGTTCTGCTTGCAAGAAGAGAAATTAGCTGTGTTCACTCTAAATTCTCAAGCATTTTGGTTAAAGTTTCAAAGCGGAAACCATTCAGTTGTCTAAGAGCGCGATTAGCCGATCAATCTTAACTAAATTTTAAGTGAAAAGCATAAGAAGATTTAAAGGCAAAAGCATAAGACGAAACGACTTTCGTTTTTTCGTTCTGAAAAATGTCTGCGGAAGGTAGACCACGATATTTTCTATTATTATTTGTGTCATACTGAACTGAATGATAATTCTCGAAAAACACTTTTTCATTTGTACTCCATTGAACAAAAAACATCTAACGGTGAATGCTGAGAAACAAACAGGTTATTTCACATCAACAGTACTATTTGTCACGCCGAAATTGCTCAAATTGTCGCCTCAAAAGGTTGTTTCTCCTAAGAACACCCGAGACCCAGTTGTATCTAAGTTTGATTGTTCGGTTCTTTCAAAAAAATATCTAGAAAGCGGTCGAAATTTTTCCGTGCGGTCAAGTTTTTGTGTCGTCGGGAACTCGAAATACTGAATAAGATTCGCTAATTTTGCTCATCGTGCTAATAAATTTCATGCTAATGAATCTGTTCTTGTAACACCCGACCACTTGAGTTTTGAAGGGCAAGTTAGAAAAAAGAAAATTATACCGTTATTTTCCCAGGCGCATAGCCAGACATTTTTACGAGCTACGTCACTTTCTTTTCATAGCTTAACTCCCATTTTGTGCTGTATATTTATTGTATTTTTTGGGCTTCACGACTCGAGGTACGCAAATGTGTAGGGATTGGCGTACAGGGAACTACGCCTGTTGCCTTAAGGAGTGAAGTGCTAAAAATAAACAACATCTGTTGAGCTTTTTGACTACTTAAATAAAAGAACATAAACAGAAGCAGTTTTCTGGCTGGTTCCAAACCAAAGTTCCAAAGTTTGATTCAACGTTTGGTTAAAATGTATTTATGAACACTAAGCTTTTCAGAACCCGACGAAACTCAGTAAATATTTGTCAATGCATGTTCAACGATATTTGGCGTTGTGCAATGCATGCTTAACGTTTTCTAAATCACTGAAAACATAAATTCGTGAAGAGTGAATCGTAGTGAATCAAGGAGAAGTTCCTTGGGTGAATAGTGCTATTTTTTAGCCATCGCTTTCAACTGATTTCAATAAAGACCCTTTTCCAAAATGGCCGCCGTAAATTCACATGTCTTAAAATTAAACTGACTGAAAATCAAATACTGGCACTAGAAAGAGTATCCTCATATTAGTAATACTTTAAATTTTTATTATGCATGTCGGCTGAGAAAGCAGAGTCTGAAAATTGAAAATTTTACAGAGATTTGTATGACTGGGGTTATGACGCATACCCCCAGTCATACAAATGTTTGTAAATTTTCAACGTTCGTTTTCTTGGAAGATATTGGATATAATGCAGCAAAATTTTGTAGTTTTACTGTTCTAGTGCTGGTCTTCATTTTTAACAAAAAAATGATTTTAATTTTCGGAAAAGCATGCTGAGTACCTACTGAACATCGCCAAAACTTTTCGCTTAGAAGAACGGGCATGTGTTAGAACTGGTTTAACCTCAGCTTTATTCATTTTTCGGTCTTACTTCGCCAGTGTTATTTTCTGCAATGTAACGATCAAATTTATTCCTAATTACAATTGTGAGATAATATGGCTAGTGAAAATATTGAAAACGTTTAATTTACAGGTGAAAGCTATAAACCACAGACGACAAAAAAAGGTTACGAGTAATTATTTCACAACTTCATTGCTATAAATTACCAAACGTAGAAAACAGAAAATCCTTCTCCCTTTTTACGTGATAGATAGTTTTTTCTCTTCTCATTTTTTTAATACATCTATTTCAGAAACAATGCTATGTAAGAAACTAAGAACGAAATTCTCGTGTTGACCCAATACAACCTTTTCTGAAATAGGTGTATGCTGTGCATTTTAGAATCTTCCAATTTTGCAGACTGGACATATTCGTTTATCCCCTCCCCCTGGTGGACACACCACCCCCGGCCCCTAGAAATAGGAAATTATATATGATATGTAAAAATCCTAAAAGAGCACTACCTGGCTAAACTAGGACACGTAGCGCGCAACGTTGTAGCCGGACACATGTTTCCTTCATGTTTCCAAATTTAGCCACGCGAGAAACATTGTTGCGCGCGACAAATTTTGTAGCCGGGACACAAAAAATGTTTCATCACCAGACAAGGAACATGTTGTGTTCCCGAGACACACGCGTGCGATGTTTCCTAGTTTAGCCCTCCGAGGAAGCATGCTGGACACAAATGTTGCGCGCTTCATGTGTCCTAGTTTAGCTGTAGGTAATTTGCTTTGGGTTTTGAGTGCAAATTTCAGAGAGAAAAAGAAACGGATTTTCCTATTCAGATCTTTGTCTGCCTTTTTGATCAATTAAAAGCCCTTTTAAAATTCACAATTCTATAAATATCGAATCTCTCTCATAATGGTGCTATTCTTTTTCGGCTGAGTTCCAGGAAATTGAAGGTTCCCTTTCTTCTTGTTTCGGAACTAAAGATTTGGATGTCACACGTCCCTACTAGCTTGAATTTAAGCCGTCCGTTCGCTCTCTGAACCCACCCCGAGGTTTTCTCGCCATTATGTAATCACTGCCATGCGAAAGCTTGTTGTTATATGACAATGTTTCCAAGACAACGATGTTTCCTTTCGCAATGTGAAGTACGATCGAGAGCGAAGGGAAGGATCTGTAGTTTACTGCAATTTTCATAATTCTGCGAACTCCGACTTAACATTTCCGAACGCCGAGGGTTGTCCAATACACTGACCAATTTATGCAAGGCATTGTCTAAAACAATGGAGTGCAATGGAGTGTATTATAGAACGAGGCAATACAATGGAGAAGAACAATACCATGCATAAATTTGTCAGAGTATTGGACTAGTACGTGCACTTTATGGGGGAAACTTCGGTTTTTGGAAGCCTTATTAAAAACCCTCTCAAAGCCAGGGCTGTTCACTCGTTTGTGATTGACGGAAGCCAAACCGCGGTTTGTTAGTTGGCATAGAGTTCGCAGAATTATGAAAATTGCAGTAACTAGAGAACTCACAAGGAAAATAGAATTCCTCTTTTTGTCTTTATCAGTGAGTTCAAGTAATATATCAAACACGAGACAGCGTGTCTCATCAGGATCTACAATCACCGAGAAGTGGGTTGAAAAATGTTTGCAAATCCTGATGAAAAACACTATCGAATTTTTGATAAAGCTTCTCAAACGAATCATTTAATGTCGAGAAAAAGAAGGAATAAAATCTCAAAAATCTATGAAAATTAAGACTGCGTATCCAAATCTCCTTCACGCTTATGATTTTTTCGTTGTTGTTTAAGCTTGATGAATTATTAATGACTTTAAGAATATTTTTATCCAAAGCCGACACCTGTTCCTTTGATTAGTGACCCATTGAGTTTCATATCAGCAGATATCACGAACAAATAAAAGAAAGAAAGAAAACAAAAGAATTAGTCGTTCTTATCGGTTCAAGCAAAGAGATTTGAAAATCTCTATTTTTTTCCTGGCTGCGAAATCTTTGACAGAGTCCATACGACGCTGGAGGTTCTCGGAAACGGATAATTTTTCTTCGATGAGATCTCCTTCCTTAACTACAGCGTATAACTGAACCTGTGAATCTCGAAAACGCTATAGACATGAACACGAAAGCGCTAAAAAAAACTCCAAAATGGGGTTGCGTACCTTTTTAAAACAAAAGTTTTAGAAAACAGATCAGCTTTGAATTGGGTGCATCCTAAATTCATCATTTCAATTATCCTTTTGTTTGTGACATTAAGCTGTACATTCACGACTCGTAGACCGTTTTTGTGAACCATGAACTAAAAAACTCGGGTTGCGTGTTGTACCTCTTTAAAAACAAAAGTTTTAGAAAACAGATCAGCTTTGGGTGCATCCGAAATTGATCATTACAATAATCCTTTTCAATAATCCGCAAACACAGAAACTTTACTCCGGGACCAGGTTAATAATATCGTAGTTGTGAAATAATTAGGGACCTTTTAATCTTTCCGCCACGTCCAAGGAAATGGAAAACGCTCATTGTGTTTATATATTTGATTGTTCTTCTTTTTGAGCTATTAGCAACCCATTGAAAATCACATTTCTCTGCCATAACATATTCAGAACGTCCTTCGTTTTCCCTCCCACGTTCAAGGAAATTGGAATTCGTTATTGTTTTTTTGTTTTTGCCATAAGAATCAATTTTGAAAGTTCATATTTATGTTAGGGGTTCAATGCAAATGAACTTTTTTCTTATTTTCGCGATTTTCATAGCTGCACCATAGTTAGTAGAGTTAGTTACTAACTATGGCTGCACCAAAACTATAGTAAAATCAAGAACACATTACTTAGGAGCGTGGATCCCCCATTTTTTCACAGTTTAACAGCGTATTGGAAAGGAAACCTGTATGAAGTTATTTTTAGTTTCAAATTTTCACGCAAAGCTTGCGTCACACATTCGCCAATTAGAATGCAGATAGCGTATGCTTTGTTTAGAGAAGTTTATTCAAGCTGCAAATCTATTGTCTTTTGTATTGTTTTGTTTATGACCTAGATTCTTTCGCTAGGCAACTTAAAAAGTGGGAAATTTCTACAGCTGTCTACACGTCAAACTTGAAAGTTTCGCCGGGAAAACTTGAACGTTTTGCCTAGCCTCCTCTGCATGGCATCTCTCTCTCGAAGGAAAAGAGAGAAAGGGATTCTGCCGGGCTTCCTGTGTTAGGAAGCCCAACCCCTTTGTTTCCCATTAGTTTCCTTGGAAACCCACCAGCGGACGGGCTTCCTGTGTTAGGAAGCCCAACCCCTTTGTTTCCCATTATTTCCTTGGAAACCCACCAGCGCAGTTGCCAGCGGATGAGGCTACGTTTTGCCACAATATTCAAGTTTGCAATTCCATTTCAACAGTAATCATTTTAAAAAGCTTCTGGTGGCAGTTATAGTTTTTATGGTCAGGAAGAAATAAAGCAACTTAAACTTTTTATCTTTTCCACTCACAAGTGGCGCCAAAGCTTTGCGTATGGGCGGGCAAACTTTGAAGCTCAACTGTCCAAACCGAAGTTTCACGTGGAGACAGAGTATGTTTTTGTGAACGACTGAGCCGTCTGAAGAACATCGCAAAATTTGTGTAAAAGAGAAACATAGCCTGCTTTCACGCGGTACTGGGTGTTTTTATCGCGAAAAACCGTTCGCTGATCGGCCGCCATCTTGGATTTTGAGACACGCGCGGTCCCGGGGGCGAGCGCAACTTTCGTATTTCTACAATATGACATTTCTCTGTAATTCGGTCTGTTTTAAAATCTCGGGTTTTTTTTTTCTTTTCTGTAGGCCCAGAATCTCAACTTAGCTGACTATGGGAAAGCCAGTCTCCGCAAAGGACAATCTTCACTTCTGTAAGTATTGGATCAAAGTAGCTCTCCATGGCTGCATCAAATTTCAGACAGTCTTTGGGCTAAATCAATTGTTCTGGTCCTTCCTTTTAGATTGTTTTTATCGAAACGTAATTTTCATTGTTTAAGTAAAGTTTACAGAATAAGCCTCAGTTCCTAGACGCTTCCTTTGCTACTCAGATCTTTTCATTTTAGCAGAGAACGATATGCGAAAATGTTTCTGAAGATCTTTTCTTGCCTTCATTGTAGCATTGGTAGCGAGGACCATGCAACCAAAATCAGACGAGATCCTAATGGTTACAAGCTGCCGATGTCACCCAGCGGTGAGTAAATAACAACAACAACTACAGCAACAACAACCGCATCAACAACGGCTACAACTACTGCAACAGCCACTAAAACAGCAGCTGAAACAACGACTACAACTACTACCACTATATTTTCGTACTGAAAACCAAATTATACCTGGTAGACGATAACCTAAGCATGCAATAGGTCTATTTACAAATGTAAACTGCAATTTCAATCTTCGAAAAGCTTTGCAATCCTGCTTCGAAACGTTGTTGAGGAATCATTCTCTACTGATTTTATTTGTTATTTTTTTCTATTTGGGAGTGTTGCTGATCTTGTCTTTTTTAAGGGGCTATGTCACCGTTGTTTCAGCAAAATGTTTTAAAATAAACAAAATATTTAATCGTTTCGCTATCAAATATCCAAGTTTGAAACTTTTCAGCCTGGTAAGAAATCAAAAATAAAATTTCGCAATCAAATTTCATCTGCTCGATAACACGCGTAAATACTACAAAGTTGTATACAATAGGCCATGTTCGAATTACGCTCCAATGCTTACAAACAATAACCTCAAGTCGAGGCTCTCTTCTAAATTTACTGTAAATGTATTAGAACTTGGAGAGAGCCTCGATTTGAAGCTTTTGTTCTGTGAGCATTGGAGCGTAATTCGAACCTGGGCTATTGCATTTGTAGTGAAAAAGTAAAATTCTGTCATGTCATTCTCGAATGGGAGGATTCTGTTTTATTTTGAAACCTTTGGGAAACTGCGCTTAAAATGAAATTGCTGCAACTTTCTGAACATATATCATAGTACTTATTTTGTGCGAAGAGTGCTTTATCACGTTCGCATAAAAAAATATCTGACATTTTGGCATCTTCTGAGCAAATACGATTTACATTAGGTTGTGTTTTTGGTGAATTAGCCATGGGCTACCTTAAAACTACCCTAAGTAACCCCCAAATCGTGACAATTCTGGATGTTCTGTGTTCCAGTTTGTATCAAGGCGTACGGAGATCGGATGACCACGTTTGAACAGTCGGAAATCCTTGACTACCCGGAGGTCTGGTTCCTCGGCTTGGACGCCAAGAAGATCGAGGGCGTGCCAGGGGCACCTCAGAATAGCAGTAAGTCATTAGTGATCGACATCAAACTTCTGCCAACAAAATCAATGCATTATTTAGCAAGCAAGTTATGAGTTGGGAACATCATCTCAACGCGGACGCTGTTAACATCAATTTTGTCCGCCACTATCTCGATTCTGATTGGCTAAGAGTACCAGCGAAATCTTGTTGGCGCGCAGTTCGTGATGTCACTCTGCAGACATCAGGATTGATGCACTGTAATGACGTCATAATGCCAGCCAATAGGGTTGGGCGCCATGTTGGTTTTCATTTCGGAAGCGGGAGCCAATTTTGCCAATATTCCCTTTGAATCTGTTGTGATTTTTGCCGAGAGAGCATTGCTCAGGCTGTCTAAACATGAATACGAGGAGGAAAATACCATGGACGTCTGCTGAAGTTAAAAAACTGGTTCGGCGTGCAAGGCCTCATCTTCGACATATTTGTTTAGCTAGGTACGAATTCCTGGTTGCTGAATGATAAAACAACTATTGAATTCAGCTTCGCTTCGGCAGATAACACAAACCTCGGCATTGATAAATCTTACTATCATGCTCAACCTCATCCAATAATTGTTAATTATTTGCAGACTACGATGACGAGAACGGGTCCTATCTAAAGGCTCTTCACGACCATCTGATGTACCGATACGAAGTGTTAGAAGTTATTGGCAAAGGGTCTTTTGGACAAGTGGTAAAAGCACTCGATCACAAAACGGGTCAACATATAGCCATCAAGATTATCAGAAATAAGAAAAGGTAAGCTGCGAGAAGACCGCTAAATTTTCAATGTGGTGGAGATGCCGGGTAGAAGGTCGCTTGGCCAAAATATATAGTCAAAGATTATCAGAAATAAGGAAAGGTAAGCCGTGAGAAAACCGCGCTTTTCTGTTGGTGAATGCTAAATGTTCAATGTGGTGGAGATGCCGGGTAGACAGACGGTCGTTTGGCCAAAATATAGTCATAAAGATAATCAGAAACATGAATCAGTAAGCTTACTAGAAAGACACAGGTAGAGTTGTCCGCAGAATGTGGCGGGTTTCTATTGGAAGGTTAAGTTTTTAATGTGGTGGAGATTCCGGTCATAATGTTGTCAGCAGTATCCTAAATCTTAACAGGGCAAAATACATGTCATCAAGGTTATCAGAGAAGGAACCGTCTGGAAGCTTTGTATAGTTTTGACGCTCATAGATTCGTTAGTAATATTGCGTACGTTTTCGTTTTTGAGCAGGTTTGATTTATATCTCGATGCGTAAAAATTGTAGAAAGAAGTTATCCCAGATATTTTTAAGTTTACTCAGCCACTTGCTTATACATTCTTGCTTATACATTCCACTTGCTTATACATTCTAACATAAGACTTGTTAATTTTTCTAGATTCCATCAACAAGCTTTGGTAGAAGTAAAAATATTGGATAATCTACGAAAAAAGGTACACCCACCTCGTGTCCAGTGCTGTGAGAACGGAACTCGGCCGGCTACTTAACGCTATTTTACGTTTCACTGCCGGCTACTTTTCATCGGACCCCAGACAAAAGCATAATTGAGCGACTGATTTTAGCCAAACAGGGCCGGCTACTTTTTTTTAAATAAGCGCCTGATGAGAAAAATTCTGACAGCACTGCGTGTCGCAGTAAGCGTCCCTGCAAAAGCGTCCGTTTTGTGACTGGGGGTGTTTATGGTATTTTTATTTTGTTTCAGGATAAAGATAATACGCACAATTTAATACATATGATCGATCATTTTTACTTCAGGTAAGACGTGCTCTCCGTGTTCAACATCGAGTCCAGTTGTTGTAGTAATTATGGCCGTGCAGTGGGATAGAGGAGAATTCATATGACTGTGAAAAGTGCCGCGACAAAGTAAAGTTGTGCCGCGACCGTGACCGTGACCGTGACCGTGACCGTGACCGCGACCGCGACCGCGACCGCGACCGCAACCGCGACCGCGACCGCGACCGCGACCGCGACCGCGACTACGCGATTTCATTCCGTATCTACAGCAGGCCAGGTTCCGTGCCGCGCAGTGTCGCGGCACTTTTCACAGTCATACGAAATTTGCTCTATGTTACTACGGTTTTCATAATTCGAACTCTGCACCGACTAAGTAATTGTGTTTTCAAAGCGTTCCCTGAATCAAACATCTAAGCCCCGGTTGAGTGATATTTGTGGCTGCTAAGTGTTGTGTCGAACTCATTAATAATTCTTCAAGCTTAAACAAATAAAAACATAAGTGCGAAGGAGGTTTCGATACGTAGTCTTAATTTGCATAGATTCCTTTTTCTCGACATTAAAATCTTCGTTTGAGATGCTATTTAACAATTATTCCTCGAGCCCGAATGGGCTCTGAGTCCATGAGGCTCTGAGTCCATGAGTCCCATGAGGCCGAAGGCCGAATGGGCTATTGACTCAGAGGCCATGAGGGCGAGAGGAATAATTGTTTTAGTCAAATCACACTAGTAGGTCAATTTGTATAGCCAAAAACGTTTTCTGGTCTCGTCATTTGTCATTTTCTTGCTTTCAAATCCGACACTTTTCGCTACTAGTAACTAGTAACTTATAGCCTACTAGTAGCTCAACCAATCAGAACGCAGCATTGACAATAGACCACTAGTGTGATTTGACTAAATACTAATATCAAACACTCACATTGTTTTTCATCAGGATTGTCAAACACCTGGAAGTCAGTTAAAGAACATAGGCTTTGTCTCGTTTTTGCAACTCACTTTCTCATTATGTTTCGAAATCCTGATGAAACACGCTGTCTAGTGTTTGATATCTTACATACAGTATTGCCACTTATATTGTATTTAGTACTTACTTTACATTGCATGTCAGGAGCTAAATAGATAGTTTTTCTTTCCTTGTAGGAATCACTTGTGTATAACGTTTGAACTTATGGGGTAAGCGAAACATAATAGTGATATGTGACATGTCTTTGAGTTTACTGTATGTTTTGAGCATGATTTTTTCTTTTTTACTTTTACCACCGACGACAAGTACAGCAAGTACTAAGTTATTTTACGTTTTACTTTTTTAGGATGAATTTATACGAGTTAATCAAGAAGAATAATTTCCAAGGATTTAGCTTAGCACTTATAAGAAGGTATGTCAGTTGCTAGGCAACTAAATCAGTTTTCGTAACAAACAAAGTCTACCCTTTCACACAGATTTCCTGTGAGGCTTTACTTTCATAAATGTACTGTGATTCTGCTGCGAATCGAATGTACAATGCATACTCCATTGCTAGCACTATGAACAGCTACTGTAAATAACACAAAATTATCCAGCACCAATTTGGTTGGTGGAAGTACGGTTGGCTCAGTGTTGAAGAGCCTGTGTCAGCCGTCATTTTGACTGCATAGCAACATACCAAGTCGGAAAAAGCATCCATTTCCATCGGCTGATTTATAGAATATAGAGCAATGTCATCGTTTGAATTTGGCAAATCAAATCAAAACAATAACAAAGGAGTGGCTGACACGGGCTCTTTAGTGCAGCCCGTTAAGTCCTCCAGATCAGATTAGAGATACAACATTCTCTGGTTTCTCTTTTCAGGTTTGCATACGCTTTGTTACAGTGTCTCAAGGTTATACACAAGGAGAAAATCATCCACTGCGATCTCAAACCTGAGAACATTTTATTACGACAGAGAGGACAGACTTCTATAAAAGTAATTGACTTTGGTTCCAGTTGTTACGAGCACCAAAGAGGTGAGTGATAAAAGAATGTTTTACTCCCAATTAAAATGAATGACCTTGTGGAAATTCCAGGGTCAAAAACAGCAACCCTTGTGGAACTGTACGTTGCGAGTATTACATGGTTGTGGAAATTCCAGGTTGCTCGATAGGGGGTAACAGATATAAATAGAATAGCCCATTCTCGAATTCAAATTCACAATTTGACGATGCTATGTTTTTGTTTTTTCGTTTGCAGTTTATACTTATATACAGAGTCGGTTTTATAGATCTCCTGAAGTCATATTAGGTATGTACTCGGGCACTGTGTTGATATCATTGTGATTTGCATTTTAAAGTACAATAAAAATGAGATCATACACCGAATCGAAATATGGCGGCAAATTTGAATAACAATAGACCTCCTCGGCTTGGGCGTAATGTTTTCCCATTTCAGATTACGTGGCATTAATTTGAATAATCTTTTTTTTGTTTGGAATGCTTCCATATTCATATATCCTTCGGTGCGTAGCAGAAAAAGAAAGAGACAATACTCATGAGAATGCCACGTGATCTGAAATGGGACAACATTACGCCCAAGCCGAGGAGGTCTATTGTTCTTTACTTGCTAGCCTCTAATTCATGTGAAAATGAGAACAATAGTAGACGAGAACAATAGTAGACGAGAACAATAGTTATTCTAATGTGCCGCCATATCTCGATTCGGTGTATGCGAAACTCAAACCAGTGTCTGGAAATGGAGTCTAGATCTGCGCACACAATAAAGATTTGTAGAAAATTTCTAGGAAGAAATTGTGTCAGCCGTCATTTGACAGCATAGCAACATGCCAAGTCGGAGAAAGCATCCATTTCCATCGGCTAATTTAGAGAATATAGAGCAATTTTCTCGTTGAATTTGGTAAATCAAATCTGAAACCTTGTTTTTAGATTTAGATTTCTGCACGTAATTCGTCTTCTAATATCGAACGAAAACAATAACAAAGGAGTGGCTGACACGTGCTCTTTAAGCATAACTCTCGCTTGTTTCTGTAGGTCTTCCGTACAGCATGGCCATTGACATGTGGAGTTTCGGATGTATTTTGGCCGAGCTTTACACGGGGTACCCGCTTTTCCCGGGTGAAAATGAAGTAGAACAACTAGCTTGTATAATGGAGGTAAGTAAGGGTTATCGGTCTTAAACGAGGGGGTATGCGATTTATTCCCAGGAGTCCATTACTGAGAGTGTTGATCTGCTTCTACGTTTTCTGCCAACCCTTTAGAACTTGTGCTATTTATAGAATTTCATTCCGACTGAAATCTTTGTATTCATCACCAATTTGATAGTTTTTCAGCCTAAATTGTGATGAGTGTTACTGTGTATTGGATTGTTTTTGCTTCTTTTATTTTCTTTTTTTTTTACTTTTTTTTCTCTTTACAGGTGCTTGGCCTTCCTTCTGCCAAACTCATCGAGTCTGCTTCAAGACGTCGATTATTTTTCGGTAAGTGTTGAGCGCCGCATATACCTGCCTCTTCTGATGGAACATAACGGTAGATCCTTCATATATGGTACACTATAGTGTCCTTCTTTATATCCTCGTTCTATAAGACATGGGAGATATTTATACAGAGGACACTATGGTGTACCATATATGAAGGATCTACCCAATCCCTAGATCCTTCATATATGGTACACTATAGTGTCCTTCTTTATATCCTCGTTCTATAAGACATGGGAGATATTTATACAGAGTACACTATGGTGTACCACATATGAAGGATCTACCACCATATCAGCTAGTGCCGCTGACTGAATGGCGCATGGGCTTTGAGGACGAAATATCAAAGCCAAACTTTCCCAGATTTCCGAGCATCGCGCCGCACCTTAATATTATCATAATTTTAGGGTAATTTAGTTAGCTTAATAGCTGTCGCCTCTTAATCTTACATAAGAATGCCTATATAATTGTAATTTTCATACTTTAAGATTCCAAAGGTATCCCAAGATGTATAACCAATTCTAAAGGCAAGAAACGTCGGCCAAACTCGAAAGACCTCAGTGTGGCGCTAAGGAACACTGATGCGTTATTTATAGACTTCCTCAAGCGATGTTTAGAGTAAGTACTACAAGGAGTCCCTTACTAGGAGTGTCGATCTTTCACATTAGGACTGTCCGCCAACACTGTAGAATATGTGCTACTTTTAGCATCTTATGAGCAGGAATCCATATCTAGGAGTGACGATCTTTCACATTGGGTCTGTCCGTCAAAATTGTAAAAAGAAAAAGTGAACATTTTTCATTAATCATCACATGATCTGAATTGGGTGGTAACAAGATGTAGACACTGTTAGCCGATATGGTCTATTGGTGAATACATTTTTGCAAAACTAAGGTCAATGACAAGTGTGAACCCCGCCAGTATTTTCTTGACTTTCTGTCCAAGTAGGTAAATTGCTGTTTGCACTCTTTCACTTATTCGTTATTTATTGCTTATTCTCCAGATGGGATCCTTCTGAAAGAATAACTCCCGAAGCAGCTTTCCAGCATGAGTGGATCCAAGAGGTAAACGAGAAAAACAATCCCCTGATCTCTCCTTTAGTATCATTTAACGCAATAATCTCCTAGCTAATCTAAAGCACCGTCCCCACTACGCCGGCTAAATTTGAAAACGGCTTATTATTTTTACGGTTGTGCCTTCCGTCCACACTACGCCGAAAACGGAACTTTTCGAAAACGCTGCCGAAAGTGGATAAATTTGAAAACGCCGGCTACGCATTTCAGTGTGGACGGCAAAAATCGTTTTTCGAAGACGATGACGTCATGTCACACGGCTGCGAGGAATTTATGACTCTGGCTCTGGTTTTTCCTTGTGCTGCTACGCTAAGTTGACATGTTTGTGCGTTCACAAATTTAGCCAGCGTAGTGTGGAGGAAAAACTTTTGTTCCGTTTTCGGTGAAAATTAGCCGTTTTTAAATTTAGCCGGCGTAGTGTGGACGGTGCCTTAAGAAAATTGTATCACGAAGGGAAATCGATATGAAATCTTCGAGGTAAACGGGTGCTCAAGGGCGAGTCCAGGGAATTTCAAAGAGGGATAGAAGTGATTAAAGAGGAAACTATAACTGAATTCTTCCGTCCATGATACTTACTGCGATTTTCCGATAATCCTGCGAACTCTGAAGCATCAGTCACACAGTGTTTTAGCGGCTTCATTCAATCGCACAACCAACACTTAGCAACCACAGACATCACTCAGACGTGTTGCAAAACCTACTGGGTTGCCAGGGGCGGATTTAGACTATTGCAACTGTAGCACATGCTACAGTAAGATTTCACGGGTTTATTGACACAAATGTTAGTTTGCTACAGTCAGATTTTATCCTAAATCCGCCCCTGGTTGCTTAGATGTTTGATTCAAGGAACATTTTGAAAACACAATTAATTAGTCAGAGCTAAATTTTGGATTACATTTTAATAAAGTGGAAAAACACGGCCTTGCTATTTACCAGTATTTAATTATGAGGATTTTTTACTCTACTCATCCCAGGGGCGACAAAAAGTGCGAGGAATATCAAGAATCAGCTCCCGACATCACGCAACGACGACGACTAATCACCGAACCACTCACGAAGCTCCTCGGGTCACCGAAACTGCCACGACAGCAAACGAACCTGCGACCAAAGCTCACACCGAAGCGTCTGGGTGGACCAAGCGAAGTGCAAGAACTCGTGAACGGCTCCAGCCAATCGGAGCAGACTCCACGCATACTACTACGCATGACACAAATAACAACTCAGTCAATACCGAGGTTAAAGCGCATGCTCCTCACCAGCACCCGCTGGTTAAGAAAGAGTCGACCGGCGTAATTAAACACGAGACTGTAAAGACAACGGAGGTTCACGAAGTTACTTCGGAAGAAGCAAACGAACCAGGTCATGGTGGACAATCTTACCTCCGATTAAATAACTACGACGTTTATTAGATGCTTTAGAATATTTTCTCTAACTTCTCAAATACCAAACTATTTGTTTAGTCTGGTTATAAATACTTTTGGTTTCACGGCTTTTACCTTTAATTGTAGATGAGAAAGAATGGCTTTTCTTGTAGTCTTTATATACAGAGCTGGCTTTTGGAAATTTAAATAACTCTGAAATCTGAGATGTAATCCTGGCAAAACTTTTTCTCAAACTTGTATATTTCAGTTGGCCAGAAAATCTGGCCAAATCTGGAAAACAGAGCCATATTTCAAAGTATAACTTATATTCTTCTCTACATGCATTCGTAATTTCAGAAGGTTTTTAAAATGTTTTCCTTGCTAAACAAAAAAGACTGGACTCTCGGATTCAGGATGTTTCATGTGAAGAAAATGGTTGGGTAAGTTAAGAATCTAGCATTCCCATTTATAGAAATTTTGAAATCATTTTCAGGATATTTGTGTTTTTAATTATTTTTATTGTACATACGAGTGATTGAATTTCTAGCATACATTTCTAGGTGCTTTTGCATTGGTGAAAGATTTTAAAGTGTTATTTATGGAGAGTTTCTAATATATTTATTAACCTGATGGGTGGAAAGGTTATTTTTTATAAATACTGTGTAAATTATTGATATTTATTTTTAACGCTATGGCTTGGGCTTGACTTTGGTGACCCTTTGGTGACGCCCATGGGTTTCAATTGGTCTCTATCACAGGGCAGCCATTTTGGATAAGATGTTTTGTTCACAGCAGGTATTTTGGATCTAAGATCCATTGTTTTACCCGTGGAAACTCGTAATCATGATGAAAGGCTGCACATGCAAGAACAAAAGATTTATCCAAGATGGTGGCGAGTGATAAAGGCGAATGTTCACATGACTTTGACACTATGAATAATGTTCAATGCGGGGAAATCCCTAGATGTGATATATCAAACACGAGACAGAGTGTAATATATCAAACACGAGACAAAGTGTAATATATTAAACACGAGACAGAGTGTCATATATCAAACACGAGACAGTGTAACATATCAGTCTAAACACCGAAAAGTTGGTGAAAAAAAACTGGCAAAGCCGAGTTTTTTTAACCGACTTCGAGGCGTTTTGAAATCTTGATTATCAAAACATTCAATGTCAAGCAAAAGAAGTTATAAAATCTCAAAAAGCTAGACTCACGGAGGCTACATTCAAGCCTTAATCAAAGTGATTCCATCCCTAATCTGTATTTTAAAGTGTAATTTATTTAAAGAACGAAAGTTGCCCAGTGAAACAGGGCGGATAAAACCAGTGAGTGCATTACTAAGAGTAAAACGTTTGTACATTAGTATTGTTTCCATCAGTGTCAGAAAAAAGACTATTTTTAGTAACATTTTTTATTGTTGTTAGTTTGTTTGTTTGTTTATTCTAGCCGAAGGCCTATAAATAGAACTACCAACTCTTGTTGCATTTCATTCGTATGTCTTAGAAGAGCGTATATTACGTACAGTAGTGCCCTACAAGTTGGTTAAGTGCAAGTCTGTTCAATTTAATGGGAAAGTGTTTCTAAAAATAGATTTTATTACCTCTGATGGGGAGAGGCGTTTTATCGGAGATTCTTACTCTTAGTAAAGGACTCTTGGCAAAACTCAAAGAGTTAAATAGTGTGTTGTGGGCTAAGTCCAGCAATGAACGAAGAAATAAAAATTTTGAATGAGAGTCACGTTATTTTATTATCTCCTAGAAAATTACCTGTCCATACTTCTCCGAGGTGAATGGAACTCAGCCGACCTTCATCAGCTCGCGCGCTCGTGCCTTACTTCGCGAGATGCAGAGGGGTCAGAATTCACGAACATTTCTCAAAAATATTACGTCATACATTACGTTAATCATCTGACCATTTCTTCACAATTTTGAATGAATTGTCTTTGGCTACAAGGAATACTTGTCTACAAATTCTTAAGGTTATATATTCTGCGAAGTTAGAAACTGTTACAACGCTCATTCGCTGTCAGTCGCGTTCTTTCTTTCGCAATCGTAAAAAATTAACTCGGATTTTTTAGGGGTGACTCAACCTAATGAGTCATCCTCCTAATGCCCTGCTATTAGCCAAGAGTGCGTCTAGTTTTTTTACACATTACTCCAATCCACTGGTCTAATCTTGAGCTCCATCCTCTTCAATGAATAAAGCATCCCTCTCCACGGCCCCCACGTTACTCCTACTCCAGGGCTTACATTGGGGCCATGTAAATATCTTCCGTTTGGATTAGCATTAAGGCATGACTTAGTGTACCAGCCTGCTCCTTGATAATCTTGCGCACATTGGCCATTATTATTTTGGTCGTTGTCTCTGTCCTTTGTACTGAAACTCTGGTTGTTCGCGCGGTCTGCTAGACCATCTCCTGCGTTTCCTGAAAGAGGTGTTCAGAGGATTCGGACGAATTGCAAACCCGAACAAATGGGCGGGCGTACACATGCACGAACATGTGGACCGCCCTAGTACACGAAAGCAGATTTTTCACTAGTGAAATAAACGGAGACTGCATGACGTAAGAGTTTACGTTCGTATGAAAATCTTCGTGACAGTAGCGACGTATAAGCGGAGATGTATAAGAAAAAGGAAACCTTCCGTTCTGCTTCCTTCACGCTTACGTCTCCGTCTCCGTTCTTTGATTTTCACACGAACGCAAGCTTCCTTACGTCTCCGTCTCCGCTTACTTCACTAGTGAAAAGCCACAATAGTGGAATCTGAATAGGCCTCTTTCGATTATTAAAATTCCAACTACAAAAGAATGAAATTGTTAATTTTTCGATGCCCATGCGGTTTATTTTGATTTATTCCCCTGGGCCTCAGACTGAAATAAGAATATCGGAATTGGTCAATTCAACAAAAGCACAGGCAACCCGAATTTTCATATCGAGAAATTTCGTTGGAAAGGTCCTTCCATCGAAGTTTCTACTTGCCATACTTTAAAATTTCCACGCTAACCATTGCGGAATTATTCCTAAACATTGCAGATTTGGGAGAGAAACGTTGCTCGTGTTGGTTGCCATCTTTGGTTTGGCCCGGCCCGGAGACTGGAACTATTACACAGGTAACCCGCGTTATTCACAAGTAGGCACTTGGCAATTTTCTAAATATATTATGTTTGGTTGCGTATCCTCCATTGGAGTACATACCTGAATACTGTCCGATTGTCAGGAGGTAGTTAGATGCCTCATCTCCCACCACAAATGTATCATACACAGCATATCGGATTTCTCCATCAAAATCTTCCATATCCACTCGCAGCTTATATTCCTGTTGCGACGTCATCTCATGAATAGCATCCAATCCCAGCCAGTACTCTCCGGACTTGTTACCAAACCCCCGCTTGTAGTCTGCCCAGTCACGGTAAAAGTTCTCCGAGCCGTCCAGTCTTCTCTGGATGATCGTCCACCCTCCCCCACCGGTTGCAAGGTCGCAGTAGACATCAATAAACAAAGAGGGAGTAGGAACAATGCGATAAACTCCACGGGTTCGCTCGTTTTCTTCTGATTGCAGCTCGGCACAGGTTTTATACAGGAATACCTGTGGATAATTTGTGTCAAGAGGACATATGACGCAAGTAAAAAATATGTTGATTCATTAACCACATGTACTGTCATTTTTCAGCGATTAGTGAGTCGCGTTTTCTGTAGCTGGCGCAGGAATTCTTCAACCATATCCTATTGGTGGGTGTCCGAAGCACAAGAGTAGATCAATCTATTTTTAGATTGTATATTTTGAATTTTCCGAAAAAGTTCGTTGTCATGCTTCCAAATTATGTCCCCATCTCTCAAAAGAAAGATGGCGGATACCAGCGCCGTCATCACACTCGCGCGCTGAGCCATATTCTCGCTCTCAAAGTACATGACACTTTCACGTTTAAATTCAAAATCCACATTGTAAAAATAGATTCTTCTACTCCAGTGCATATGGCTAGTCTTAGTGGAGTAGATGGGTTTATGCAAAGCTCCTGGGTTTTAAGTTTACAAATATTGAACGTTTAAGCCAAATAACGAAAACACCTGTCCCATTGGTTTTGAAACTTGCCATTTGTCATACACACGAAAACTCGTCAAACAAACACGGCCATTCTGCCCGGCATTGGTCAACTGCACCGGTTGCAAGGTCGCAGTAGACATCAATAAACAAAGAGGGAGTAGGAACAATGCGATAAACTCCACGGGTTCGCTCGTTTTCTTCTGATTGCAGCTCGGCACAGGTTTTATACAGGAATACCTGTGGATAATTTGTATCAAGAGGACATATGACGCAAGTAAAAAACATGATATGTTGATTCATTAACCACATGTACTGTCATTTTTCAGCGATTAGTGAGTCGCGTTTTCTGTAGCTGGCGCAGGAATTCTTCAACCATATCCTATTGGTGGGTGTCCGAAGCACAAGCTCCTGGGTTTTAAGTTTACAAATATTGAACGTTTAAGCCAAATAACGAAAACACCTGTCCCATTGGTTTTGAAACTTGCCATTTGTCATACACACGAAAACTCGTCAAACAAACACGGCCATTCTGCCCGGCATTGGTCAACTGCAGAATGCCATCAAACAGAGTAAATCAATCGCATCAAATAAATCTTGTAATTAAGTATGTTCGTTCTCTGCTGTCAAAACTATGAGTATTGTTCATAACAGGTAAGTTTACTTACCTTTTTCCTTTCAATATTCACTTTCAGAATTTTTTTTGTCAAAGGGAATGATTTTATGGAGTTATTCACTGATTTTATCATTGCAAACAAACAAATAAGCAAAATCGATATTGATCTCGTGTCCGGAGAATAGTGATTTCACCACTTCTCGGGGCCTCTACCGAGTATATAATATACTTCCGGGGGACCCCTATTTTTGGGGCGGGGTGCTCGTCGGGAACTTTCGATATTTTACCCCTAAAAGGTACCAAAAGGACGTGGCTTAGTTGGTTTTGACCCCGAAAAGGTACCAACAAATATGATATTGATAAAATCATTGATTTGCTAAAACGGACCCCTAGGACAGGGATGTCAGCCTCAGAACTTCAAAAATCTGGAGACTGCCTTGATGGTGAAATTCTCCCGGAGAAAACAGTAAATGTATGGCAGAGGTCTTGATTTTTTCCCGAGAGACGCAAAAAATCTTGAGACTCGGCAAAACCGGAAGAGTTGACGACGTCAATGCCTAAGAGGCACCTATCTGGCAAAACTAGCAAGTTTTCGAATTTAACCCCCTAAGGTATCAGAGGGTTAACACTCTGCCCTTTGGATTCTGTAATGCTCCGTTTACCTTTCAGCGTGTCATGGAAATTAACGAACCCTGCTCGATACATGCGTTCAAGTGGCGCATTCGCCTTCGGTCATTTCTAAGCATGTACAGCAAAGATACAGGTCTTTTCTGAACTGCTGATATGTTTACATGTTTCTTTTTGCCAGTGAAAGTAATTTATCAATGCACAGCTTCAAGAAGTTCATTTTCGCGACACATTTTCTTTGACAGAAAAGTGTTTTCCTTTGCTAGCGTTTCACAAAGACAGCTTTGTCAACAATTTGCTAAGCGGTGCAAAAATATTTGAAACCGAGCTCAAGGTAGGGGAAATACACACGGCGGAAAAAGGTACTATTTTTTATATGAAGAGCTGTCTGTTTTTGTCGGGGTTTTTGTATAATTTGTTTAATTACTAGCTCCTACCTTTAACGACAGAAAGTCTGTATTGTCATTCGGGAATAAAAATGAAGACGCAGCCCTCTTGTCGATGCCAAAAAGCTGGCACTTGTGTCTTCCTTCGTTTGGTGAATCTATTTTGATAAAGTTTGCAGATTTACACCAGTTTTGTGCTTGGTTGCACGTCATTACACACGCCAAGCTGTCAGGGACGTGGACCGTCTTTTTCATCTTCCCAAGTACAAGCTTTCTTTTTTCTTCAATGGTATAAAACGAGGACCGAAAGTTTTCTTGTTCGTAAGCTGTGGATAAGCTAGTAAATTGAAGAAATAACACAATGAAAAAGGCGCCTGTTTGCATCGTTGATTTGAAGATTGATTTTTTTTTTGCGAGTTCTCACTCTGATTGGGATCTTGGGCATTTCAGTTGAACCATAGTCATAGAGTGTTTACTAAAGACAGAAACTTGCAAGATCCAGCGCAAATGAATGTCTACTTCAGCACTGTATTGTTTGCCCAGTGAGGCGGATTGACAAAATAAATACTGAATGAAAGATAGCTTTGAATAAAAGTCAAAAAGAAAAGTGTCATCGTTAATAGTGCTGACAAGATTACTACGATTTTCATAATTCGGCGAGCTCCCCTATTATTATCACTTTACATTTCCGAACGCTATACGTCTCCATCAAACCTAAAGACAGGCGCATGATTTTTTTGTGTTTGCATTTTATGGTGGAAATTTGGTTTTGAAGCCTTCAGGGTCTGTTCGCATGAGGCGAGATATATCGGGGGGTAGGGACGAAACTAGCTCTGTTTCACATGAGAAAAAATCCACCAAGAGATCTCTCGGTGTTGTGGCTAGAACGCATGCGCCACACACATGCGCACAATCAAGAACATTGTCCCTACCCCCGAGATATCTATGGGTAGACCGTTCACATAGAGCTGATGGTGACAGAGACAACGCATCGGTTTTATCGTAGCCGTATCCGTAACAAAAAAGGTCTGAATGTACCTGTGCTTAGCGGATTTCTTGTAAACTCTCATTCGGTGTCAGCCCGACACTGAAAATCCGCGACAACGCATGATTTATTTTTCGTGTCGAGCCAGATTTTTCGTCGCGCAAATCAAATACATCGCGGCTAAAATTACAATCGGCCCTATCCACAGGGAATTTCTGCAGAAACCCATCCATGGGAAAAGCTGAATTTCCCAAAGCACATGCATGGGATGTATAGCCATTGGAAATCCGAAGACTTCCCATTCTTCTATCATGGGATATTTGGCCTTTCTCATGGATGGGTTTCTGCAAATAATTCCCTGTGATCCCCGACCTCACAACTCAAACAACTGAATATCGAAAATCGGCCCAAAAAACCGCAGATGGTAAATGAGCCCGACCAAAGAGATTTTCATTGTTTCCATTACCAGTCACCTGTCGCTGAGACGATATTTGTTTATTTATCAGTTCGAAACTACTTAGATTATGCTAATTAAATAATCTACAAGATGCTTGAAATCCACACGCAGAAGTCCTCTTTACCTATGTATGCAAATTGAACATTTTACCGTCGTATATTGCTACGCGACCTCAAAATTCGCCGTGTTTTGCAATTGGCGATTTTCTACGCAAGAAAGTTAAATTAAACATTTTTGACAAAGAAGTCAAGGATAGCTTAAAACCATTTGGTTGATTTTGCAATCAATATCGACCCACTGAAGCAACCGAATCCAGCGTTTTGGTTTGATTGACAGCTAAAAATCGCTCATCGCAACATTGAATTTTGAGGTCGCGTAGCAATGCACACAGTGGTAAACCACATGATATTTACATGATGAAAAAACTTTTGTATTTCTATGTTTGTTCCTTGTGTGTCTTTTCTAATTCCTTGGGCGGACTTTGAATTCAATTCGTTTCAAAGAGTATCTATTACCTCGCCAATAGGCCCATGTCACTCCTTCTGCCCCACGATCTGTCTGCCCTCGAAGATAAAGACCATTTGGATTACAGGAGTGGCAGGCCCTGTACCACCAGCCCCCGTGATATTTCAAGGCACAGTTTGCTTTGGTCTCGTCGTTATCTCTGTCTTTAGTACTGAAGAAGCTATTGTTATGGTGTTCATTTATGCTGTCCTTTGCATTTCCTGTGGTCAGTGACAAGAGTAGCCAATGAATAGCCCCCCGGGGGACTCCCATATTTTTTGTTCAGGGATGATCGTCGTATCTTTTAGGGGTTAAAATCATGGGGTTTGGTCTCTTTTAGGGGTGATCTTGATATGTCCAAATTGTTTTGTTTTGAGGATACTTATCTTGATGTATCAAGTTTAATTGATAAATTATCAAAAAAGTAAAAAACAAAAATATATTAGCTTTACAAAAATAATACTAAGTAGAAATACTTCCTTTTCCTTTTTTCTTCTTTTCTTTGCTTTGTAATTTTTGTAATTCATTGTCCTATATTGTAACTTTATGTTAACCCTCTGCCCGCCTCGTTAGCTAAGCTATTTGCGGGCACTGGCTATTTATTTTTGCATTTGTAAATAGAAATAAACTTGACTTGACTTGACTTTTGTCTCATGATGGAGCTTTTGAAAACCGTGTAACTCGATGAGAAGACGATAAATTAGACAGCATTAAAGGCAGCATATTTTTTAGTCAAACGCGGAAATTTCTTGATGGGTATCTTTTACCCGTCTCCTACGCGGCTTGGCACATAAGGCCTCATCTTTAATTAAGTTAGAAACTCTTCACAGTACGACTACAGCAACCAAGGCTACCCAATTCACTTGTCATGTGATTAATTTATCTAAAAAACTGTGCGTTTTTCAATGAAAATGGAAAAACTTGTGTAGCATCTACAGTATGTTCAAATCCTTGATCGTGATTGGCTAATTTGTAAGGAACTGTGATTCCATATTCCGAGCGGTAAACAGCACTTTTAACAATTCGTAACCCGTAACCTGCGGTGGCCAAAATAAAGACCTACAAGAGCAATAAATGTTTCACTCTCCAAAATCTGCCAAATTCTGAGGATTTTTCCCGGCAATTTAGAGTAGAAAATAAGCCAGGAAAACACCTTTGGAATTCCAAATATGTTTAGTAAAAACTTCCCATATAAGAAAATAACACTTTTCAACGGGAATTTTTTTATATGGCGAATTTAAAATTACCTGAATACTGCCCGATTGTCAGGAGGTACTTAGAAGCCTCATCTCCCACCACAAATTTATCATACACGGCATATCGGGTTTCTCCCTCAAAATCTTCCATATCCACTCGCAGCTCATATTCTCCTCGTGACGTCATCTCATGAATATTATCCAATCCAAGCCAGTACTCTCCGGTCTTGTTACCAAACCCCCGCTTGTAGTCTGCCCAGTCACGGTAAAAGTTCTCCGAGCCGTCCAGTCTTCTCTGGATGATCGTCCACCCTCCCCCACCGGTTGCAAGGTCGCAGTAGACGTCAACGGTCAGGCAGGCAGGAAAATGGGGTACACGCCGCTCACTTTCTCGCCCTTGCGCTGTATATCTGAGCAGGTTTTGTTTTTGACTGGTGCCTGTGAAAAATGGATGGAAGTGCCCGATGATATTTTGGTAACAGTAAAAACCCACGAACCTAGAATTCATTTTTAGGTCGGGATGAACAGTTCTTATATTTTAGGGAAGTTATTACTATCAAAACAGGTAGAGTTTCAATCGCTCCGTTGAAATTTCGAACCCACGGGTCGCTGTTTTGTATCACGTGATGACCAAGAATTTGACATGTGACCAAGAGAAAATGATCATGTGACTAAACACTGACTGTTTTTAAAATTTCAGCCAATTAAGGGACCGGTCCTTATTTATCGCCTGGGGGGTCAGGGATTTGGGGTAATACAAGGTCAAAACGCAGTGATCCTCCTTCTATAAGTACAATGATTAATATGATCCCCCCTCAGAGCAGTTAAACGTTTTCGTGATCCCCCTCCCCCCGACCCCTAGTTGACCTAGTAGAAGACAATTTACAGATAGAGGGGATCGCATTTTTCTTTGCGCGCGAAGCGCGTCCGAAATTTGATAAACGTAGAAAAAATTGTAGTGTAGATGAACATTCCATTTTTTGTGTGTATAGTAAACAAATCCTATAGATTTTATTATTCATGCGCGCAATTGCGCGCCGAAATGACGAAATTATTATTATTCATTTGCGTGAAGCGCGGCCCAAATGACGAATAAATTATGACCGATAGAGACGATAAATAATGACCGGTCCCTAAAATTGGCTGAAAGCTAGGTCACGTGACATGCTTAGTTATGGATGAAGACACACGTGAATGGACGGTAAGGTACAAATCAGGACGACAACGTCATCGTCAAATTACTGCAATTTTCATAATTCTGCGAACTCTACGCCAACTAACAAACTGCGGTTTGGCTTCCGTCAAACGTGCCAACCTATGGGTGATTTCACGCAAGTTTTTCGAGTTCTTTTTTTTTTTTCAGCTAAAAAGGACTAGCTTGGCATTTAAACCAAATTATTCGTGACCAGTTTATGACCATTTTTGGTCAATAATGAACTCACGACTGCTAACCCAAGCAGGTTTTTCTCTTCATAATATTTCATTTTTCGCTCAAATAAAGTAAAGCAACAGTGGTGAGTGATAATATGCTAAGGCATTTAACATCTTGAAGTCTTGCAACAACATTATTTTCAAAATCTGTTCAATTGTTTATTATGCGAATATTCCGCAGCTTGGCACTAAAGCAATGTATGTTTGTTACACGTTTCAACTCACTTATATGTTTCTGGTAACGGGGACATATTACCTCAGGTATCATGAATGTTGATTCGTTGTTCATGACCAGCGTTTCCTCCAAACAGATATTTGTATTCTTTTCAACATGGATCATTTCACAGACGCTGTCGAATTTGCCATCTGTGCTCCTCAAAAAGTTGACGGCATAACACCAATCACTTGATTGAGCGCAACGCATAGCACACATCACCCGATCTGTAACTTTGAAAACTTTTTTCATATCTTCACAGCAATGTAAAGTTCTGTTTTCGTACGCATTATAAAGAAATGATCTTTCTCTTTCCTCTCCGTTTACGAGAAAGAATGTGAAGAGATGTTTTACCAAAACAAAGCGAAGGAAGAAAGAAGGCGACATTTTTGGGGAATTCTTCTGGACGTCTCAGACACCTAAACTTGAAACGACAGGTATCATCAAAGTTCAGAGATTGGGCTCCAACGAGATTAAACAATTTTGTTCATGCAGGGTATGTAAAATCCGTTCATTGTTATTTTCAACTACAGAATTTAAGCTTTTGAAAGCGTCGATTGCATACGACGATTTTCTCAAATAATCTTTTATATGAAGATTATTCCTTTCAAAGTTGTATTTAAAGAGAAACACAGTAAACAATCAAATAAGTTTATTGTCCAACTTTTTCATATGGATACATTCAAAGGAACTACAATTAAACTGAAACCACCTGTGGATAACTTCAAAATTCTCTTTTCTGATATCTTTATTGCTTTATTGACAACCGGCATTATACGGGCCATTGCTGAAAAGGTGAGCATCGCTCCTACGCTGTTCTCAAAAGTCATTCCAATTTTTAAATAAACATCTTTACCACCGTATGCATTGCTATGCGACCTCAAAATTCACAGTTGCGATTGGCGATTCTCAGCAAAGGAATTGTAATGTCAATTTTCTTGAGCCAGAAAGTTGATTATTCTAGACCAGAAAGCCAAAGGATAACTTGCAATCAATGTCGACCCACTGAAGTAGCCAAATCCAACGTTTTGGTTTTGATTGACGGCTAAAAAAACGCCAATCGCCCATCGCAACCGTGAATTTTGAGGTCGCGTAGCAATGCATACAGTGGTAAGGAGGCGTATAAAAAATAATAAATTGGAGTGCGTTCATAGGCTGAAACATGTCCATACTAAGCATGTTCAAAATTGATCTTGTCCAATTTGCACCTCATGTGAAACATCTCAACTGCCAACGTGTTGTTTGCCTCTAATTATCTACTGTGGTGACATTTGTATCCAATTGCACCTGAGGTTTAAAGTTATTGAGTTCGGAATATTTGATGAAAAATGACGCAGTATAAAGTGTATTTACCTTCCGTTTATTTTTGGACACTCGTCCTGAATTCCGCTCTAATTACTGCATATTCTTAATCTCTTTTTCAGTTTAGGCCAAGTAAAAAATATTATACACTTAATGACTGCTTCCGAGGGAAACAGGGAGTTTTGTTTCCCCGAGAATCTCGATGTTTCCCGAGACGAAGTCGAGGGAAACATCGAGATTCGAGGGAAAACAAAACTCGCTGTTTCCCGAGGGTGCAGTCATTAAGTGTTTTATTATATAGCAAAAAGAAAATACGGTAAACATGGGTAAAAATAGTCCGCCGAAATTTCTCGCTCTAGCGATGTCGCCCGCGCGGGCAATAATTTTTTAATTGTAGCCCGCGCGGGCTACATTGAATTTGTAGCCCGCCACGTGACCATGATAGAACCAATCAGAGCGCACGCTTTGATCGAATAAACACGAGCTATATAATAAACATGTTTATCGTCCCCGCCCGCATCATTTTTTGGAGCCGCATCCTTTTTTCTTTTATAAGGGGGCCCTAGGGGGGTTCTCAAAACCGCAAACCACACAAAAATTTCGAAAATACAGCCTTTCCCGCACAGATATTTGGGAATACCGCTCACCGCAAAGCTTCTTTTTTATCTTAAATGGCGCCGTTTTTTTCACGCGAAGTCAGTCAAATGCTTTCTGCTAACGATTCCGTGGTATCCGATCCAATGGCAATCAGACATTCTATTCAAACAAAACGTGAGCGGAAGATTGCCTTGAGCCCTACAACCATCCGCGTGACATGATAAAAACGCCACGATACGTACACAGCGGGGGTAGAGATGATTAAAGACATCAGGAAGTGACACTGAATGGATGCTCGTGTGTTAAACTGCACTTCGAGAGTCTTGGGACGCTAAATACCGCTAACCATAGGACTCGCAAACACCGCAATACCGAATTTTTGTACACAAATTACCGTGTAATCGCAGACTATTTCACCAATTTTCGCACACCGTAGACTTTGAAAATACCGCATAACCGTAACTTGTAAGCTTTTTATCCGCAAAACCGCGCAAAACAGATCAATGAACACAGCCAATACCGCATCACCGCAAACAAAATCTCATCATGAGCTTTTGCCGCAAACCCCTAGGCCCCCCTCTTTTATTAGCCTCCAAAACTAAGTCAAACGTCACAAGTGGTTAGAAACTGCTTTGAAATGTGAATTGATGAGCATGGAAGTGCTTTAGATGAACATAGATTGCCCTTAATTTAATTTAAGAATAGAATATTCGTGATCGTGACTTCCGATTGCATTCCATTCCAATCCAATGCTCTATTAGAAGACTGGTACTAATGGCGGATCCGCTGACAGTTTACGTGAGCCCGCGTTTCGTTCAAAATGGCGGCAACCGGGGTTGATTTTTCCGACTTTCACCAAGAACCAGACCTTTCTTCACAAATGAGAATGCCAGAAACGATCCGAGTCGAACCGCAACACAGTGATTCCTTCTACCAAACCAGTCCTGGCGGCGGTCCAGATAGTATGGGCCGAATGGCCGATCCTATGAGCGTTCCAGATCGAATTGTCATAAACGGAGAAATGGGTGTTATGGCCGGGAAATCGAACGACATTTCACGCGAGTTGAAAGAAGACTTCATTCCTACAGCAGGCGGCGTTTCTGGATTTATGGGAGGCATGTCAACACCACCGAGAACTTTAACAGTTGACGATACAACATCGGCGCATTATCCCCAAGCAAAACCTAATAATCCAGGGACGAGAAACCCACTGAGGAGTTGAAATCTGGGCATCACTTGAAGCACAAGGAACATCGTGACATGAACCATATGATCGATGAAAGGTGAGATATTGACAGATGTTGCTTGATTTGGAAATGTGTGAGGCAGCTGCTATAACAGAGTATTTGAATAAGGGAATGGGAAGCAATAGGGGGGGGGGGGGACTCGCACATCAACCAGGTGGGGGTGCTCGTCGGACAAATGAAATTTGACCCCTAAAACATACCAATCTGGGCGTGATTGAACAGTATTTCAACCCCTGAAAGATATCATTTTAAAACATACAAATTTTGTTTATCCAAAAGTGCCTACAGTGCTAGTTAGAGCGATTTTCACATGACTGTCATGAAAACAATTGCAATTGAGCAATCACTAGCCAATCAGAATCGAGAGAAATCATGAATTGCTCCTAAATGGCTTCTTTCTTAGCCAATTGCAAGCCGAACCAATTACTAAGTAATTACACAATTGTATTTACTACAGAATTTGATTGGCTGAAAAAAATGAGTAGCCAATGAGAATGCAAAGCAATCACAATTACATAACAAGTCTTGACAGTCATGTGAAATCAGCTCTAAAATTCTAGTTTTAGTGCAGCCTATCGTCTCGCACACAAGCACCCTAAAAGATACCATTTTCTAAGCAAATTAGGGTTTTTTCATTCTATGCCTTTAAGATACCTCAAACTCGAATTTTAATCACTGAAAGATACAACAAGCATCCCCGCCCAGCTCACTATGGGAGACCCCCTCCCCAATTATGCAAATTCTGCTTGCATTTACTACCAAAATCACTAAACTGTCGGCACTCTAGAAAATTAGATCGATCGATTGTCAGTTTCAGATCGCTCATCTGGCCGTTTCCATCGATCGAAATGATCTCATGACACGCTTCTTCCATTGTTTGATACAAAATTTAAATGTCATGTGACCATTTTGATCGATCAAAACAGGCCAGACGAATAAACCGAAACTGACAAACGATCGATCGAATTTTCAAGGGTGCCGACAGTTTAGTGATTTCAGTAGTTGTGAGTTAGCTTGTGGGAATTTCAAACCCTGAATTGGGGGAGCAAGTCTGCCCTCCATCTTAAAAATGGGGGAGAATTACATTGTGAGGGGGAGATCACACATTTCTCACATGGAGTAAGGGAGGCTTTGAGACTCTAGTAAGACATGACCATGAAGAATTTCAACATCTTTAATTTAGTCTTGACCCTCATGTTTTATGACAAGCTTAATATGAAACTGCAAGTATGCATTCTTTTAGAAAGGAAGGTGACATTATCTGAAATGAGGGGAGACTTGGTACCCCTTGCAGATTAATTCAAGAGAAATTTGTAAATTAAAGTGCAAATTCTTGTAATCTCGCACTGAACACAAGCCCTGTATTTCAAGAAATTTTCCCCTGCCCTCACTTTGCAACTGCAGATTACTATCAAAACAAGTAGAGTTTCAATGGCGCTGTTGAAATTCCGAACTCACAGGTCGCTATTGTTTGATTGGCTGGAAGACATCAAGCCATGGTCACATGACAACTTTTTAGACATATTTTTTTATTTTATTTTATTAACTTTGCCACAGAACATGAGTAAAAAAAATACAAGAAAAACGAGACAAGTGGCAGGGACACGGCAACAGCTAATGGCCAATTACTGCATCACATGATAAAAATTTGCAGCCCACAGACTTGAACTTGATTGAAACTCTACCAGTTTTGATAGTATTGTTTCCTGATAATTTTGTACCTCTACTTTTTTTCCTTTTTCCTTTCCAAGCATCAAATCAGGGCTGGAAATCATTGACGAAGTTCAACCAATGGATGACAGTGATGAAGAATATGCTACAGAGTATGAGGTGACAGATCTGCGGAAACAGTAGTTCATCTTCATCGCCGTGTCTCTCTACTAGAACGAGAGGTGGACAGTAACTCCTTTGGATTTTGGTCCAAAGTGTTTGTTTTTGCCATGACCATAGTAAACCCGTTGCTGCTACAGTGGATGTTTGGAGGTAGAAGAAGATAAGTACTATCAAGCTGTCTGCTGACATTGCTATTGTTTTATAACTCATAATCAGGGCTTGACATTAATCAAAAATAAAACATGGGCATAATTTTACAGATACCAGTAGGTTTCAACATTGATGCTACATAACAATAGAAATATAAAAGCAACTCAAATAGTCAGTGCATGTCACCAAGGGTGTCAAATTCCTATTTTGGGGGCACATTCCTATTTTCTCCAATTTTTGGGCCAGAACCTCTTCCTATTTTTTTATGCTTTTGACTGCAAAAGGTAAGTATAATCCGGTTGATTTTGCACATTTGCAGTAATCCTAAAAGCCCAAAATTTCAAAATTATGACTCCAATTTCCACACTTGATACAAAATATGGTCACTGCCCTCTTTCAAGCATGCTTTGATATAAAACGTTCCAATAAATAGAGTAGACACAAATTAAGTGAGCATCCACAAACCTCTCTCATTTCCTATTTTCCTCCTATTTTTTGTTCCAAATTTTTCTATTTTATTCTTTGGTCCAAATTTTTCTATTTTTTCTATTTTTTCAACCCTTTTCAAGGAACAATTAATGCAAACAAATAAGCCAGGGCCACCAACAGTCAGTTACAGGCTGTTGTGCTCTGAAAAATCTTCTAATGCTACAATTAGGGCTGGGCATTATTGCTGATCAACATATAATAAAAATGTCATTGTGTGGTTCCAGAAATTATCCATACCCCCCTTACGGAAGGGCATTGGAAATTCCAGAGGGGTGGGGGGGTCAATTTACCTGATCATTTCTATACAAATACTGTATTTTTTCTCGGAAATTCCAGAGGGGTGGAAGGGTCACTTTTCAACACCCTTCCGTGGGGAAGGGGGGGATGGATATTTTCTGGAACCACACATTGTCAAATCTGTCATAATGTCCGGTTAGTTGAGGGGCTTCACTTTCTATTTTTTTTCCTTTCACAAAATGAGAATAACGTGTCGGACCAATTAAAAAAAATTGTTGAGTTTTGATTGTGCATGGTGCCAGATCGCTTAAAAATTATTATTTCCAGTTCTGATAGGGATACAAAATACACACAATGCAGCATACCTTTAATTCAGAATAGTGTAAATAAATGTATTTGGCTGCTGGTGTAACAACAGCCCGACTTCTGTTGGTGTACTGGTAATCACTTTGCCATTGCCTTCACTACAGTCATGTGAAATCTGCCCTATGCCTGTATCAGTTATTACAATTAATTTGTATTGTAAATGAGAATAGCTTAGGAATATGTTTTCGATATTGTATAGATTTCAACTGCTATAATAATAATATTGTGCATTTGAAGGAGGACTTCAATTTTGGGTTTAAAAACTTAAATATTTAAGGTTAAACACAAACTTTAATGCTACATTTGTAATCCATAATTACAAAAATAAGTTTAAAGTTGGATATTCCTGCCCATGTAGCTTCATTTAAATCTTTATTTTTGTAAAAGTTTACTGTATTTATGTTTTGTTAATACATGATCTAATAATTATTCAGTAGTTGTAAATACAGTATCATATCTTCTTGTTGATGTTGGTTGAAGGTTTTCATTGTCAGTGATTGGTTAAAATGGGCTGTTCAAAAAAAATAGCTGTACACCCCCATACCCCCCCCCCCCCCACACACACACACTCCCAACCCCCCAAAAAGGCTACCCTGTGAAAATTGCAGGGTGAAAAAGAGGGCCTGTGGAAATTCCATGGTTAAAAACAACAACCCCTATGAAAATTCCAGGTTCCTCAATAAGGTGGGTAACGGATCTATAATGGGACAGCCAAATGTAGCATTGAAGGCCTGACAACTACCACCATCATCTATGTGTGGCATCTCACTACAGTTACACTGAGCAGTGTGTTGCATTTTGAATTTGTTTGAGTGTCCCACATAAACAATACATTGGAGTTGTTCCGCGTAGGAACCTTAGAGATGCTAATGAGACGAGCCTTTTGTTTCCAGTTGACCAGAATTAATTGGAAACGAAAGGCTTGCTTCATTTGCATCTCTAACGTTCTTACACGGAACAACTCCAATGAAGAACCCCAACTAGCCTGTAGCCAAACCAAGTCAGCTATGTGCAAAGCATTGTCAAGTAGCCAGAGCGAGGACTCCAACTTGGGTCACCCGATTGTGAGGATAACACTCAGACTAGTCGGTCATTCTGCCTATTCTTCTAGGGATGTGGGGTGGAGGGGAGCAGTACAACCCTTGTTAAATCCTATACAGTCACTGCATTTTCACTGGGGCCTGCATTCCTCCCTTGGTGGGGGTATGGAATTTTTCTGAACTTACACATTTAATGAAAAATCTCTCTCTCCTCTCTTAATTTGCTTTTTAAATATAATGTAAAGAACTGATTTTCTTTCTCCTTTTTTCCCAAACCCATTACAGTCTGTCCTACCTCTAGATCCTTTTTTGGTACAAAAATGATAAAATGGGCATTTCCAGAAAATATATGTACCCCCACCACAGACGACACTAGTTTTTGACCCCCCCCCCCCATGCATTCAGAATTTCCAAAATGGCTTCCCCCCCCCCAACCCCACCCAATGCATACAGAATTCCTGAGAGGTTAACCTAGCTTCCAGCTTCAACCCCCCCCCCCCCTGTCATGCAGAATATCGAGCTTGAACCCCCCCCCCCCCCCCCTCCCACACACACACACACACACACAAATGCAAATTTCCAAATGCCACCCAGGGTACATAAATTTCCTGGAAGTGCCCAATAGTTATTGTTGTTATCGAAAACTCTAAAATCCCTCTTTGTTAGGTTATTAGAAGTATACCATTAATGACACCACTCACTGTAAATAACCTCTCCTTTTATTTCACCTTTCTTCCCCAAATACAAGTGCAACATTGCTTATGTCATCTGATTTTATTGATTAAACATTCAAGTACAAATCTACAAAAGTTCTGATTAGTTTTTTGTAGAATTTATTTTGCGAAGGAATAATGAATTGACATGGTGGAAAACAACAGACAAAACTATATTAATGTGAAATGGTTTTCAACTAATCTATAAAAAAAATCAACAACAGGAGCCTCTATTCTTGTTTGATCTCAGGTTCGTCAAAGAGTTGCTTGAGATCTACAAACAAATATTATAAATATAAATAATAATATTATATTCCAAGGGTAGTGTCATTATCAAAACTAGTTATACTTTACATAGAGGGACCTACCTGATTGGGCATCTTCTTTAGGGGTCTCTTCTGCAGGGATGTCTTCCTTTGAGGCCTCTTCCTTAGGGGCATCCTCTTTAGGGGCTTCTACTACTTTGGGTTCCTAGAGAATGAATAATGATGAATAATTTTATGTTCCACAGAACATTTATTACTTTAATCATAGGATAGAACACTCGGTTCACATAAAAAATTACTTGCGTTGCCCAAATTGTCATTTTGCCTGGGGAATAGGTTTTTCTCCGGATGTTGATACTAATGTTCCAGATGTTCTTTTTGATTGCTTCAGTAAAAGATCCAAAATATTACAATGATTATGTGCTTCTAAATCTAAAAGTAAATAGTGTGTGTTTCATTATATTATTGCTGTATTATATTATATTATTACTGTACTTGTATAAAGTGCCAAATAAATCTGTCTGTCTGTCTTATACTAAAATTCTTACTTTGCTGGTGGGGCAACTGCCTCCCCGGGCCACAGCCATGCTGTGCTGTTTAAAATCTCGTTCATAAGCTAGTTTTTTTAAACAGTTTTCAACAGTAGCCCGCAAAATGATTTTCCCGCTATTTTGTGGAGTCGCTGTGCTGTGTGTTTTTTCCTTGAAATAATTATACTCTTCCAAAACAAATATACTGGGTTTTTACCTCTTTCTCGGGTTCATCAGCCTTGGTTTTTTCAACAACCTCGATACCTGTTGATACCACTTGATCTTCCTGGTCTTTAGGGACATCCTCCTCCACTTTAGGGGATTCCTCCTTAGTTTGGGGGGCTTCCTCCTCGTCTTCAGTCTCCTTTTCCTCCTCGGGTGCTTCCGGTTCATCCTCTTTAGGCTCTTCATCCTCAGTTTCCTGATGAGTGAAGTTTGATCGTGACTTTTAAATTAGAGCGGTTTTCATATGACTGTAGTCAAACCAATCGCGCAAATAATTACACCATTTCTGAATAAAACCTATACGACAGTGATCTGAAATCCGCTCTATTGTCAAAAAAATCAGTTTAGATAGGCTTTCTAGAATGAAAAATATTCTTTGTGAGTTGAAAGTTGAGAGATAAATTGATGTTATTGGGAAATGCAAAGGCCTATTCTTATTTAGAAACTTTATGACAAATCCTCGTCGCCTGAGAAATCCTCGTTTTATACCACGTTGCTACTTTCGAAGAAAGTTCCAAATCACTAATTTTTTCTATAAAGAATGCCGCTTTACGTACCTCCATATGATCCCAAAAGACTAAAAGAACTCGCTCTATAACAACCTCTAGTACGTATCCATGCATGATCATTAAGCAATTAATTCTCCTTACTAACTCGGGTAAGTATATTACCTTTACTAAGGAGAATTGCTATTTAGTTCTTAGGATTAAAGGGATTATTCACCTCGGGCATATCCTCGTCCTTCAGCTCCTCGGGTGCCTCCTCGTTGTCGTCCTCCTCCTCGGTAGCGAATTTGGACACATCATCCTCAGACTGGGCCTCTTCTGCCTCTGGCTCGTCTTCCTCCTCTGAGGCGTCTTCCTCGGGAGTAGCAAGGGCTTCCTTTTCGGGGGCTTCATCTTTTTCCTCGGGTCCTCTTCAGGAGCTTCTGGGGCTTCCTCGTCATTTCTGCAAGAATTCAGAAATATTTTAGACCTTCTTTGAAGATTCACTTGCCGTGCAACCCACGTTTCTGATTGGCTGCATTTTCCCGCCTAAATTCCCTGTTTGTGGCAAAAAAATATAATTTGCAGATTACGAAGCCTCGACTTACTTTCCAGAAATGTTTTGTATGAGAAATTTTAGGAATTGAAAATCGTCGACCTATGTCTTATTCAAGTGATTATAGACTTAAAATTTCACAACTTCAGAGAACCTCACTAGAAAAATAAATAAGAAAACATTTTTCATTACGGTCAACTCAAGAGAAAATGATCCCCTTACAGTACAATAAGTCTAATTTATTGAAGTTACATGCACGTCGATTTTCTTGTGAAAAGAAACTTATTTGTAGACAAGAGCTTTTTAGCTCACCCCAGACAAAAGGTTATTTTTGGCGGATAGAAAAATCTCGAAACTAGACTTATAACTTGGGGCAAAAATAAAACAAAACAATTAGCATCATGGTTATGTTGGACTTAGTACTTGAGAATGTGCTTTGTTGAAAGGCCCTGTGTTGTCTTCTGATTGGCTTTCCGCTGAGCTGAAAACTTCTCACTGATTTCTACTAGCAAATCTATTACTTTTCTCTTCTTTTTAATCTTGTAGTAGTGAGAAAATGATTAGCGTTCATTGCGTGGCGAGTGGATTTCAGCGCCCCGGTTGAGCAGAATTTAAAGTGGCCCTTATAGAATGTTTTCATTTCCCGGTCGGTTGCTGATGTAGCGTCTCTTTTTACACACCGCCACTCATCCAGCGTATTGTTCTGCCTTCCCATGACGTCTTTTTGCTGCCCGAAGCCATATGATGAAAACAGCGCCCTGCTTTTTGCTACGTGGATGCACGAAAGGCCCTGAAGGTTGCTAGGCAACGTGATTGACAAGTGGAACCAACAAAAAGCGTCTTCTTCGCAACTTTAACAGTTAGACCTCCGCCGAGCGAAAAGAACCCTTATACAGAATTTCGTACTTTCGAGGAAAATGAGAAAGAAGTTTAGAATTCCCATACAAACCCCTGTAAAACTGGAAATTTAGGCCTGCTAAATTTCTTCGCTTTCTTTGCTCAATGTTTTAGATACATAAAGTAGCTACGCCACACTCTTTAAAACAGAAATTTGACCAAAAAGGTCTCTTTTGCGGGGTCCAGTTATGAAAACAGTATTCTGTGTTGAAAAGTTTATTTTGTTTTGTATCTCCAAACGCTAGAAAATTCAGAGCTAAAATCATTTTGACACCGAAGCAGCGCAATTTTGCGAATGCGAAATGAAATATAATGTGGGTGTTTAACTTAGGATACCGCAGAATGTTCATCTTTAATTTGTTTATTTAGTTAACAAGAAATAATTCCTGTTATCGTAGAACCTGGGAATTTCTATATACAACCCACCATGCCGAAGTTACTCAGCCTAATTGAGGGTTTTCCTAAAGCAATACGGGCTCATTTCTGATTGGTTAACAACATTTCCTCATTTCACATACTTTATTTCGGGCTAGAATCCAACTGCTCTATTTAAGATTTGATAAATTACTATTCTATTCAAAGTGTCCTAATTTGTTTCGCGAATTGGATTTGAATTTGCAAACAGGGTTACCCTTCCGCGTTGCCACAAAAAAACGTTCTTTTCAGCAATAAAAACTGAACTTAAATATTTAAAGTATTTATCTAAATAAATAAACATAAGCCACTCAAAAGGGCAGTTTACGGTTCACTTCCAGACTTATTTTTGGGGTCATTTTGTCCAATTTTAGTGAATTCATATTTTTCGAAACGTGCGCCAAGAATGGCGCCACCCCTTTCAAGGACAACCCACTTTCTTTGGCACAATCAACCGAAACCTCAAACTCAAGCCATATGGCGCTTCATTTTCACCGAGGTGCTTTTAAAATCTTGTCAGCAAGTTTAATTTCTTCTCAATGAGTTAAACACTGCTAATCGAAAAGGGGTACGATTTTCATTGAACGTGAGTAAGGTGTCAACAACAAGTGAGCCAGATAAATTATTTTAATAGTGCCCAGAGCAAAAAGAAATTCAATTGAAGCAAAATAAAAAAGATAACGGTTATATTTATCGTATTATTCAAGTTTCTCCCCACCCGAGGTGTCTACGACAACACTGATAACATTTGATTGACTTAGAATTGATAAACAAGCTAGAAACAAACGCGTTTTTGCATGTTAGGTTTGGGCAATACTATGTTATTTTTCTGTTAGATTTAGTGTTTTTAGACTATTTATTTGAATGTAAGCATACGTGCAAAGGAAAAAAGCTTCAAAGCGGAATTTTGTGTGTATTGTAGCGTTGCAAAAACATGACGCTGAAATACCTTCTTGGTCTTGTTCTTCTGTTTCTGGGGCCTCTTCTTTTGGTGCCTCGGGGACATCTGAAATCAAACCGATAAGAAATTTGCTTTCAGAAACCAAAGGATAAAGATTTTTCCTGAGTTTTTTGTATTCAGAATGAAAGAAACACAAGTTTCGTGAAAGAATGAAAAGTATGAATCTCACCAAAGCTTGATTAAACAACAAAATGAAAGATCGAGAAAAACTTTAAGATTTGTAACAGTCAGTTTAGCAACAGAGAACAGCTTTAGCTGATACGTTTTCGTAGGAGAGCAAGGCGGGTCTTAGAAATGAGTTGTAAATACGTTACCAGGTTGTTCCTGCTTTGGTGCGGCTTCATCTTCTTTCGCCATTTGTTCAATTGGCAGCCCATGTGTGAGCATAACCAAGGCAAGCAAAAGTGCAACGCTGTACTTAAACATTTTGAACGATTTTTCAATACGAAAATGAACCAAAAAGAATTTTCGTTTAACAGATCCGCACGCGAAGAGAACCTTGTGTGAAATGATCGAAGAAGTGTTGTGCCCAAGTTTGATTAGTGTCTGATTTTAATAACAATAGCGTTTGGAATGATTGACTTATATAAGAACAAATTCCGCTTTTATTAACCAAAGTGAATTTAAATGTGGCATTTGATTGGGTTGCCTGTAAGTGAAATATTTCAAAAGTTAACTCAAGCGAAAACCACTCAAAGTTCTCTGTCTTTAGGATCAGAAAGATTAAGGGACTTCTATAAATACTTCACAAGATGTTTTATTTGGCACATTTAAGCAAAAACTTCATTCCTTTTTTCAAATTATTCATGATTATACAGCCTTGCCACTTTGCTAAGTGAAATCACTTGCATTTCAATTACCAAAACGCGAATTTTCTTGTAGCATTTCAACTTCTCTTTTCACAAGAATAGCGTTATTTGCATGCATTATGCTGTGAAAAATCCTTGCCAGAATAACTCTGAATGCGAAATATTGATCTTTTAGGAAAAGGAAAACCACACCAATCAACCTTTAAGCCAATTACAGCGAACTTACACTGGAATTATAACAAGAATGCGGTCTTCGTATTCAGACTTCTATAGATATCACATAATTAAAGTATTTTTCAGGGGTCTAACTAAAGAGTAGAAATTTTAAAGAGCAGACTTCTCATTAATAAATTACCTATTTAGTTTGTGCATGAACCTTTTTTCCTAAATTCCTGACAATGCCATTGGGTATTTAACATAGTAAAAACAAAGTTCCGCTTTAGTAGTTCAGTTGAGATATTTAAAACATTGTTGACTCCCAATTATTCCGAAAGCTTTTGGTGCTTGCGAAGTAACACGTTTTATGTTTACATAAAACGACTGAGAAAAGCAACAAGACATAATGTTTTAAACCTTCAACTTCCAAAACTGATTAAGATGAGAACACTCCCAATGATATCAATACATGTAAAGCAGAAACTGACGAGAATTGAGATAATCATCAGATTGATTTCTCGTGTGAAGTATTGCTTTCTGTGGGAAAAATTATTATTCAGATCTTCCAAACACATTTTTCTGTGTTTGAAATTAATCGTAAGTAAGCTTTCTATGCTTTCCTGGGCTGAAAAAAAAAAATGTAGCAGAAATTGAATTTGTTGTAATGTGAACTTTTTGCAAAGAGCTTCCGTGTATCCAAGCTTATTTCCGGTAGCTGTGCGATATTAAGTCGCGTCAGTTTGAAGGGAAAGCGTCACGTTTTACCGTGGTTTGCTTGATTGTAAACAATTCAAATGTTACGGAACATTTAAACTCATGAAGCCATTACAAACATGAGTCATATTTTCATGTGCCATAAACTTTAATTTGAAAAAGAAATAGGTTTTATTCAGCTGGAACGAGAGGTATGAGTCTTTTTAAAAAACGTTTAAAAACCAAACATGACGATACATTTCTTTATTTTACATAATTTAAAAAGAGCGAATACGTAGTTTGTACCTACAATCTGCGGCTAAGCGGAAACTGTATTTCTTACGTTTTTATTTGTTCTCAAGTATATGAGATGAGTCTCAAATGTTTTTGTAATTATCTGAAATCACAAGCCCATTAATACATCAGAGGTCTCTCCTTTGTCAGTCTTTTATCATGCAGAGAATTTGTTACACAAACAAAACAGCCACACGAAATACGAGTGTACTCGAACAAAACTTCGCTGCACGAGAAAAAAGACTGAAAGAAAGAAACCTTTTTTTCGTAGAGTACAGGAGCATCTCTTCATGAGGTTTTTGAAAGCGGGAATATGTTTTATCACGGCGGCAATTGCTAGTGCAATTTTGAGATTTCCGCAGGCCTCATAATTCCATCCCTGCGAGCAGAGGCTAGTTTTATTTTTATCTCCCTGCATTTTCTATTACTTTTAATGTTTCCTTGTGTTTTTCAACTACGCAAAAGTAGCCTCTGCTCACAAATGTCATTTCTCTGTCGCGCATGTGTGAGAAAATAGCCGTATTCACACTAGAGACGGAAAACTTGTCTGAGACGAGTTTCTCGTCATCAAAAGAGTTCCTGTCTTATGTCAATTCAACTCAGAAACACTTGCTTGTTATCTGTCTAAACGTTCTTCAAAAAAATTGTTTTTGCGTGATCACATAAGAACAGGAAACCATATTCAAGGCGAGAAACTCGTCTCAGACGAGTTTTCCGTCTCTAGTGTGAATACAGCTAATGACGTGAGCTTGGAGAAACTGGTCGATCAAGTTTGTGCGTGAGCAAGAAAATAGCAATGTACATGAGGAAAAATGCCTATTGTTCTAGCGTCAAATCCCTCAGGCGCGAAAACCAAAACATTGCGCTCACGGCTGAGTGCGCCCACCGCTGATTAGCTTCAGGCTTCAGTGATTGGTTAAAAATCTGCTCAACTTGGCTGTCAATCAAACTATCTGAGTTAAATAGTAAACAAAAGCCTGAGATTTTTACAAAATTCTTTAGAAATAACAAAAGGCTTCGAAGTAGAGCTACTCGCGAAAGAATTTGATCTCATCTTTGAATACGGCAACGAGTTACACTTTCCTGGCAGAAAATAAATAAAGCTCAAAAGTAGCCTTTTATTTCTCAAACTGTTGAAGGCAAAAGCGCAGTAGATCGGCATTTAGCCCCCTATAAATGTTTGAATGATGTTTGAGTTTAAAGTTATAATAATTAAAGCACGTAAACTTCGCTACTGACATTTTAGGCAAAAAGTACAATGCGTAGTTTCACGTAGAGACGTAGGCCCGTATGAATTTGGCTCCAATTCCGAGTGCCAACCATTTTCGAATTCGGGTTCAAAAAGAAACCCTTTTAAAATGACTTTTGATCTTGTGTTAACCTTATAGAAGCGACTTTATTCATAGCATTTCACTGACTGTTTTGTTGCTTACTTCGCGGTTTGGTTGTCACGCGTCGTCTTCTTTGTTGATATTAGCCGTGTTGTGTTCGCACTAGTTCCCAAGTCAGACTCAAGTACGCGAAAATCCGAAGTCGTAATTAGAGTTTCTTTGTTTCCCGCACTGAAAGTAGACCTAAAGTATACTCAGTCCCAACTTACGGGCGCTAGTGCGAACACAGCTCTTCTAAGGACTCGTCTTGTGAATTCAAGGAGGCGGAGTTATGAATTCATTCTTTCCTTCGCGGGAGAACCAAATCCTAATTAATATTCTAAGTTTTCAGTGAGTGATAAGGTGCGAAACTTCTTCGTAAATTTTATCCCTCGAAAACTCCATCATTTTACATGAAAAATGGAGGAGTTATAGATTCGATATGCGAAAACAATATCCAAGGGGCCGTTTGTTTCTAAGTGAAATGATTCGCCCGAAATAAAGCACTGAATTGCTAGTCACTACAAAGTTCATATGTTTTGAGGCCAAAAGTAAGCTAACTTCAACTTAGATTTTATCCCTTAAAAACTCGCACAATTTTGCCAGCAAAAAGCGAAGATTAATCTTTGGTATTTCATCTACTATTTCCAGGGGGCCGTTGTTTTCCAAGTGCTACATAAGAGTTACAATCGAATGATTAATTTCGGGCTTAGCGGGGTTTTGAACAAATTCCTTTGTATTTTACACCAGTCGGCAAGGCCGCTCATTCAAATCAAGCGCGCCAGACCGTGTCACGTGACATGAAAATGTCGCTCGATTGCTCACTATGATCTGCTTTACTAGACAATATCACTTTTTGTGGCCTTTGGAGGGTTCGTTTACTCAATTTAAAGGCTCTTAATACTCATTCTAAAATTTGCCTTTGGGAATTCACTAGGGATCGTTTTATTTTCTATCGAAATTTGGGCAAATGGTCATTGAACGAGAAATCACTCGTGAAAGCGTGCGCTTCGGTAAAACCAGTCAAGTACGTCCACGATCCTGGACGAGGTTGTGACATTTGTGTGCAGAGACCACTTCAAACACAGAACAAGAGAGAACTGGCCTCTGCTAGCATCAAGACGGCTGCAAAACAAAATTTGGTGCTAAAATACCAGAATTTGGCTCGATCTTCTCGCGCGCCAGGATCCTCCCCTCGCCACCCCCCAGGGGAAAGAGGAAAAGGATGGGGGAGGTGAGAGGGGAGTACCCTGGCGCACGAGGATGCAGTCTCGTTTTTGAAAAACCCAGAAGCAGCAGGAGATGTAAAACGGCAACAAAAATCCCAGCGCAGTTGTTTGGAGTAATAATTATTTGGATAATATCAGGTTATTTGTATATTGTTGCTTTCGACACCCCGCGCGCTTCCGCTGCCCATGTCAGCCTACCACACATAAAACGTGCCCAAAATAGAAGTATCGACATAAACAAATGAAATGGTACATCTGATAACGAGCTGGACGGGATTGGCGATTGGTGTACGATACCAAAAGAGTCGTGTGTTGTTCTTGATGCAATCGAACTCACTGCGACTGGACATGCAGTAGAAATAAAATTGATTTCCAAGAAATATTGGCCTTGGAATTTTCTCGCAATATATCAAACACGAGACAGCGTGTTTAATCAGGATTTCAAAGAAGTGGGTTGAAAAAACGAGGTAAAACCGCGAGTGAGGTTTTTCAAAGCAACTTCGAGGTGTTTGCAAATCCTGATGAAAAACATTGTTGAGTGTTTGATAGCTTTAGTTTAGTTTATGTTTATTTCCTCACATAAGTATAATTTAATGTCGAGTGAAATAAGTAATACCAAGAGTGGATTAACAAGAGTTAGAATCTTTCCCTACTGTATTTGTCCACATCACAGTCAGAAAAGTGTCTATTTTTAGATTTGAGTTTCGCGCGCGAAAGTATTCGAATGCTCAGGCTCGAATGCTCGTATACCCGATACACAACAAAATAGAGAATATCCTACCTTATCTTTGCCATTGATCTGCGATTTAATTTTAGGCTGGATCTCACAACTGTTCGCGTGGCGAGAAAGTGGGAACCCTGTGGATGACGAATTTTCGCAGGCATCCTACTGTAGTTCTAAAAATAGACACTTTTCTGACTGTGATTCGGGCGTACATAGTAAATATGGAAACTCTTGGTAATCCACTCTTGGTAATACAAATTTTTAAAAATATATGCAAATTAAGATGGGGTATTCGACCCTCCTTCGCGATTATGATTTTCTTTGTTATAGCTTATGATGAATTGTTATTGAGTTTGAGGAATACTTTATCAAGTTTCCGCTAGGCAAGTTATTCCATGAGCAAGAATAAGAAATCAACAGAATCAAGTGTGCTCTTGAAAATTCTGACGGGTCATGACAAAAACGTTATTAGTTCTTGTTAGGCACACAAAAACACGAAAGAACAAGCAGAATGTTTCGTAATCCTTCAACCGATATTTCCACAGATCACAATGTTTGCAAAACCCGTTTCATAATTTTCGAGGTAACCGCGCTCGCCGAAGAATTTAAGGCCTTGTCCACACTAACGCGTTTTCAAAAGTATTCGTTTTCCAACTTATACGGATTCGCAGCGTGTTAGTGTGGACGGAAGATTCGGAAGATTTAGCTCCACAAAAAGCAATCAGTTTTTATTTGATGTTGGCGTTTGCAAGGACAGTCTCAAATTTAGTGGTGCAGTTGAAGTCATCGTTTTCATTTTTATCCGGACTCGACCGTCCGCACTAAAACGATCTGTATACGGATTCGTTTTTGTTCACTTTCGAGAGCGTTTACAAACTTATACGGATTCGATGAAAACGATCAGCGTGTTAGTGTGGACGGAAGGCCTAAACGTTTTAAAAAGTATACGGATTCAAACGAAAACGCGTTAGTGTGGACGGGGATCTAAGTGTGTTCATTACTATTTGACGGCTGAAAACGCTATGAAAACGGTAGACGCGGGTCAAGAATCCGGATACTTTTGAAAAGGCTCTTTGTGGACAGGGCCTTAGCAGCCACAAACATCACTCAGAAGTTTAGCAAAAGCTACCGTATTAGATGTTTGATTCAGAGAACGCGGTTTGAAAACAATTTATTATTCGTCGAACCGCAGTAGCAAAGTGCGATATTTTTCAATATTTCCCACTTATTTTTTTCCCTTCCGCCTTGACACTTTGGTTTAACACATAGTTAAACCTAGTAGAGTTGTTTGCTCTTTGACTAATGCGTTTTTGTAAAACTTTTATCAGGTTATTCTGTCCCATAGGAAACAGCACATTGCACTGTTTTTAGCATCAAATTTCTCTGCTAGCTAGCTCTTCCACCAAAATCTAAATTTTGATCGCACCCTGCCCACTGCTTTGTCGCAAATTTTGATACGATAAAATGAAGAGATTCAAGCAAAAACTTGAAAATAGTTTGTCCCGCTTAACGGATTTTACCATGACAACCGCGAGAAGAGCTTGTAAAAGCACATTCTATTTATTATTTTAGATTCTCTGTTTGCACAAATGTTACACGTTAGACAAGGTTTTAGAGTGCTAAAGTGCTTGAATTTCAAATATTTGCCAAGCAAACGTTATAATCAATTCCGCTAAAACTATAGTGCGTAAAACTGAATGCACAACGAAAGCAACAGAAAGCGGTAGTTACAGCGGATTTCACATGACTGTCAAGACTTGTTATGTAATTGCTTTGCGTTCTCATTGGCTACTCATTTTTCCTAGCCAATAAAAGTCTGCAGTAAATACAATTGTGTAATTATTTAGTAGTTGGTTCGGCTTGCTATTGGCTGAGAAAAAAGCCATTTAGGAGCAAGCGTGATTTCTCTCGATTCTGATTGGCTAGTGATTGCTCAATTGCGATTGTTTTCGCGACAGTCATGTGAAAACCGCTCTAAAAAGGGCCGACAGTAGTAAACAGTAATGGAAAACCCAGCGAAGTAAATATCGGCGTAATCAAAGTTAGTAGAAACCCATTCCCATACTATCACCAATCCTGCAATCTGATTGTATTATCAATATTTATACAGGCTGGTCAAGTTCAGCTAATGCTGGTTTAAATTGAGGCCTCTGGTTAGTATTGTGAGCCCTGCACTGAGGATGGGCAACTTCCGACGTCCCCGTGGTTCTTTAACGTCCTTCTGGTTCCGGTTAGTGTAGTGCATGTGAGAGACGGGACCTACGGTTTTACGTCCTTATCCGAGAAGACGCGAAGGTCTAACCATTTGCAGATGTTAAAGCAAAGGCAGAACCTTCTCCTCAATTATTAGAAAAAGACCCTGAGTGTTGGCCCGGCCGGGGTTTCAACTCCCAACCTCCCGAACATAAGCCCGGCGCTCTACCACTACCACTACGCTAACCTCCGCGACACACTATCTATCATGGAGCTAAAAGCCTTGTGGCTCGCGCGCGCACATTTGTATGTGATTCCTGCAGTTCCTGCATACTCTCGTTTTCGTGGGGTTCCTGTGGACTCGTGTACACGAAAGCTCTCCAAAAGCTCCAACCAAAAAAAAGCCTCAAAACAACGTGCGCTCGCTTGCCACAGGTAGCCCGGCGAGTGTGTAGAGCGCTCTCCGCACGCGCCCACCTAATAAAGAAAGCATCGAAAATTTCACCAGAAACAAAGAGACCTTGCGGACAGGCTCTTGTAAGCAAAATTTCTTTTTGTAAAGAGAAGGAGGATTGGAAAATTTGGGAATTTCTGTAGAAACCTATTCATGGGAAAAGCTGAATTTCCCAGCCCAAGGCACACGCATGGGAAGTGTTCGGAATTCACATGGATAGCCATGGGAAATCCGAACACTTCCCATTCTTCAACCATGGGAAATTCAGCTTATCCCATGGATGGAGGATTTCTGCAGAAATTTGCCAAATACCAGCTAGACTTGATAGCTTTCAAACAAATATATGTGCCACATAAAAAATGGCGATATTGCTCATCTACACGAAAACATATAAAATTGCGTTCAAATATATTTGTCAAATAAAACTATGGTTCGTTTAGACGCCGCTATAAGGTAGTCCACACTATTCCTTGTCGAAAACCGCGTTCATATTATTCTTTTTCTAGAGTTTTCCTTTTAGACCCCGTCCACACTACACCGTTTTCAAACGAAAACGGATAATTTTTGCTCCGGATAAGGCTATCGTCAACACTACAACGTCGAAAACGATCACCGAAAACAGCGAAAACAATACGAAAACGATAAGTGTGGACGCAAATCTTTTTGAAAACGGAGCAAAAAGTATCCGTTTTCGTTTGAAAACGTTGTTAGTAGTGTGGACGGGAGCCCGTGAACCCTGCGCGTTCATACGCTCGATAACTTTTTTGTTTGCTTTGATTTGATTTTCTGACTTTTTAAACTTATATATGAACTTAGATGCTTGTTACGACACAGAGATCTTCTCATACAATTGTGTGTCCGCTCATTCAGCAGCGAAAACCGTTTTATATTTCCCTTTTTTTTTGCGCGCGCACATGTAAATTTTAACCTGGGAAAGATTATAAGTTGATAGTACTTTGTGTAAACTCTTTTTTTCCAAGTAGCGCGCCACATCTTTGATCGTCATTTATTCATCCATGTTGTTTTTAAGACTGTTTACATTTGATGTCTTGTTCAAACAGTCCAAACTCCAAATGTATTTTAAACGTCAGCTGCCCATTGAACAGTTACTTTGACATATTTAATAAATACTCGATTTTACGAAAGCTTTCGTTAGAATTATAAAAATAAAAGATCCATCTATTGAACGCTTTTCTTTATTTCAATATCGGTAAATACCTGAGTACTTCATTATCTTTCATATAAATATGATACTTTGTAAGATTTCTATGATTTTCCTAGTAATACGGCGTGTTATAATTGCAGTTTATTTTGTGCAGTGATTTGTTGATCCATCAGGAACAGACCGTTTAAATTTTGATGTGGTCGGGGCGACTTTCCGAAGGCGCTCGATAGTTTTATTGACCCATTCTTACCCGTAAGATATTTATTCCGAGTCTACGATATATTTTCTTTTCAGAACTTCGGCTGCTATTGATATTATTTTCGGGAGATTTGCTACCCTGTCCGTTTAAATTCAAATGTTCTGTCTACTTATTGAGTAGAAGAGTTGTAACAGTTTTCTAGACTATCATATATTTTTTGCCAGTTATACATATTTCATTATTTAACCTGCATGTTACCTAAATAACTAACACATCCTCATTACTCGGATCCCGCTCTCTAATACAAGTCATTGAAAATAGTCGCTTAGTTTTCCTGCATAAAATAGCGCACAAAACTAGCGCCACAGAACAACAGGGAACGATTGAAACAAGCGCTGGATATGGCTTATTAGAATCTACTTGACTTAAAAGACCAATTGCTATTCCATAACTTAAAACGATTCCAAAAACACATTTAGAACATTTAAAAAATGACATAGCGAAATTAGAAACCAAGGCACCTATGACAATATCTCCAGTTCCGAGAAAAACGTGCGTTGTGTTTTCCCCAAAACGAACCGTGAAAACTGCCGGTAATTCCCAAGTGTTATTAATCTCGAACAGCTGACAGAGCAAGCTGCTACATTCCCCAACACTAAACAAAGCGGGGGCACCGTCACTCAGCTTTGCCAAGAGGCAGACGTCGTAGAAAAACGCAGTCCACAGAAAAATCTGCAAAAATGTGAAGTTGCGGAACTGGACGTGGCTTGCTAGAAGGGAGAACATTGCTATAATAACATTGTTCATGAGCCAGCGAAATTGCGTCTTGACGGAAAACAGCCAAAGGGCGCCAAACGACATTCCAACCAAGTAACCAACTTTGCCGGGGAACCACTGAGTGAAAGCGATAAATATAAAACAAAGAACGGCCATATGTTGCAAGAAAACCATTATTGATGGATAATACTGCAAGACAACCACCGTTAGTCCCATTAAAGAGAAATAAGAGAGGATGAAAATTATGTAGCGTGGTAGGCTCCACGGTTCTACAGTTCCTTTGTGGCAGTTGCCTCCGTCTTTGTTGTGCGAAGATTTTCCATTGTCCTCTTGACTTGTAATCTCTTTGCTACTAGCGCCTGTTTCATTTCTGGCTGTTTTTCCATAAAAAGCGCTCATCATTACTAGCCCACACACAGAGACATCCATGATCCAGAAATTGTAGAGACTCATTGTAACTGTGAATTATTTTCACCGAGATTTTGGAAGGTCCTTTACTTTCCCCGCTCCATGCGTGTTTTGATTTTCCGACGGAAACTTGAATGGTAATAACAGTTAGAATAACAAACAGCTACTGGCTTATCAATTTCACCTGTTGTGACATCACGAGCGAAACAAAGACAGGCGCCCTTCGAACTTTCATTATTGAGGAGAGGCCCGGAGAGGAAAGAAATGCGATCGTAATAAAAAAGTATTTAGCATTGCTTTTTTCTTGCTGCTATTTCTTTAAACTAATACTTCCAAACACTATAATCCGATAATTGACAGAACACAAATTCTATGTGTCTCTAGGTACCAGGCACGACAACATAGTATCTGACTTTTCTCGGTTTCTATAAAGCCTGGTGCACACTAGCGACATAACGACATAAGAACGTTATGTTGCAACGAAAAATTAAGTACGGGAAAATCATTGAAACAATCAATATTTTCCATGGTTCTTCATTAGATTACTTCACCAAAGCAATCTTATGTTATTTTTTGACGAGTTCAACTTCTTGAAACCACTAAATTTTGTTCGCGTGACATTTTTCTTATGTCGTTATGTCGCAAGTGTGCACCAGGCTTAACTGCCAAGAAACTCCGATCAGACTACTTGAGAGGACATTCTCGAACCCAGAGCTCCCCGGCTCGTCTCCTCGCGGGAGAGGCTCTGGTGACAGCCACTGACGCATGCGCGAGGTTTAATACAGAGCCGCTGAGAGAAAGACTTTTCAGCGCATGCTCCAATGCTCAAAATCAACCAATCAGCGACGGCCTTCAAATGGATGTCCCCAGAGCCTCCCCTGTGAGCAGACGAGCTGGGGAGCTCTGGGTACGAGAATGCTTGAGAGGAAGGCTGGGAAGATGATACCATGAATTTGAAATAATATATGAACAAGAAGAACTATGATTGCGGAGTTCATGCTGATGGCTTATAATACCGGGCGTTAAACAAGCTAAATGAAAAGGCACTAAAAATGACACAAAACAAACTTTAATGATTTTTTATTTCGAGAAAGAGTAAGTGTTTGTTAATGTTTATGCGCATGCGTGACAGAAAGGGCAGTATGCTACAATGATCAGTCAAAGAAACAATAGTAATAGAAATGATAGCGCCAAATTAAAAGTAACAACAATCGGAAATCTAAATTTATTGAAGGACTGAATCAGATTTTTATTTTTATTTAAAAATATCCCGGGGGGGGGACTCCAATATTTTTGGGGCGGGGGTGCTCGTCGGGAACTTTCGGTACCTAAAATGGCGTCGCTTAGTTGATTTTGACCCCTAAAAAAGGTATCAAGAATACGTATTTTCCCTCGTAATTTTCTCTCGTATTCGCGCCTTCGTTGGTAGCCTGAAATTCAGGCTACCTACAAGTGTGATTTGCTAGAACGGACCTCTAACAGGTACCTATCTAGAAAAAAATTGCAAGTTTTCGAATTTTACCCCCTAAAAGGTACCAGAGGCCTGATTTTAAACCCTAAAAGGTACGACGAGCACCCCCGCCCCAAAAAGGTGGGTCCCCCCCCCCCCCCCCCCCCCCCCCCCCCCCCCCCCCCCCCCCCCCCCCCCGGGAAAAATATCCCAATATCCCGCGATTCCGCTGATGGCTTCCCGCGTTTATACAAAGGGGCAATCTTTAAAATGGTGTGAATAGAAGGCCGGACGTGCTCTCACCGCTAGTAGGTCGCTGAGTAACCATCGGGATCGGGCGCCATACGACGCTTCAGCTCTCGGGGATTGGCCACTTACATCACAAAGGTATTCTATAATATGCAAACTAGAGAATTATATAGTATAAACGTTATATTATTGATTGAATTGATGGTTATTTTTAAATAAAGTAAAGTGTTCAAAAATTTCGGCGGAAATTATGCAACATTGGTGTTTTCCCTGTGGATTCATGGCAGACAGATGTGAGAAGGCCTGGTTCTTAGTTTAAAACAATATGGCGGTTTCCCTGGTTTCTGTTGTCAGGTTAAAAAGTGCTTCAATATTTTGATAATTTGCCACCAAAATAACGAGAATATCGACAAAAATGCTTTCTTAAGGAAAGGAAAATAACAGAAGATAAGTCAAGTCAAACAACTTTGAAGATTGCTGGGCAGAAATGTAGCTTTTTGAAGCCATTTCTTCGGAAGTTTAAGTTACCTTGGGTTGAAGAACGTCAAAGTTTGGGACTTTAATCAAAATGGAGCAGAAAAATAAAGCGAAGCGAGGGATTAGAATCAAAATTATTAGTATGGGGAATGCTGAAGTTGGAAAGGTATGGCAAAACTTTTTCTATGCCATCGTCTACTTAGTAGTGTGACACGACAAAAAGCAACGCAACAAAGCAGAGAGACGTGCCAGATGTTTTGGCTGACAAACAACGCAAAAAAATGTTGAAAGTCTCGAGTTTATTAGTTGCCCTGCTTTAAATATTGTACAGTACTTAATGCACTACCTCTATGCCTGTTTTTCTAGAGTTGTATTATAAAGAGGTATTGTGAGAAGAGATTTGTAAGCAAGTATATGACAACCATTGGAATCGACTATGGAGTAACAAAGTAAGTCTAGTACTGCCGGTTTATGTATCAGTCAATTCCAGCGGTGACCATCCCCCCCCCCCCCAGGACACTGTGGGCCACTGGGTTCCCTTGGGTGGGGAATTTTGCTGGCCCGGGGGTCGGGATTTGTTTTTCTCCAGGGGAGGGGGGTAGAGAATTGTGGTTCTCTTTCACAATCTTTTAGCGCGTTGAGTTGTGGAACTACAACAGCAGTTCACTTTCCTAGCCAGCTATAACTGTCAATTGGCAGTTAAAATAGGATGTCCCAGTTACAGAAAATAACGTCACACAAAATAAAATGCCAAGCATGGCCGGTATACAACTGAGAGATGCCAGGGACGACAAATGAATGGAATTTGTAGCCAAATGGCTACAACCGCGAATTGCCGAGAGAAATTAGTAGAAACTTTTGAAGGTATGTCTACTATATTGTAATAGTAGAAGAAGAATTTCAATTTCACTTCACAAACCTCCATAAGATATAATAGCGTATTCTCGCGGCTTTCGCGCCAAATTCAAGCCATTCAAAGTCAAAACGAGGCTAGAGCCTCGACCCCATGTAAAACACCTTCACTCTCAAAAATGGCTTCGCGCTGTGTGGCAGCGTTTCTCTTCTAGATTCAAGTTGAGAAAATTTGCCCATTATTTCTTCTGTTTTCGGCACCATGACCGATCAGAATCGCAACCCCGCTTCTGAAGAAGGGGAGCTTGATGTTAACACTCCAGAAGAGGGTGTTTTAGATGAAGTTCAGTCGTCGACAAAGTCGAACGACTCTTCTCATTCAGCGAACAAACGGAGGCCAAAAGCGATCTCCAGTTCGTCAAAACCCCGGTCAAAATCCTCCTCAGACGAGGATAGTTCGGGAAGCGATAGCGATGCTAGTTCCTCTAGCTCCTCTAGTGAAGCTAATCCTAAACGACGGAAACGAGAAAGCGTCGTCGGTCCCTCGAAACAGAACGAGGATAGTGAATACACGAGATTTGACACGGGTGCAAAAGCCCGCCAAAAGCTTGTGCTGTCTCAAGGCATGGAAGATTACTTGAATGATAAGTTCACGTACTTTGTGAGGGACAAGACCATCCAGGAGTCAGTCCTCGATGCTAATCCACCGCCTGGGACGAAATGCTTGACTACTCCTAGAGTAGATGAATACTTGGACAAGATTTTTGAGTCTCTAAATAAATCCTATGGCAAGGAAAGTGACAACACACTTTCAAAAACACAAGCTCGGATAACTAACGTTATGGGCCCTCTGGGAAAGCTCTGGCTGACCTTGGAAAAGGTCCGTGAGGGAAAATCCACAGATGAATTGGATTTGTTTGACTGTCTTAAGTTGGTGGAACAGTCTGTTACCCTCCTGGGTCAGGCCAACGTGAGTCTAACTTACGCCCGTAGACTAAGCATTTTGGGGCGCCTCACTGGCGATTTGAAAAAAGCCAGAAAACTTTTGACCAAGCATGAGTCCTCTCTGTCTCACTCCCACAACAAGTTGTTTGGGAAAAAGTTTTACAAAGCCCTACGCACTGCAACCAAGATTCGGAAATCTACTAAGGAGATATCCACTCACCTGTCGGGTTCGTCTAGACCTCGTAATGTCTCCTTCAAAGGCTCAGCCTCCAACAGGAAAGAGGTTTACAGACCAGCTTCCAGGTCCTCCCAGCCGCCCTTTCGAGGCACCCCCCCATCTCGTCACAGGGGTGGGGGCAGATCAGTATCCTTCAGGGCAAGAGGCCCCAACAGAGGATATTTTAAAGGCAAGTTGGTTAGATTCAGGGTCCATAAGAGATCACCTGAACTTCAAAACCCTTTCGCAACTGCAAACCAAAACTTTGGATGTGACCAATCATCTGGTTCTAACCCAGGTCCACCCTGTGCTATTAGCAATGGGAATGGACACCTCAATCTTGTCCAGACCCCTCCGGTTGGCTGGGAGACTCCAGCATTTTGTGGGCAACTGGAAATTACTGACTCAGGATCATTTCATCTTGCAAATGGTGGAGGGAATCCAGATTCCCTTCCTCAAATATCCATGTCAGACCCAGACCCCTCCTCTGACATTTCACAGCCAGTCAGAGAGGAATGCAATAAATCAAGAAATTTCGGAGATGTTGCAGAAAGGGGCGATTCAGGTGGTCTCTCCCCAGAAAGGGGAATTTTTGAGCTCGGTTTTTCTTGTCAAGAAAAAAGATGGGGGGAACCGACCGGTGATCAATTTGAAAGAGTTAAACTCTTATGTAGCCTACCAACATTTCAAAATGGAGGGACTGTATTTACTAAAGCATTTAATCCAGAGTGGGGATTGGATGATAAAAATAGATATCAAAGATGCTTACTTTACTGTGCCAGTAAGCAAACAACACCAACCCTTTCTACGTTTCATTTATGGAAACTTGAGGTACCAGTTTTCTTGCCTCCCATTTGGGTTAGGACCTGGCCCTCTCCTGTTTACGAAGCTTTTAAAGCCAGTTGTGGCCCTGCTAAGGAGACTGGGCTTGAGAATGATTATATATCTAGACGATATTATTGTTTTCAATCAAACTCAAAAGGGTATTTTGAGGGACAGAGACTCAACCCTTTGGCTAGTCCAGCATTTAGGTTTTGTGATAAACTGGAAAAAATCAGTGTTGAATCCAGCACAGAGCATGGAATACCTTGGTTTTGTCATCAACTCTATCGATATGAACCTTTTGTTACCACAGGAAAAAATCCTCCAACTTGTTCAATCTTGCAGGGATCTGATTTTGGAGAAGAGTGCCTCTGTGAGAACACTCTCTCAAATTATTGGGAAACTGACTTCAACTATGCAAGCAGTTCTTCCAGCACCCCTTCATTACAGACATTTACAGATGTTACAGGTAAAAGGCCTGTTATTAGGGAAGGGGTACAATTCAGTGGTTCCACTGAACAAGGAATGTCGGGACGACCTCCAGTGGTGGATCGATCAACTGTCCACTTGGAATGGGAAGTCAATAATCTCCCCAGCCCCAGATTTGATAATTACAACCGATGCATCACTGAAGGGTTGGGGGGGAGTGTGCCAGGGGAACTTCACCAGGGGGCTTTGGACCCCAGAGGAATCTCTCCTGCACATAAATGCCTTGGAACTAAAGGCAGCTCTGTTTGCTTTGAGAGCATTCACCAACAATCAAAGACAGCTTCATGTCCATTTACGTATGGACAACAGAACAGCAGTTTCCTACCTATTAAAAATGGGGGGGACACGATCCCCCATACTAGTAGGGATAGCCCAGGAACTTTGGGAGTATGCTCTCAGCAAACAGCTTACCCTGACGGCAGAATATTTGCCGGGGGAGCTGAATCACGAGGCAGATTGGCAGTCGAGACATTTCAAAGACTCGAGCAATTGGAAACTGAACCCATCTGTGTTCCAAACACTAGACCAGCTTTTGGGACCCTTCTCGATAGATCTGTTTGCAGATCGCATGAACACTCAACTCCAGAATTATGTGAGTTGGTTTCCGGACCCCTTCGCACAGGGGACAGATGCCTTTCAGATCCCTTGGTCAACTCTGAAGGCATACAGCTTTCCCCGTTTTCACTGATTTGTCGTTGCCTGGCAAAGATAAGGAAGGACCAAGCAACAATGGTGCTGATAACACCAGCCTGGCAAGCACAGGCATGGTACCCAGTCCTTTTGGAAATGTCTTGCAGACAACCAATCCTGCTTCCTCCATTGAGGAATCTGTTACTCTCGCCCAACCAACAGCCACACCCCTTGATTCTTCAGGGCCACCTGCATCTAGCGGCCTGGATGGTTACAGGCAAAACTTGCTTACAGGTGGAGTTTCAGAGCAAACAGCCAATTTACTCCGCTCCCACTCATGGCGGAAGTCCACTGCAGGAGCTTACAACAGCGCCTGGAAACAGTGGAGTTGCTGGTGTAGTCAAAGGAAGATTGATCCATTTCACTCCTCTGTGGCCTCTATAGCTGACTACCTTACGGAGCTACTCAATAAGGGTAGATGCTACCGCACCATCAATAATCACAGGTCAGCAATTTCTGCTTTTCATAAACCTATTGATGGAGTTAAGGTGGGACAGCATGATCTGATTTGTAAAGTCCTAAATGCTTGCTTCAATGCAAAGCCACCTCAGCCTAGGTATGTGGTGACTTGGGATGTGGATAAAGTACTGAGCTACATTCACTCTCTTGGGGACAATGCCTCCCTCTCAGACAAGTGTTTGACACTTAAATTAAGTATGCTTTTGGCACTTGCTTCTGCTGGGAGATCCTCAGATCTCATGGCCCTTGACATCCGATATATGACTATGAATGTCAACTCCATTAGCTTTGAGCTAGCCAAGCTGACCAAATCTAGAAGAAAAGGTCAACCTCCTATTAAGCAGGTTTTCGAAAGATTTGACAATGATCCTTTGTTTTGTTTTAGGCCTTGGCGGGCAGATAAAAGAGAAACATCAGTTACTTTTGAGCTATATCCGACCTCATAAGGAGGTAGTACCATGCACAATCGCAGGGTGGCTTGTAGAGATTATGAAGCAGTCTGGGGTTGACACATCCGAATTTCGTGCCCATTCAACTAGGGGTGCGTCAACTTCCAAGGCTAAGGCAAAAGGGCTGTCCTGCAGTGAGATTTTGGACATGGCCAACTGGAAAAAAGAGTCCACTTTTAGACGACATTATCTAAGGGACATTGTTTGTGATAAGACAGTCCAGAACTCCTTTCAAGCTGTTGTACTTCAAGAAGGTTAGCTTGAACTTTAAACATACGCTATTATATCTTATGGAGGTTTGTGAAGTGAAATTGGAAATTTCATCAGTGCGCAAAGCGCACGCATTGAAATTATAATTTCACGAGCAAACCGAAATAAGATATAATAGCGTCCCACCCAACCCTCCCCTCTTACAATTGGGGAAATTCTCTTATTTCGGTTTGCTTCTTATTATAGGTCCCAAGGACAATTAGCTATGGCTTCTTGTTGCTATCCGTCATTTCGACTGACTACTACTGGGTATCAGTGACATCAGTTCACTCCGCTTAGTTTTAGCAGCTGCTATAATCCATCAGAGACATTGTATATGTTATTTAAATTGTTGTATTGAATGGTTATATTAGTCTTGAACAAGTGTATTTGCACTATCGAGCTATTGTTATTTAAAGATATCGATGAAACATTCACCTTTGGTTTCATCAAGATGAGTACAGTAATATTAAAACCCTTGACATTATATATATTATGTGTTGTGGACTTACCATTTCCTTTATTTTGTCTTCCTATCGTATTTGTTTACATTTTTGAATCGTTCGTACCCTTGCTCACTGGCTCTCATCCATTTTTGAGAGTGAAGGTGTTTTACATGGGGTCGAGGCTCTAGCCTCGTTTTGACTTTGAATGGCTTGAATTTGGCGCGAAAGCCGCGAGAATACGCTATTTATATCTTATTTCGGTTTGCTCGTGAAATTATAATTTCAATGCGTGCGCTTTGCGCACTGATGAAATTTCCAATTACGATTTGAGACTGACAGATTTGTTTCACTTGTTTATTTATATTTTGTCTCGCTTTCAGTGAAATGAGAACTTGTTCAGAGACGAGAAAACTAAAGTACAGTTAAAAAACGAATTATAAAAAATGGAGTTGAAGTTCTGAGTGGAAATATTTTGTTGTGAAGATTTGTATGGCAGTGTCGATGGACTCTTTGTCTTTTTCTAGTGCCGGGGGAGGGGCAATTGTCCATTTTTTGTCTTTCCCGCCGTGGGGTATTTTACATCTTTTCCACCCCCGGGGCGGGGAATTTTACTTTTAATTTAAGAAATGACCAAAATCCCGTGGGTTGCCCAGGGGGGGGGGGGGGGGGGGGCTTTTAATTTAAGAAATGACCAAAATCCTGTGGGTTGCCCAGGGGGGGGGGGGGGGGGGGGGTATGGTCACCGCTGGAATTGACTGATACATTATGGCCATTGAGTGCTAAATGTTTAGTCCATCTCCCAGGGGGGTGTACTTTGCTTGATTTGGGGTGGGTATGTGCCACTGCAACCTCCAAATGTGGACCCCATTCTAAAACGATTTTAGGGAGATTTATAAACAGGACGCTGTCTCGAGGACGTGGGCGCCTGTACTCACGAATGGCTGTGTGCGGAAGCTATGGGCCAATAAGGTTTGTCAACTTTGTCAACACGCATGCAACCTCACAACAGTGTACTCTACATCACGTCCTGTTTCTAAAACTCCCCTTTCATAAGAAAAAGGTACATTGTACCCTGTTCTTTGATTTGTATCCAAATTGAGACCCATTCTAAATTAAAAATTAAAAGATACCTGGACCTGGATAAAATGTAATTTCTGTGTCAAAATGAGTCTATCTTCAACATAGAATATAGAACAAATTTCTAGAGTTGGAAAAAATTAGTTGGAAAAAGTTATTTACCGGCCTCGGTCAACATTTCCAGCCCTCAGTCACAGTTTTTCCCTATACGGACCTCCCAGCCGGTAAATAAACTATTATGTATTTCTATCATGATTTTTCCCTTGAATTCTGCTAGGGTTGCAATAGAAGACAAAGAAATCAAAGTCAACATTTTTGACATGGCAGGGCACCCTGTTTTCTATGAGGTAAGTCCTTGCTAGATAAACTGGATTTAAACTGTTTCTTACTTCCCAATTCTCGGTTTTCATGTGACGTCATGAAAAAGCTAACTTCTAAACCAAGAGACGTACAGAGATGTCCTATCTGTGATGAATATAACTCTATTCAAGGATTTGTCACACGAAATTTCGGCACCTTCTGCAAAGTAGTTCTCGATATATCACCAAAGCTATTTATGTCACGCAACACCTGTCACGTATTTTGAACTTGTCGTATTTCACTCGATTTGCACCGTTCTTACCTTTTGGCATGACAGTATGTTACAGTATGTTACAAAGGAAATACGCCACTCGTAGATCTCATACGAAGCTACATCCGGGTCCTCAGTGACATATTTTCCATATTCGCTGCCCTCATTCGTAAAATATTGTTCTTGCCACTCGAAAATAAAACTCATATCTTCGCGCCACCGTGTAATATCCTCTATATATTTTTTTATAATTCTATTAGCCATCCAGTGTTTAGAAGTTAATTTAAACAAATAAATTTTGTCACGTGACAAGTGAAACCAAGAATAGGCCATTCCAACATTTGCTTTTCCAGCCCATTGGTTGCTTCTCAAACTGTTAATGTGATCACCATATTTTTATGTACCACATGCAACTTCCAATGTTTGTTTGGTGGAGTTTGTTTGTAGTAAGCTTCCTTATTAGCAAAATGCAATTTAGTCATTGTTGAGTTTGTCATGAACAAATTTTTCCATGACGCTCTGCGCTCGAGAGAAAATGGAAGAAAAGGTTTTATAATTGTACTGAAGTACTGATAAGTTCGATTAGATAATAATTTACAAGGATGGTCTACATCTATGATGGCGTGCTTGTAGGAAAGATAGAACCAGAATACTCAATGACAAGATGATAAATTCTACAACATAAAGGCAGCATTTTAATCAAAGATGGAAATTTATTTGATGGGTATCTTTTAGGGTATCAAATTATCTGAGATGCGCCCTTTTCAGTATCGATTAGGTGTGAAACTGAACATTCCCAACGATCATCCCCAACCCAAAAATGTGGGAGTCATCCCCCCCCCAATGACCTTTTGACCTCTAATAAATAATTTTTTGTGCAGTAGATCTTTACAATATTTTGTTCCTCCCCGCAGGTTCGCAATGAGTTTTACAAAGATACCCAGGGTGCTTTGCTGGTATATGACGTGAAAAGTAGAGAGAGTTTTGATGCCTTGGATATGTGGCTGGAGGAAATCAAGAAAGAGATTGGTAGTATGAATGGCTACAATGAAGTGGTGTTTGTTGTTTGTGCAAACAAGGTAGGTATACTCAGTGGGCTCAAGTTGTAAATTCTGTCCTTAAATTGGGCAGTTTTTATAACAAACAGTTAAGTGGGCACAAAATAATCTGAACCTTAGAGGAACCCAGGGCCATTCCATTTTTTAGCCGCAACTTCCCTATAGAAGAGGTCATTTTCTTTAGTAACCCCTTCGGAAATTCTTGCTCTACACCCTCAGAAATACCTACGTAGCCTTTTGGGGGTGGCACCTCCTCGGAAAAACCCACAGAAGAGGCTTTTTTATTGCACCCCGTCGGAAAGAACCTACGGGAAGAGCCTTTTTTTTGGTTTGATCCCATCGGAAAAGGCCATTTGCTATACCCCCTCAGAAAAACTCTTCTGTAGGGGGGTGGGGGAGGGTGCAGATTAAAAGTGGAATGGCCCCCAGCTTCACTCTGGAAATTACCAAAGGATATTTTCTCCCAAGTAATGTTTGATGTCCTTACTTGCCCTGGAGAACCAGTGAATTTCTGGGTGTTCTGCCATGTATGAATCATTCCCAGAGGACACTTTTGTGTTCAGCTCCCCTTTCATCATGATTCGTTCTACTAAACAAAGGAAGCTTTTGTGGCGAAGCTTGTGAGTTGTTTTAGGTTTGTACATGGGAGAACAGCCAAATTTCTTTGTGACTAGATCCTTTTGTGATTTGCATAATATCTAAGCTCGGTTTCCAGCCATAGTTGGTGTTGTTTCTAATGAAACATTCAACCGCCAAGGCTGGAAACCGAGCCTACATAATACAGTATCATTGCATTATTTTTTGTCAGATTGACAGTCGAAAGAGAGATGTTGATGAATCAGAGGGCAGATTATGGGCTGACAAGCATAAATTCTACTATTTTGAGACTTCTGCACAGACTGGTGAAGGAGTCCAAGAAGTCTTTCAGGTACTCAGAAATCTAGATGGGTGCACTGTTTAAGAAGGGATGCTTGTTGAACAAAAGAGATAACAATCTTACCTTTAAGAGATAACTGAAGGGCTTGAAATTCAGCACCACATAGAAGGGTTTATGACGTAATCCATTTGAAAATCGAGTAACTTTGGAAAACAATTCTTGGAATAAAATAATTTACATCATAGTGTAGACTTCTGTCTTACTTTTTTTCTTACAACACCAAACATCGAAAATGAATCCTAAAATTTATCCAAATCCATACAATTTATATACTAGGTTTAATACCGGTAGCACCATGAAATGAACATCAACAGCCAACACCATTCCTTCACAACTTTGAAAAATAATTTCTCAGGTTTCCTTGGAATTTCTTCTCAGTGTTATTGCCAATTTTTTATTTTATCAAGACCTTCGAAAAAATGCTACAAACAAGGAAATTGGTTACTACTCAATCTAAGAATTGTTTCTACTTTGTGTCAAAATTACTCGTTTTCTTAGCGGATTTCCTCTTATATACCAACGTTTGGATTTTATGCCCAACATTTTCTCATTTGGGCACATAATTACACCTACATTGTATCAATTGTAAAGTTTGACAGGCCACGAATGTTACTCCTTCACGCAACCAAATGCAAAAAAAGTTAACTGCATCAAGTTTTATTGCAGCTCGCGCGGTCATAATCGTACATGGTGTTGATTATCGAGAAGAATTTTCTGCCAACACCTGCGTTACGCAACTTTGAAAACAATTTTTCTCTTGGTACACTATCAAAGCCTTTTGAAAAATCCACCAGACAGCAATACAATAGATTGCCCTTTTCAGGATTAAAAATACTTTCGGTGGTTTCGATGTTTCCGAAAGCCTCCTTGCTCGTCTCTGAGCACTCCGTTGCGGACAGGGTAGTTGTAAAGCCTTTTGTTGAAAATCGAGGTGAAAATTTTACTCAGTGAGGAGAGTAGCGTAATGCCTCTAAAAATGTCAGGGTCGTTTTGTTTCCCTTTTTGAAAATTGGCACTATAATGCCGTACCTCCACTCCTTTGGGTAACACCCCGATGAGAAAATCATATATTTTCCTGGTGACTTGCCCCACTCGATTTTGGACAAAGCGTCATCTATTTTGTCCTCAGTAATCGTGAAGTCGAGCGTACTATTAGTACCAACGTTTTGCGGTTCCTGCGTAAAGGTATCTTTAAAGATAATGATTCTTATTGAGATTTTTAAAATACTTATAAAAATCTTTGAACCCTGTGTTTGTTGCTTACTGTACGCAGTTTCGGGTTAAATTTAAATAGCTGATCATTGATTTGCTTCCATGTAGTTTAAGGGTCCGAAAAATATAATAGCTTTCCTTTTTCTGAGAGCTTAGTTTCACGACATTCATCTGAAATTCCGCTCAGGAGTGGCTGGCTTGAGCTCTTGACAAACGCTGCCTTATTCTCTCATTAGACATTATTCACTGGTGTCATCAAAGCCCTGGAGAATGGCGGCCGGCCAGTCATGTTGGATGCATCTCTCACTCTAGGCTACAGCAAGGAACAGGCAGAGATCATCCAGAAATTAAAGAATGCCAAGGGAGACTACGACAGGCTGGGAGTGCAACCGGGAGCTTCAAAGTACGTCTTACTATTTCACTATTTCAAAGAGCCTGTGTCAGCCGCCATTTTGACAGCATAGCAACATACCAAGTCGGAGAAAGCATCCATTTCCATCGGCTGATTTAGAGAATATAAAGCTATGTTCTCGTTTGAATTTGGTAAATCAAATATGAAACTTTATTTTTAGATGTTTATTAAGATACTTCTACACGAAATTCGTCTTCTAATATCGAACGAAAGCAATAACAAAGGAGTGGCTAACACGGACTCTTTTAGGTGCCTAGCAACAGTTTTTGGAGATGAGGTCGGAAAGAAAAAAATTCTGCTACTTGACATGCGCGCGGCGCATAGGTTGATAAGAACAAAAACTTGTACAGTCGTGCTTGAAACAGGAAATTGTGGTGGCGAGAGGATAGGTTAGGGTAAACTAACAGTTTCTCAGGTTTAAGATAAAACCCTCTCGTAGAGTGGTTCACCAACACGTACTTTCCAGGACGTTTTCTGTCCATTGGCCAGAGAAATACAATAATAATATACTTTATTTAGTTTTATTTAGACACGGAATCCCTTCACTTAAAATACAGTGCTCTCCCAGGGAGCCGTGAATACAATAAATGGACGATTCCAGCTATAACGCACGCGCGCGCTGCATGTCGGTAGATGTGGGACATTTGTCGAACAAACTGTTAAAAAGAGCGCACTGCATTCTGGTAGTTGTGGGACAAAGCTTGGGCATTTCTGAATAAAGAAGAGCGCGCGCTTTTAGCTTGAATCGTCCATTGGGACCCGCCGTCTTCGTTCTCCTAAGGTTCTTCCCAAAACAAAAAAATATGCTCTCTGTTTGCAGGGATGACATTAACCGAGCGTACAAGAAGATCGCGGTGCTGATTCACCCAGACAAGAGTGTAGCGCCAGGGACAGAGGAAGCCTTTAAACTGCTAGTGGCCGCACGAGCGGCTCTGCTGCAGAACCAAAGATAGCTCATTTTTATGTCAGACTACCTATACAGTTTCAGGGATACGTTGTCACTGGAAAAAGCAACAAAGCTTGGTGCGCTAGGGAGTATAAGTAAAGATGGGTAACATGCTTAGAAATGTGCTGAAATTTAATGATTTTACCTGTGGTTGCGAAAACTGTCTGAATTCAGATCAAGCAGTAGCAGTTTAGATTCCCCCATTATCCTTTGCGCTTCAGGCTTTTAGACTTTCGGGTGACAACGTTTCCCGGACTAACGGTATATAACAACAATTTTATAGTGCGGTTTTTTATTTATTTCATGTATATATGGTATATCCCAATCGGCAGCGTGACCCGCCGAGCCATGTGATCTGATCCATTTTGCCGTACGAGCGGCTGATTGTGATAATCTTCAAATCTGATTGGCTGACAGGGAACCCTTCCAGCTGTGTATCTTGAATATCTCACCGGCTCACAGTTCTGATTGACCAATTTGTAATCCCATTTTTGATTCATAGTTCCGACCTGTCATTCAAAGCCATAGTTACTGTTGTTATGTCCCACAAACAAACCAGGGTTTTCCTTAAAAAAAAGGCCAAAAATATTCCGATCCCGCTAAGGTTTACCAGATAACTCTATCTTCGGATCATCTCAGTTTATACTGTCATAAAAGGCAAAAAAAGTGCTGCAAATCGACTGATTTCGGAAGTCCTGAAATACTGTTTGTGGGACACGATCAGTTCCCGCGGGAGAAGCTTTCCATCGCTGATTGGTATCTCCAGATAGCGTGAAATGGCTTCATTGTTTGATCGGAACTATGAATTGGATTAGAGAGAAACCATTCAGTTCAGTTCCTCTTCAGGGGGGCAAATGTTATGTTACAAATAATTATCTTGTGTGTTGGCTTTCAAGTGCAAAAGAATCGTCATAAATAACAATAATAAAAAAAAACAAGGAACAAAATTATTCGAAAGTTTAGTTGCCTGGATTCAGTGGATTAGAGTGTTTTCATCCGAATGTGAAATAGATACTAACAAAATACGCACTGCTATACGCTAATAGTCATGTTTATTGTATACTGTGGGCTGTAAAAAGCTTGTGCTTCCTTAGTCTTTCGGATCAGACAATAAACCGAGGTCCCGTCTCCCTCCCCTCACATATCCAATTCGAGGGGGACGTAAAAGAACCCTGGGATGCTGATACAGGTCTTCGGGCCTAACTAAACACTTCACAGACGCACGGGACGAAGAGCCACCTCGTGGATGTGCCCAATGTGCGATTCCGTTATTATATTATTTTTATTATTATATTATTCTCCTTTTAATTATGACACTATCAGAGCCCGCGACATTACGACCATATGGTCGCCAATGGCGACTAAATTTAGGGGCTTGGCGACCAAAATTATAATGCTAGTCGCCAAATTGCACCTCATCTTTCAAGTCCGGCTGACATCCACGCTTACGTGGCGACTAAACATTGCTTTTTGGCGACTAAAATTGTTTGAATTGGTCGCCAACGGCGCCTAGCGAAAGAAAGTTAGTGTCGGGCCCTGGACTATTAAACACTGACTATTTAACAATTAGACCTCAAGGCCGAATGTGCTATGATGAATAGACCATGAGGCCGAAGGCCGAATGGTCTATTGATATCATAGCACATGAGGACGAGAGGTCTAATTGTTTTAGTATAAACCAACTAGTTGGTCGGTTTTGGCAATGAATTCCATTATTTTATGTTGAAAAAATCAAGTTTTCTTGCAAAGAAAGGTGGTGATTTTGCCAGGCACGGTCTATCACTAATAGACCATTAGTAGCTCAGCCAATCAGAATGCAGGATTTGTAATAGACCATTAGTTGGTTTATACTAATAGTTTTTGTTTCACAGTCTGATGAAAACCACTCTATGCATAGATGTAGCTGCGTCTACAGGCTAGTACATAGGTGGCTAGCGGTTGCTGGGACCACGCATGCCTAATAAGGCGATCGTGCTATGGTCCAAGTGCTCAATATCGTTCCCAGAGCCCTGTAGTTTCTGCGCATGCGTCGCCCACTATTTGGCAATGCGTCCGCAGAAAGTCCAGGAGCCGGTTCCTAGAAGGTTAGATAATAGTTATCTGTAGATAAACGCTTATCCAACGGATAAATCCTGAACAAATCCTATACAACAGATAACTTTTATCCATGGATAACTTTATCAAACCTTTCAGGAACTGGCCTAAGGGCTCTGGTCATTGCCCAACATTCTCTTACCCAGAGCTCCCCGGCTCGTAAGCTCGCGGGGGAGGCTCTGGTGACAGCCGCTGACGCATGCGCGAGATTGAAAGGCCCTTAGTCAACCGGGAACCTTTGCTCTTTGTTTTCAATTGGATCTATTGTTATTCAACAGCTGTGATTGGCTGATATTGAAGGTCCCAAAGGGGTTCCTATTGTTCTTCACACTTCACAAGTTGAAACTGAAAATTTGCATCGAATTTTCAAATCGCTTTATTCTTGTCCGCCTGCAATGCGACTTTGGTGGTTATGGACCTTTCATTCAGAGCCGCTGCATGAAAGAAAGACCTTTCAGCGCATGCTCTAACGCTGGGCACGAGAATGATTGCCCACGCGCTTTGTTTGCTTGATGGAAGCAGTTTCTTTCCCATTGGCATCACCAGGTAGGTGTAACTTCCATTGAGAAGTCGGCGTGATTGGTGCTTGAGTTACAACCATGGCATTGACATTCTCTTACCCAGAGCTCCCCGGCTCGTCACCTCGCGGGGGAGGCTCTGGTGACAGCCATTGACGCATGCGCGAGATTTGATAGAGCCGCTGAGAGAAACACCTTTCTGCGCATGCCCCAACGTTTAAAATCAGCGAAGTCCCTCAAATGGATGTCCCCAGAGCCTCCCCTGCGAGCAGACGAGCCGGGGAGCTCTGGGTTCGAGAATGTGGCATTGATGTCATGGAATCTTACAGAGCCTGTGTCAGCCATTCCTTTGTTATTGTTTTCGCTTGATATTAGAAGAATTACGAATTACGTGTAGAAATATCTTAATAAACATCTAAAAATAAAGTTTCAGACTTAATTTACCAAATTCAATCGAGAAAATTGCTTTATCTTCTCTAAATCAGCCGATGGAAATGGATGCTTTCTCTGACTTGGTATGTTGCTATGCTGTCAAAATGGCGGCTGACACAGGCTCTTTTACTGCTGTTACTGGCTACTCATATGACACCAACCCTTATTCAAATCATTGAGCAGTTATTTCGTGATAAGATGTCTGAAGAAGGCCTTCGATGTGAGCCAAGCATTGAAATAATGTGATTTCACAATCGACATGTGAAAAAAATTATCTTGTGTAAACACCACTGAAATTATCCTGTAAAATGTATTTACAGAATTACCAGAATGCTGAAAGTGGTCAGATTAATCCATTGTGGTGCCTTGAATGCTACGACGTAGAAATGAAAGGCCGGCCCTTCAGTAAAAGTAAATGTTTACTTTGATTTAGGAAAAAAACCGAGACCATACATCCAGACATCTCCCCGAGAGCTGAAGCTTCGTATGGCGACCGTACGGACTCTTACGCCCACGCCAGAGATTTCGGCCCTGACAGTCGCTATCCCGAGGGAGTTCAGTTAATTGCTCGGTAGCGACTCAGTGACCTACCGGTGAGAGTACGCCCGGCCACCAGACCATTTTAAGGACGCCCCTTGTATGAGTCCTGAACAATCAACCTTATCCCCATAGTTATCTGTTTCCGCAAAGAATTTATAGGTCAGAACATTCACATTGCGTTCCATGTGGGACGCATGCTCTTAAATCGTAACCATTCCTGTTTCAATTAATTTCGATTTATTGGTTATTATCTAATTCATCAATAATTTTTTATCATAATGATGATTTTCTTTGGCATAGATCACGTGTTACTACGATTTTTCTGTTTACGCATGCGCAGTAACATTTCCCAATCAATAAATCTGACAATGCGCGCAGGTAATGGAGCAGTTAGAATTATGAGAAGACAATGCCGGCAAGTAATTAAGCAATTAGGATTGTGAGAAGACAATGCGTGCAGGTAATGAAGCAATTAGAATTATGAGAAGACAATGCGTGCAAGTAATGGAGCAATTAGAATTGTGGGAAGACAATGCGCGCAAGTAATGGAGCAATTAGGATTGTGAGAAGACAATGCGCGCAGGTGATGGAGCAATTAGAATTGTGAGAAGACAATGCGCGCAGGTGATGGAGCAATTAGAAAGGTGAGAAGACAATGCGCGCAGGTAATGAAGCAATTAGAATTGTGAGAAGATAATGCGCGCAGGTAATGGAGCAATTAGAATTGTGGGAAGACAATGCGCGCAAGTAATGGAGCAATTAGAATTATGAGAAGACAATGCGCGCAGGTGATCGAGCAATTAGAATTGTGAGAAGACAATGCGCGCAGGTAATGGAGCAATTAGGATTATGAGAAGACAATGCGCGCAAGTAATGAAGCAATTAGGATTGTGAGAAGATAATGCGCGCAAGTAATTAAGCAATTAGGATTGTGAGAAGACAATGCGTGCAGGTAATGAAGCAATTAGAATTATGAGAAGACAATGCGTGCAAGTAATGGAGCAATTAGAATTGTGGGAAGACAATGCGCGCAAGTAATGGAGCAATTAGGATTATGAGAAGACAATGCGCGCAAGTAATGGAGCAATTAGGATTGTGAGAAGACAATGCGCGCAGATAATGAAGCAATAAGAATTATGAGAAGACAATACGCGCAAGTCATGAAGCAATTAGAATTGTGAGAAGACAATGCGCGCAGGTAATGGAGCAATTAGGATTATGAGAAGACAATGCGCGCAAGTAATGAAGCAATTAGGATTGTGAGAAGATAATGCGCGCAGGTAATGAAGCAATTAGAATTGTGAGAAGATAGTGCGCGCAGGTAATGGAGCAATTCGAATTATGAGAAGACAATGCGCGCAAGTAATGGAGCAGTTAGAATTATGAGAAGACAATGCGCGCAGGTGATGGAGCAATTAGGATTATGAGAAGACAATGCGCGCATGTAATGGAGCAATTATAATTATGAGAAGACAATGCGCGCAAGTAATGAAGCAATTAGGATTGTGAGAAGATAATGCGCGCAGGTAATGAAGCAATTAGGATTGTGAGAAGACAATGCGCGCAGGTAATGAAGCAATTAGAATTATGAGAAGACAATGCGTGCAAGTAATGGAGCAATTAGAATTATGAGAAGACAATGCGTGCAGGTAATGAAGCAATAAGAATTATGAGAAGACAATGCGCGCAAGTAATTAAGCAATTAGGATTGTGAGAAGACAATGCGCGCAGGTAATGGAGCAGTTAGAATTATGAGAACACAATGCGCGCAAGTAATTAAGCAATTAGGATTGTGAGAAGACAATGCGCGCAGGTAATGAAGCAATTAGGATTGTGAGAAGACAATGCGCGCAGGTAATGAAGCAATTAGAATTATGAGAAGACAATGCGTGCAAGTAATGGAGCAATTAGAATTATGAGAAGACAATGCGCGCAGGTAATGGAGCAATTAGAATTATGAGAAGACAATGCGCGCAGGTAATGAAGCAATAAGAATTATGAGAAGACAATGCGCGCAAGTAATGGAGCAATTAGGATTGTGAAGACAATGCGCGCAGGTAATGAAGCAATTAGAATTATGAGAAGACAATGCGCGCAAGTAATGGAGCAATTAGAATTATGAGAAGACAATGCGCGCAGGTAATGAAGCAATAAGAATTATGAGAAGACAATGCGCGCAAGTAATGGAGCAGTTAGAATTATGAGAAGACAAAGCGCGCAAGTAATTAAGCAATTAGAGTTGTGAGAAGACAATGCGCGCAGGTAATGAAGCAATTAGAATTATGAGAAGACAATGCGTGCAAGTAATGGAGCAATTAGAATTATGAGAAGACAATGCGCGCAGGTAATGAAGCAATAAGAATTATGAGAAGACAATGCGCGCAAGTAATGGAGCAATTAGGATTGTGAGAAGACAATGTGCGCAGGTAATGGAGCAATTAGGATTGTGAGAAGACAATGCGCGCAGGTAATGGAGCAGTTAGAATTATGAGAAGACAATGCGCGGAGGTAATGAAGCAATAAGAATTATGAGAAGACAATGCGCGCAGGTAATGAAGCAATAAGAATTATGAGAAGACAATGCGCGCAAGTAATGGAGCAATTAGGATTGTGAGAAGACAATGCGCGCAGGTAATGGAGCAATTAGGATTGTGAGAAGACAATGCGCGCAGGTAATGGAGCAGTTAGAATTATGAGAAGACAATGCGCGCAGGTAATGAAGCAATTAGGATTATGAGAAGACAATACGCGCAAGTAATGGAGCAATTAGAATTATGAGAAGACAATGCGCGCAGGTAATGAAGCAATAAGAATTATGAGAAGACAATGCGCGCAAGTAATTAAGCAATTAGGATTGTGAGAAGACAATACGCGCAGGTAATGGAGCAATTAGAATTATGAGAAGACAATGCGCGCAAGTAATTAAGCAATTAGGATTGTGAGAAGACAATGCGCGCAAGTAATGAAGCAATTAGGATTGTGAGAAGACAATGCGCGCAGGTAATGGAGCAATTAGGATTGTGAGAAGACAATGCGCGCAAGTAATGAAGCAATTAGGATTGTGAGAAGACAATGCGCGCAAGTAATGAAGCAATTAGGATTATGAGAAGACAATGCGTGCAAGTAATTAAGCAATTAGGATTGTGAGAAGACAATGCGCGCAGGTAATGAAGCAATTAGGATTATGAGAAGACAATGCGCGCAAGTAATGAAGCAATTAGGATTGTGAGAAGACAATGCGCGCAGGTAATGAAGCAATTAGGATTATGAGAAGACAATACGCGCAAGTAATGAAGCAATTAGGATTGTGAGAAGACAATGCGCGCAAGTAATTAAGCAATTAGGATTGTGAGAAGACAATGCGCGCAGGTAATGAAGCAATTAGGATTATGAGAAGACAATACGCGCAAGTAATGAAGCAATTAGGATTGTGAGAAGACAATGCGCGCAAGTAATTAAGCAATTAGGATTGTGAGAAGACAATGCGCGCAGGTAATGAAGCAATTAGGATTGTGAGAAGACAATGCGCGCAGGTAATGAAGCAATTAGAATTATGAGAAGACAATGCGTGCAAGTAATGGAGCAATTAGAATTATGAGAAGACAATGCGCGCAGGTAATGAAGCAATAAGAATTATGAGAAGACAATGCGCGCAAGTAATGGAGCAATTAGGATTGTGAAGACAATGCGCGCAGGTAATGAAGCAATTAGAATTATGAGAAGACAATGCGCGCAAGTAATGGAGCAATTAGAATTATGAGAAGACAATGCGCGCAGGTAATGAAGCAATAAGAATTATGAGAAGACAATGCGCGCAAGTAATGGAGCAGTTAGAATTATGAGAAGACAATGCGCGCAAGTAATTAAGCAATTAGAGTTGTGAGAAGACAATGCGCGCAGGTAATGAAGCAATTAGAATTATGAGAAGACAATGCGTGCAAGTAATGGAGCAATTAGAATTATGAGAAAACAATGCGCGCAGGTAATGAAGCAATAAGAATTATGAGAAGACAATGCGCGCAAGTAATGGAGCAATTAGGATTGTGAGAAGACAATGCGCGCAGGTAATGGAGCAATTAGGATTGTGAGAAGACAATGCGCGCAGGTAATGGAGCAGTTAGAATTATGAGAAGACAATGCGCGCAGGTAATGAAGCAATAAGAATTATGAGAAGACAATGCGCGCAGGTAATGAAGCAATAAGAATTATGAGAAGACAATGCGCGCAAGTAATGGAGCAATTAGGATTGTGAGAAGACAATGCGCGCAGGTAATGGAGCAATTAGGATTGTGAGAAGACAATGCGCGCAGGTAATGGAGCAGTTAGAATTATGAGAAGACAATGCGCGCAGGTAATGAAGCAATTAGGATTATGAGAAGACAATACGCGCAAGTAATGGAGCAATTAGAATTATGAGAAGACAATGCGCGCAGGTAATGAAGCAATAAGAATTATGAGAAGACAATGCGCGCAAGTAATTAAGCAATTAGGATTGTGAGAAGACAATACGCGCAGGTAATGGAGCAATTAGAATTATGAGGAGACAATGCGCGCAAGTAATTAAGCAATTAGGATTGTGAGAAGACAATGCGCGCAAGTAATGAAGCAATTAGGATTGTGAGAAGACAATGCGCGCAGGTAATGGAGCAATTAGGATTGTGAGAAGACAATGCGCGCAAGTAATGAAGCAATTAGGATTGTGAGAAGACAATGCGCGCAAGTAATGAAGCAATTAGGATTATGAGAAGACAATGCGCGCAAGTAATTAAGCAATTAGGATTGTGAGAAGACAATGCGCGCAGGTAATGAAGCAATTAGGATTATGAGAAGACAATGCGCGCAAGTAATGAAGCAATTAGGATTGTGAGAAGACAATGCGCGCAGGTAATGAAGCAATTAGGATTATGAGAAGACAATACGCGCAAGTAATGAAGCAATTAGGATTGTGAGAAGACAATGCGCGCAAGTAATTAAGCAATTAGGATTGTGAGAAGACAATGCGCGCAGGTAATGAAGCAATTAGGATATGAGAAGACAATACGCGCAAGTAATGAAGCAATTAGGATTGTGAGAAGACAATGCGCGCAAGTAATTAAGCAATTAGGATTGTGAGAAGACAATGCGCGCAGGTAATGAAGCAATTAGAATTATGAGAAGACAATGCGTGCAAGTAATGGAGCAATTAGAATTATGAGAAGACAATGCGCGCAGGTAATGTAGCAATTAGGATTGCGAGAAGACAATGCGTGCAGGCAATGGAGCAATTAGGATTGTGAGAAGGCAATGCGCGCAGATAATGAAGCAATTAGGATTATGAGAAGACAATGCGCGCAGGTAATGAAGCAATTAGGATTGTGAGAAGACAATACGCGCAGGTAATGGAGCAATTAGAACTGAGGAGACAATGCACGCACGTCATGACGCAATAAGGATTATGAGAAGACAATGCGCGCAGGTGATGAAGCAATTAGAATTGTGAGAAGACAATACGCGCAGGTAATGGAGCAATTAGAACTGAGGAGACAATGCACGCAAGTCATGACGCAATAAGGATTATGAGAAGACAATGCGCGCAGGTGATGAAGCAATTAGAATTGTGAGAAGACAATGCGCGCAGTTAATGGAGCAATTAGGATTATGAGAAGACAATGCGCGCAGGTGATGGAGCAATTAGAATTGCGAAGACAATACGCGCAGGTAATGGAGCAATTAGGATTGTGAAGACAATGCGCGCAGGTAATGGAGCAATTAGGATTGTGAGAAGACAATGCACGCAGGTGATGGAGCAATTAGAATTACGAAGACAATGCGCGCAGGTAATGGAGCAATTAGGATTGTGAAGACAATGCGCGCAGGTAATGGAGCAATTAGGATTGTGAGAAGACAATGCACGCAAGTAATGAAGCAATTAGGATTGTGAGAAGGCAATACGCGCAGGTAATGAAGCAATTTTGATTTCCACTGTACCCCATGTCAATATTGCTACCACGTGACCATCCAGTGGTGTACGAGGGCACACACGGCACGATCAAGTGTAGCGAGGACTGGGTGCGACTCCCAGCTGGGTGACAAATGTAGCAATCTCAAACAATCTCGGCCTCTTTTAACACACTTCACGCACATGCTTAGTATAACCCTGCGCAACCTTTCACGGATTTCATTAGAGAACATGACCAAGCGGCCATCTTTCATAAATCACTAATTTGTTTTCTTGGAATACTCCTAAACCTTTTTAGCATAATCTAGAAGTATTTCTTTCTATCTTGTATGAATATTTTTCTATTTTATTTCGATTTTGATGAGTTAGGGCTTTATGAATATTTTTCCTATTGTCTTTTGTTAATGAGGCAAATTTACCTGTACTCGATGTACTAGGAACATCTCTGAAAAGTGAATCCAGCTTCGATTTTACCTCATTAACGAAAAACAATAGGAAAAATATTCATGAAGCCATAAAACGTTCAAATTGAACAAACAAAATCAAAAGATACTTTCAGTAGAGATAGAATTAGGTCTTTGCTACATGTTGCAGTTCGTTTTTCTTTCAAAAATGAAGTTTTGGTTTTCCATAGCAAAGAAAATCTGTCGCACTTGTATGGATCTGACTGCGCGCTCACTTGGGGGAACTTGATCACGCCTCCCTAACTAATTAATGCATCATAAATCACTTGATATTATCCAGAAATAAACCAAACCAACACAGTATCTTCTAGAAGTCTTTCTTTACTTCCTGTATAAATATGGTGCCATTTCGTCTCAATCTAGACTAGCTAAGGCTTCATGAATATTTTCCTATTGTCTTTTGTTAATGAGGCAAATTTACCTGTACTCGATGTACTAGGAACATCTCTGAAAAGTGAATCCAGCTTCGATTTTACCTCATTAACGAAAAACAATAGGAAAAATATTCATGAAGCCATAAAACGTTCAAATTGAAACAAAATCAAAAGATACTTTCAGTAGAGATAGAATTAGGTCTTTGCTACATGTTGCAGTTCGTTTTTCTTTCAAAAATGAAGTTTTGGTTTTCCATAGCAAAGAAAATCTGTCGCACTTGTATGGATCTGACTGCGCGCTCACTTGGGGGAACTTGATCACGCCTCCCAAACTTATTAATGCGTCATAAATCACTTGATATTATCCAGAAATAAACCAAACCAACACAGTATCTTCTAGAAGTCTTTCTTTACTTCCTGTATACATATGGTGCCATTTCGTCTCAATCTAGACTAGCTAAGGCTTCATGAATATTTTCCTATTGTCTTTCGTTAATGAAGCAAATTTACCTGTCCTCGATGTACTAGGAACATCTCTGAAAAGTGAATCCAGCTTCGATTTTACCTCATTAACGAAAAACAATAGGAAAAATATTCATGAAGCCATAAAACGTTCAAATTGAAACGAAATGTAAAGATACTTTCAGTAGAGATAGAATTAGGTCTTTGCTACATGTTGCAGTTCGTTTTTCTTTCAAAAATGAAGTTTTGGTTTTCCATAGCAAAGAAAATTTCTCGCACTTGTATGGATCTGACTGCGCGCTCCCTTGGGGAACTTGATCATGCCTCCCTAACTTATTAATGCGTCATAAATCACTTGATATTATCCAGAAATAAACCAAACCAACACAGTATCTTCTCGAAGCCTTTCTTTACTTCCTGTATAAATATGGTGCCATTTCGTCTCAATCTAGACTAGCTAAGGCTTCATGAATATTTTCCTATTGTCTTTCGTTAATGAGGCAAATTTACCTGTACTCGATGTACTAGGAACATCTCTGAAAAGTGAATCCAGCTTCGATTTTACCTCATTAACGAAAAACAATAGGAAAAATATTCATGAAGCCATAAAACGTTCAAATTGAAACAAAATCAAAAGATACTTTTGGTAGAGATAGAATTAGGTCTTTGCTACATGTTGCAGTTCTTTTCTCTTTCAAAAATGAAGTTTTGGTTTTCCATAGCAAAGAAAATCTGTCGCACTTGTATGGGTCTGACTGCGTGCTCACTTGGGGGAACTTGATCACGCCTCCCAAACTTATTAATGCGTCATAAATCACTTGATATTATCCAGAAATAAACCAAACCAACACAGTATCTTTTAGAAGCCTTTCTTTACTTCCTGTATAAATATGGTGCCATTTCGTCTCAATCTAGACTAGCTAAGGCTTTATGAATATTTTTCCTATTGTCTTTCGTTAATGAGGCAAATTACCTGTGCTCGATGTACTAGGAACATCTCTGAAAAGTGAATCCAGCTTCGATTTTACCTCATTAACGAAAAACAATAGGCAAAATATTCATGAAGCCATAAAACGTTCAAATTGAAACAAAATCAAAAGATACTTTTGGTAGAGATAGAATTAGGTCTTTGCTACATGTTGCAGTTCGTTTCTCTTTCAAAAATGAAGTTTTGGTTTTCCATAGCAAAGAAAATCTCTCGCACTTTATGGATCTCACTGCGCGCTCACTTGGGGAACTTGATCACGCCTCCCTAACATATTAATGCGTCATAAATCACTTGATATTATCCAGAAATAAACCAAACCAACACAGTATCTTCTAGAAGCCTTTCTTTACTTCCTGTATAAATATGGTGCTATTCCGTTTCAATCTAGACTAGCTAAGGCTTCATGAATATTTTTCCTATTGTCTTTCGTTAATGATGCAAATTTACCTGTGTTCGATGTACTTGGAACATCTCTGAAAAGCGAATCCAGCTTCGATTTTACCTCATTAACGAAAAACAATAGGAAAAATATTCATGAAGCTATAAAACGTGCAAATTTAAACGAAATCAAAAGATAGTTTTGGCGGAGTTAGAATTAGATCTCTGCTACATGTTGCAGTTCTTTTTTCTGTCAAAAATAAAGTTTTGGTTTTCCATAGCAAAGAAAATCTCTCGCACTTCTATGGATCTGACTGCGCGCTCACCTGGAAAACTTGATCACTCGCATTCTCGTACCCAGAGCTCCCCGGCTCGTCTGCTCACAAAGAAGGCTCTGGGGAACATCCATTTGAGGGCCGTCGCTGATTGGTTGATTTTGAGCGCTGGAGCATGCGCTGAAAAGTATTTCTCTCAGCGGCTCTGTATTAAATCTCGCGCATGCGTCAGTGGCTATCACTAGAGCCTCTTCCGCGAGGTGACTAGCCGGGGAGCTCTTGGTTAGAGAACGGATTACGCGTCCTTAGTTGTGAACACTTTCTTAGTGTATGTAGCCACATATTTGTCACCCAGCTGGGAATCGCACCCAGTCCTCACCGCACTTGATCGTGCCGTGTGTGCCCTGGTACACCACTGGGTGGTTAGTGTGTGACAATGTGTGGAGGATTGTCTGTGTGGCAATGTGTGGAGGATTGTCTGTGTGACAATGTGTGGAGGATTGTCTGTGTGGCAATGTGTGGAGGATTGTCTGTGTGGTAATGTGTGGAGGGTTGTCTGTGTGGCAATGTGTGGAGGATTGTCTGTGTGGCAATGTGTGGAGGATTGTCTGTGTGGCAATGTGTGGAGGATTGTCTGTGTGGCAATGTGTGGAGGGTTGTCTGTGTGGCAATGTGTGAAGAATAGCTGGTCATCTGTAAATCCTAATTGTGTAATAGTCATCTGCGCAAATTGTAATCGTTCAAAATCCCATTCTACTTACCTTGCGTGGTGCATATCATCGTCTTCTCGCAATCTTAGTAATTTCATTACCGTTGTTATCTGACAATCCTAATTGCGTAAATCTGCGCGCATTGTCTCTTGACAATCCTAATTGCTTTGTTGCCTACACACATTCTGTTCACACATATTGATTGCTTCATTATCTGCGCGCATTGTCTCCTCACAATCCTAATTGCTTCATTATCTGCGCGCATTGTCTCCTCGCGATTCTAATTGCTTTATCTCCGTGCATTGTCTTCTCACAATCCTAATTGCTTTATTATCTGCGTGCAGTCTCCTCACAATCCTAATTGCTTCATTATCTGCGCGCATTGTCTCCTCGCGATTCTAATTGCTTTATTATCTCCGCGCATTGTCTTCTCACAATCCTAATTGCTTTATTATCCGCGCACATTGTCTTCTCACAATCCTAATTGCTTTATTATCCGCGCACATTGTCTCCCCACAATCCTAATTGCTTTATTATCCGCGCACATTGTCTCCTCACAATCCTAATTGCTTTATTATCCGCGCACATTGTCTCCCCACAATCCTTATTGCTTTATTATCCGCGCACATTGTCTCCCCACAATCCTAATTGCTTTATTATCCGCGCACATTGTCTTCTCACAATCCTAATTGCTTTATTATCCGCGCACATTGTCTCCTCACAATCCTAATTGCTTTATTATCCGCGCACATTGTCTCCTCACAATCCTAATTGCTTTATTATCCGCGCACATTGTTTCCTCGCAATCCTAATTGCTTTATTATCCGCGCACATTGTCTCCCCACAATCCTAATTGCATTATTATCCGCGCACATTGTCTCCTCACAATCCTAATTGCTTTATTATCCGCGCACATTGTTTCCTCACAATCCTAATTGCTTTATTATCCGCGCACATTGTCTTCCCACAATCCTAATTGCTTTATTATCCGCGCACATTGTCTTCTCACAATTCTAATTGCATTATTATCCGCGCACATTGTCTCCTCACAATCCTAATTGCTTTATTATCCGCGCACATTGTCTTCTCACAATTCTAATTGCATTATTATCCGCGCACATTGTCTTCTCACAATTCTAATTGCATTATTATCCGCGCACATTGTCTCCCCACAATCCTAATTGCTTTATTATCCGCGCACATTGTCTCCTCACAATCCTAATTGCTTTATTATCCGCGCACATTGTCTCCCCACAATCCTTATTGCTTTATTATCCGCGCACATTGTCTCCCCACAATCCTAATTGCTTTATTATCCGCGCACATTGTCTTCTCACAATCCTAATTGCTTTATTATCCGCGCACATTGTCTCCTCACAATCCTAATTGCTTTATTATCCGCGCACATTGTCTCCTCACAATCCTAATTGCTTTATTATCCGCGCACATTGTTTCCTCGCAATCGTAATTGCTTTATTATCCGCGCACATTGTCTCCCCACAATCCTAATTGCATTATTATCCGCGCACATTGTCTCCTCACAATCCTAATTGCTTTATTATCCGCGCACATTGTTTCCTCACAATCCTAATTGCTTTATTATCCGCGCACATTGTCTTCCCACAATCCTAATTGCTTTATTATCCGCGCACATTGTCTTCTCACAATTCTAATTGCATTATTATCCGCGCACATTGTCTCCTCACAATCCTAATTGCTTTATTATCCGCGCACATTGTCTTCTCACAATTCTAATTGCATTATTATTCGCGCACATTGTGTTCTCACAATTCTAATTGCATTATTATCCGCGCACATTGTCTCCCCACAATCCTAATTGCTTTATTATCCGCGCACATTGTTTCCTCGCAATTCTAATTGCATTATTATCCGCGCACATTGTCTCCTCACAATTCTAATTGCTTTATTATCCGCGCACATTGTCTTCTCACAATTCTAATTGCATTATTATCCGCGCACATTGTCTCCTCACAATCCTAATTGCTTTATTATCCGCGCACATTGTCTCCCCACAATCCTAATTGCTTTATTGTCCGCGCACATTGTCTCCTCACAATCCTGATTGCTTTATTATCCGCGCACATTGTCTTCTCACAATTCTAATTGCATTATTATCCGCGCACATGTCTCCTCACAATCCTAATTGCTTTATTATCCGCGCACATTGTCTCCTCACAATCTTGATTGCTTTATTATCCGCGCACATTGTCTTCTCACAATTCTAATTGCATTATTATCCGCGCACATTGTCTCCTCACAATCCTAATTGCTTTATTGTCCGCGCACATTGTCTCCTCACAATTCTAATTGCTTTATTATCCGCGCACATTGTCTCCTCACAATCCTAATTGTTTTATCTGCGCCATTGTTCCCTCACAATCTTAATTGCCTTATTATGTGCGCGCATTGTCTTCTCACAATCCAAATTGTTTTATTATCTGCGCGCATTGTTTCTCAAATTCTAATTGCTTTATTATCCGCGCGCATTGTTTCTCAAACTCTAATTGCCTTATTAGTCTATGTGCGTGCAGTGTCTTATTATCCGCGCGCATTCTCCTCACAATCCTAATTGCTTTATTATCTGCGCGCATGGGTCTTTATCATGTGGCAGCTATTTTCGATCTTAGACTCCGTCCACACTACACCGTTTTCAAACGAAAATGGATACTTCTTGCTCCGGATACGGCTATCATCCACACTACAACGCCGAAAACGGACACCGAAAACAATACGAAAACGGTACGTATGTACGCAAATCTTTTTGAAAACAGAGCAAAAAGTATCCGTTTTCGTTTGAAAACGGTGTAGTGTGATCGATTGTTTCCCCGTGGAAACTCGTAATCATGAAGAGGCTGCACTTTGCAATTGTAATTGCGTAATTTATCATTGCGCGCATTGTCTCCTCACAATCCTGCGGGACAAACCGCAGCGTGTAAATGCTCGAACCGACAATCGGTCCGACATAATTAGCACGTGTAGACGAACCTTAAAGAGAACACCTGTAGACAGCCAACCGAATCAACGTTGTTTCAGGAAAGGTTAAAGAGGAGATGAGCGGATCATTTGACGATTAAGATGGCGCCATCTCAATTTTGAAGTAGTCAAATTTGACCCCAGATCTCAGAAACTTGGAAAATATAGCGGATCTAGCAAGCAGAGCTGATCTTTTAGCACTCAGATGCAGTTGCTGCTATTAAATCCTGTTGATGGTCCTGAACTGTCAATGGAGATTAAAGTAGCGCTTAAGTGTGTCTCAGAGAATTTTATTAACTTTCATAAAAGAAAATTCCTCTATTTATCATAAATCCATAATGCAGATACTTTTCACAAGTGCAAAATGAAAAGTTCATTTCGAAATAAGTTTATCATGAGATCGTCTCACGCTTGATGGCCAAGGAACTATATAGAGCAGATTTCAGATGACCATCGTGAAAGTAAACGCAATTGTGCAATCACTAGCCAATCAGAACCAAGAGTAATTACAACTTACTGCTGAATGGTTTCCAGCCCAGCCAATCAGGAGCCGAACCAATTGGCTAGTAATCCCTTGCTTGTAATTAGTTCTCAATTTGATTGGTTGATAGAAATAAGCAGCCAATGAGAAAGCAAACCAATGGCAAACACGACGGTCATCTGAAATCCGCTCTATACACACAGGGTTGGAAATTGTGACGAGGTGGTTGCCTGGGCAACCAGAAATCAGGGCCAGGCGACTAAAAATTTGCACTTAGTCGTCAGCTGGTGACCTGATTTTTTGGTACTCTTTTCAAGCTTGATGGCACCTGGCGACCAAAAGTTATGTTCAGGCGACCAGGTTTCTGCACTTAGTCGCCAGCTGGTGACCTGATTTTTTGGTACTCTTTTCAAGCTTGATAGCACCTGGCGACCAAAAGTTATGTTCAGGCGACCAGGTTTCTGCACTTAGTCGTCAGCTGGTGACCTGATTTTTTGGTACTCTTTTCAAGCTTGATGGCACCTGGCGACCAAAAGTTATGTTCAGGCGACCAGGTTTCTGCACTTAGTCGTCAGCTGGTGACCTGATTTTTGGTACTCTTTTCAAGCTTGATGACACCTGGCGACCAAAAGTTATGTTCAGGCGACAAGGTTTCTGCACTTGGTCGCCAGCTGGTGACCTGATTTTTTGCTACTCTTTTCAAGCTTGATAGCACCTGGCGACCAAAAGTTATGTTCAGGCGACCGGTTTTTGTACTTGGTCGCCTGCTGGCGACTAACGTTTCAAGCAGGAACTGCCCTGAAGAAGAGCTGAAGTAAAAACCTCGAAACGTTGGCAAAATTCGTCTGTTTTGTCCTATTTTTTATTTAGCTTTGCCGAGGGCCGGGAAATCCTCACAGAGCGAGGCTCCAATTACGAGGTTCCCTTGTCAGTGTAGTGGGTTAGTAAGTAAGTCCTGCACTTAGGATGGGCGACTTCCGACGTCCCCGTGGTTCTTTCCTTATTCATTTTGGGACGTTGTATCAATACGGATCCAGACACGTCGTTGTTTGTGTTTTTCCCTTATTTAATAATAGAGCGGATTTCACATGACTGTCGTGAAAACAATTGCAATTGAGCAATCACTAGCCAATCAGAATCGAGAGAAATCACCACTTGCTCCTAAATGGCTTTTCTCTCAGCCAATCACAAGCCGAACCAATTACTAAGTAATTACGGAATTGTATTTACTAAAGAATTTGATTGGCTGAGAAAAACGAGTAGCCAATGAGAACGCAAAGCAATCGCAATTACATAACAAGGGTTGACAGTCATGTGAAATCCGCTCTAATAATAATAATAAGTATTTGGAGCATTATATTACCTCAATGCTCTTACAAATGTATATAAGATATATATATATATGTAAAAGTATCATTAAAATATAAAAAAATTACATTAAAAATTGTATTCAGGATAAGATGATAAAAAATAAAAGCAAAAATTGAAAACACAAATTAAACAAAATGTTTACTAAACAGGTGTGTTTTAAGTTTTCCACACATACAACTATTCCAGGTAACACGCGACCGGGAGCGCTAAAAACATCGAGTGGGCTTTTGGTAGTTGTTTTTTTTTTCTGCGCAGTCAATCAAACTGCATGAACCAATCAGATCGCCTAATGCTGCAGTGAATTGGCTTCTGTCGCGAGACGTCTCGCCAGGAAAGCCAGTCTACTGTACTAAGCGAAACTGGGCAAGGATCATCCTCGCGCGCCAGGTTCGTCCCCTCGTCTCCCCCTGGGGAAAGAGGAGGGGAGGTGAGGGGAGGTCTCTGGCGCGCGAGGATGGGCAAGGACCTGATTGTCTCACACGGTTCGCGCTGATTGACAAAGCATAAACCCAGACTGCCACAACTTCACAAAGATGGCAATAGCGAGGACGCGTGTTTGCTGAAACAGCTGTAACGCTAGTTTCACATTTCTCATTTCTTGGGCAATAGAAAGTGACTGACGTTCTCGTAAACAACGAATGTTATGGCGCAGGCTGGCGTCACCCTAGGAAAAGAAAAAACAAGCAGATCAGAGCAAATACCATATACACCTAGCCAAACATGAACGAGAGAAACTACAAGTTGCTGCTGAATGGTTTCCCTGTCAGCCAATCACAAGGCAAGTAAAACCACTATCACTCACTGAACACGTGACTTGTGACTCTGCAAGCCAAGCCAAGTGAAATCACTATCACGAGGTGAGCACGTGATCACTACAAACACAGCTGCGTTTAGTTCAAAATATGATTGGCTGACAGAAATGAGCGACCAATGAGAAAACAAAATACGAGATGTTGGTGACAAATTTGCTGACTGAATTTGTAGACAAGCAATAAAATTTGTTGACTAAAATGTTGGGTTGGTGGCAATTTGGCCGATTTTTGTTGCATTTGTCGCGGCGATTTTTCTCGCACGAGTTGCAATTCCATCTTGTGTAAACCAGATGCACATGCGGTGCGATTTCTGTGCTCTCTTTTCTTCAAATCGCATCAAGTTGCAAAGAGTTTCGAACATGTTTGAAATCTCCGCGACATCACGCGACAAAAATCGCGGCAGATCGCGCCGAGTTGCACCTAGTTTACATTTTGTGATTTCGAGTTCACGCGTACGTGCGAGAAAAATCGCCACGACTCGCGCGGCAAAAACTGCAAGTGTAAACGGGCCTGAAGTCTGGTGGCCAATTTGTTTTCTAAAATAAAAATGACAGGGTATCTCACCTAAGAATGCTTGGCACCATGCCTTTGTAAAAACCTCTGATACCTTCATATCTGTAGGAAAGACAGAGGGGAATAAAAAAATGCGACTAGAGTTTGTGGAGCATTGCGTAGCCAACCAAATCATAAGGAAGTATTTTCAAACCTACAAAATTACATAGACTAACCGTGGAGATGCAAGTTCTAAGATGGATATAACATGGGCGTCAACCCCTGGACTTCAAAAATCTGGAGACTGCATTGAAAAGGCGAAATTTCCTGGAATTCTCCCAGGAGAAATGCAGTAAATGTATTAGGGCGGTCATCAATTTTTTCCAAGGAGACGAAGCGAAAAATCTTGAGACTCCCAGCAAAACCGGGAGATTTGATGTTCCTGATATTATAATAAAGATTTTGAAAATCAGTTTTGGCTCTTTCGTTGAGAAAACCAAATTGGTATCCATTTATACCAGCTCTGCTGAATTGGGTGCTGAATTTGGCTGTTTTTAAAAACATTGTCAATAAAATAATACTATACCATTTTCGAGCTACCATGAACAACAACCTTTTTTCCGAGTTTTTAGACGCTTCAAACGTTCACGTTTTGTCGATAAACAGTCACGTTTCTCGCTCGCTGATTGGCTGCTGTTTTGACCGTTATTTTTCAGCCAATGAGGGAGCGAGAAACGTGACTTTTTTCCGACAAAAAGTGCACGTTTGAAGCGTCTAAAAACTCGGAAAAAAGTTTGCTGTTCACGGTAGCTCGAAAATGGTAGTAAATGAACAATGCAAACAAAGCTCAGCTCATCATGCAGGACAACAAGTAAAGTTGGTTTGTTTCTGGATGAAATATAAGCAGTAGAATAATGTTGAGGACCCTGGAAAATTCCAGAGGAGATGTCTATCAAAGCCCTGGAAATTCAGAGGGAGGGGGTCTAGCCAAACCCTGGAAATTCAAGGAGCTACAATTTAGAATACTTTACCTCCAGACTTTCATAATAATATCAATAGCGCCACTATACTGTCCAATGGTGTTGTGATTCTAGTAAGGAAACAGAATTTATCACCATTACAACACTTTTTTAATTTCAAAATTAAAATTTCATGGTGGGGATATAAGTAGAGCATTCCTGAAACTATTTATTAACCAGAAATGGATTTACAAACCTGTAGCCGTGACCTGACCACTTGGTATGGGTATGTAGCACTTGCGGCAAATATCTTGGACAATGATGCCATCACTAGGTATTCTAATGTACTCTGAAGACAGACAAAATAAATATTCCGCCAAAGAGGCCTGTAGATGAAGCTCACTTTAATAAGCCTAGATTTACAAGCCAGGAAATGCCTTTTCTGCTACCAAAATTCAAAATTTTACGGTGGAGAAAAATCAGGCCTTACAGCTTTCATATGGGACCCCAAAATCTAGCCGCCCACTTCAAAAACTTAGCCTGCTACTTTAAAACTTATTGAAACCCCTGTAAAAGATTCTTACTTAGTAATGTACTTTTGATATAAAGATTATACCAGTATGTGTACCTGTTTCTGTGTGAATGGTTTATTGAAGTATATACAGTTGGCTTTCTTTAGTTCCTCATAAGCCATGAACTGCAGGGCGCCATGTGAAACCCCAATGATTCCTGGTAAATAGCCCTGACAAAAATGTAAACAAAAACAACATGTTGACTAGCTTGATTTTCAGCCATCTCTTCATACTTTAACATACTTTGTGAGAGGAGTCGTCTGAATGCACTACATAATTTGTGACCCAGAATCTGTCAGTAGAATCTGATTGGTTGTGTTCCTCATAAGACGTGCAGGCAAACAGTGGCATGACAAGGCAGACTACCCCAAGCAAAAAAGTGTGCAAAAGCTCCTAAGCCAGACAACCAGGCATGACTGTTGAAGAAGGTGTCTGTTTACTTTGCTGTAATTACATAATGAATGAGAAAATCTTGTGGTGAATTCATATGTCTCCTCTCTCAAAGTGAGGTGCGATTAAGAGGGATGGGCTGGCTGAAATGTTGACAAACAAAATGCACAATTTTTTTCCAAAAGAACAACTAAATCCATATTATTAATAAAATATTGAGCATTTCATATAAAAATAAATAAACATGGGTAATTACTAATATAAAAAGCACACAAACAGACCTTGTAAAGTCCTCTGATGCCCTCATGTCTCCATACTTTCAAAAGTGCATCTAAAACAGAACAGACATTCTGTTATCATCATAAAGTTATGTACCATCTCTGCAGGTCCTATTTATCTTTTGTTCGTGTTTTCTTGCACCTGTATTATCTTTTGCTTTGTTTGTATACTTGTTGTGATGTCTTTTCTGTTCTTTTTCCTTCTTCAACACACAATCTCTGTAGTACCATCATTTTTCCTTTTCTCTCATACAATGCCATTTTCCAAATTTAAGTGCACCCTAGCGGGAATAGTCTAGTGCTACTCTAGGTTTGGGAAAATCAAATATGCCCTGGCACAAAGAACAATTGGCCCAGCAAATTGCAGCATGTAAACCAAGCCATAAATGTACTTCTTACCAAACATATTCCTGTATTGATGAGTGGTAGGTACAGGGCCATGTTTATTATCATACTGAAGACACATTCTTGTCTTCACCACCCAGATGGGATTAGTCAATGTCAATGTCCCCCAACCTGAAAGACATCAAATAAAAAAGAACTTTACTAATAATGTGTATTTTTTTATTAGACTAACACTTTAAGAGGAGAATGGGCAATGTGTGATTCCAGGAAAAATTTGAACCCTCCCCCATGGGGGACAAAAATGTTTATGATTGTAGCCCAACTTAATAATAAAACATAATACCTGCCACAGTGCCTGCAAAAAGATGCTTCTCTGCTCCAAGTGGTTTATCACTTCCATCTTGCATCCATGCTTTCAAAATGTTATAACTGTTCCGAAATAGAGTCAAAAAGATAAGATAAGATAATGATGAGGAAGACAGCCATCTTGCAACTGTTAGAGCAGAGATTCCCAACTCTCCAGCAGTAGCGCCCCAAGGTCAGAGATGCACCAAGTGGGAAGAATGATGATGATGAGTAAAATTAAACAATAAAATTCTAAGCCAACACTAGACATGCTGCAAAAACATAATTTACCTGAAAAAGTATAGTCCCCAGGCAGATCCATTCCCAACAACATTTGGGGTAGCACCCTAACGAGAACAAATGCATTTTACTGGTAGAAACCCTGATGGAAAAATAATGCTGGTTTTCAAATGTTGGGCACCATTTGCCAGGATGGTTATTTCCCGACCATCCCCCTCAGCACATCCCAGTCAAATTGTTGATGTTGCCAATAATTCCTAGTATGCATTTTCATTCTGTCAATAATTGCAAGACCGCAATTGACAAGGATGGTCAGGAAACCATGGATCCCAGACCATCCCAGGTGGCTCCCAACATATGAAAACACTCTTAATCTTAGGCAATGCATTTTGGTGGAATCTCTCTCAGACCCCAAGGGTCCAGACAAATTCTAGCATATATAAATTTTTTGTACCTGGAACTCCTATGGATCTGGATAAATTCTGGCGCAGGTTGTGAAAACTTAGTGTATTATTTAAACATTGGCATGTTCTGGGTGTTCCATAAAATGGAACTCAACTGTTTGAAGCAGAGTGCCAAAAAAAGCAGCATTGCTAGACAAAAATTGTACAATATGGCTTTTTTCAGGTCACAAATTTGCACACTTTGCCATGAAAAAAGTAGTCTAATTCCGCCAGACCCATGTAAACAGTGTTGCAGAATTTGGCCATGCAAAAATTTGTCCAGACCCATGTAACCAGTATCTGGTTACATGGGTCTCAGTATCTGGTCACGTACTTGGTACGGTATAAGCCCCTCCAGTATCTGGTCCTTAACGTACTATACATACCTGGTATAAGCCCCTCCAGCCATTGCTGCTCACTAAAGACTTGGCCGTGTCAAACAGACCTCTGTAAGCAGGAACCCTTCCACTACCATCATTCACTATACACGAAAAAAAAACCCACAAGTTATGATTGTATTAATAAATAGCATCCTGCAAGGTTGCGCCATCACAACTAGACTGTTGTAGTCGGTAATGCATCATACCGGTAGGAGCAAATAAGATTACCAAAACAGAATCATTGACACTGGTTTTTAGGACAAATAGCCATACGTAACACCCTGCTTATGCAAAATGATTCATTAGGTTAACATGAGAATTTTGTTCTTCTTAGCTTTCCCCATGACAGCAAGCTACAAGAGACAGTTGACTTGGGAGTGACTTGGTGGGGGGGGGGGAGGGGGTACTCCACTGATTTTTGAGTAGGTGCGCCGCCAAGGTCTCCAACACCTGACCTTATCAGATACCAAAAATCGTCGTTTTTACCCTACCAAAATTGTATACCTTACCGCAGACCTGAAGTTAGTCACCAGGGTGGCTAATTGGACACAATCAAAGGGGTATCTTGATAATCATGAAAAGGGTTCAAAATGCAAACCACCTTTTCACTAATTGCGGCACAACTTTGATTGAAATTTGGTTGCACTTGGGTAGCCATACTGAAATACATACCCTATCAGCAACCAAACAAGTGAAAAACGATACCCTACCATAGACCTCAGGAGCCCAAAAACCATACCCTATAGGGTGGTGCATACCTGTATACCATATATGAGGGAGTACCCCACCCCCCACCCGACACCCCCCACCCCTGGACTTTGCTGATTGTGTGCAGAAAGTTGTTTCTCTCAGCGGCTCTGTATCAAAGCTCATGCATGTGTCAATGGCTGTCACCAGAGCCTCCCTGCAAGGTGATGGAGTCTGGGAGATCTGGGTTTCGAGAAAGGTATATACCGGTAAATAAACACAGTATAAGAAATTTATAGAATGCAAATCAGTGTGAGGGGTATTCTATAACGCTCCAAATACATAAATAAATCGGTATGCCGAAACCCCTGTTTGTGGTAACTGCACAAAGTTTCTAGGCTACATAGGTCCTATAATTCACCAGTTGTTTGATTTCAACGATTGCAAAAAAACATTCTTTGAATAAAATCAAACCATCCATGATCAAACAAGCCAGTGCCACGTGAAATTAGTGCGTGCCAACAGCGTAGATTAACACAACAAGTCACGCATTAAAATCAAAGCTTGTGATCTCTTCCAAAGACATACTCAACGCCTTACTCTACCCTTCATCTCGTATTTCCTTACCTTGAAGTCTTATTTTAATAAGATCCAAAGGATGCAGAGCTAACGTAGCCGTTACACCACCAGAAACTCCGGCCACCAAGTGTTCGTAGCGAATGTGCTGCAAAAACGAGCGAGTATTCTTCGAAACCGCTCCTTCTGCTACGGTTTGACTACCGCTCATGCTAGTAGAATGACTGAAAATTCTTGTGCTAAGTCATACTTGGAAGCTTACACGAGAAAGAGTGATTTTTCAGCCCATTTTTACGACGAAATTCAAGTCCAAACCCGCGAAACTTGTTTGGATCTTCTGTGTTCTAGTGCCAGGCTCTAACCGCGTATGTTACATAAGACTATAGGCGCGATAAGCATGCCGGGTAATATAAAGCTCGCGCAAAAAGGAAATCCTTGCAAAACATTTTGGATTCTCGCAGGGACGTCGGTGATTCACGCGACAATGGGAACACGATTAACATTTCTGCTTTTATTCATATTACTGGCGCTTTGGGGGAGTGATAGCGTTTCTCCCGAGTTTATTATAATTATTTTGTGACAACTCGCGCGCGCGCTACTCTGTACTAGAACATGTTCGACGCTCGAACGCTCTAATTAAATTCGCACGCACGCGAATTGTAACGGTTTCGAACGCGCATCGGTTCTTATTTTCTGACATCAACAATTACAAACAAAGAATCACGCGTGATAACAATAATCTTCACCTAGAGAAACATTCTTGACCAAAAAGCATTTGAAACAAGCGCAAAGTCTTTAACCAAGTTGTGACTATCGTAAAAATGTAGGTGGCGATGATTTTAAACTAAAATAATGGCGGAGCAAAAAAATTCAAAGATGAATGGTAAGTAATTTATTCAACGACACACGTAACTAAAACACTTTCAGTATAGTGCCTTTTAGTTGGACGCGCGGATGTCTTTGTCGGAGAATAGCGATCGCTCATCCTAAAACTATGGCGGCATCTTCGGCATAGTTATGGGCTCGAAGAACAAACCAGAGAAATCGAGAATAATTTTTCGTTTCAGTCTGAACTGTCTGTATTTCCTTGTATTTTAAGGCATGTCACCATCGTATATATTTGCGCAAAACTTTCCTTTTACGATAGATAGATACGCATGCGTATATAATGCTCACTTTCAATTAGCGCAAGTATATTACCAAGGACCCAAAATTTACGACTCTCACAAACAAACCTGACCTTTCGACTAGCAGTGATTGAGGCCCGGAAATTTGATCTACTATGTTTGCAATCGAGACCATTCCTCGAAGGCTGTCGCGATAACCACATTTTCCAGAAGCTCGTACTTATGAGCTTCTGATTTTCTACACCAAACGCGCGCCAAATGAAAACTTTTCATTTTTTTTTAGGCATTTTCGCTATATGATAAGCGAAAATGCCTTTAAAAAAATTTGCACGCTTGCCATATATCAATTTTCAGATGACCATAGTAAAACCAGTCACACAAGTGATTAGATCAATCCTTAGAAAAACCTTTAGGAGTGGTAACAAATTTATTACCAATTCTACTCACGGCAGTCATACAAAACATCGCGTTATGTAATTTGATTATGTATTACGATACTAACCAAATTTTCCACCGCCCGTTATAGGTTAAGGAAGGACGTCAGCTGGTTGCCATAGCAACAAAATGGGCCTAGGATGGATTTTCATTACTACCGTGATCGTGTTCGTGCTTATGATTGGCTTCGCGTCCAGTGTCCTCGGCTGCCTGCTGATCTTCCTGTGAGTAATACTATTAGTGCTAGAGCAGATTTCGTATGACTGTGAAAAGAGCCGCGACAAAGTTGTGCCGCGCCGTGACCGTGCTGCGACTAGAGCAGATTTCGTATGACTGTGAAAACTGCCGCGGTACGGCGCGGTACTGTCGCGGTGGCGGTACGGAACCTGGCCTGCTGTAGATGGAATGAAATCGCCATTGAAATCGCGTAGTCGCGGTACGGTCACGGTCGCGGCGCGGAACAACTTTGTGGCGGTACTTTTCACAGTCATACGAAATCTGCTCTATGCGATTTTATTCCGTATCTACAGCAAGCCAGGTTCGTGTCGCGCCGTTGTCTCGGAACTTTTCACAGTCATACGAAATGTGCTCTATTTCTCGCTGCCTATATATGAGCATCTCTAAAAATGCCAGGAATCCCATCAAACTGGATAATATACTGGTTTTGGGCTGTATTGCTACACGAGAAGTGCATCCTTTACTATTGACGAATTGCTATATCCAGCTAGAGCATTTTTGGGAAGTGGCAAAAAATCTACGCCACCCTGTTCTGTAGAGTAGACTGCTAGCAGCCCCTACTTTGGCGCGTCCCCCAGAGAAGCGCGAAGAGCTCCCGACGAACGCAAGAGGAACGCTATACTCTTTTTTTTATAAGAACCTTTTTTATAAGAACGTCAGCCTGAAATTTACCCAAATTTTAAGAACATGCCTGAGCCTCAGATAGGAGCAAAATAGATTTATTTTCAGTGATGCGTTCTAAAATCCAGAATCAAAATGCGTTAATAATAACGACCTTCAATATTGTAATTTATAAACTTCAATATTGTAATTTATAAACTTTTTATGGTTCTTAAATACTTCATTGGTATGTATCCTGCTATAAGATCTAGGCATATTTCAGGTTCAGAAGTCACTGAAATGTAAGAACATCCGTAAGAACATTTCCAGCCTCACACTCAGAAGGTTTAAGGCAAGGCACTCGCTAGGATGGTCACAAAACTTAGGGGGTGGTCTATATTCGATACGTTTGAAGATATCATTACTGTACATATTTCAGCTTGTAGGAAATTTCAAAATTAACATATTTACATTAACGTTTCTATGACAACGTCAAATATGACCTTTGAACTCACAGTTTAAACATTTTCACAAACTGCCACTGTAGACAAGGAAAATGCATAGCTAGTGAACAGTTCTCTGTTGCGAATAAAGGGACTTACCTAAGGGTTCATTAAGCTAATTGGAAATCGAGCACAGCATTTATAATTACAAAGTTATTAAAAGGATATCAAATTTCACTTCCTAAAATAGGGTTCCTATTGAGAAAGTCAACATATCCAATTAGATCAATGATGCCTGCCACAACCTGAATCACTTCACGTTTCAAAATTCTCAGCAATTTTAGCCTTTCCTTGTCCACAAAGGCAGTTTTTAAAAACCGTTGAAATGCAGAGTTCAAAGGTCACATTATATGTTGCCATAGAAACGTTACCGAAAATATATCAATTTTGTGAACCTCTACAACTTGAAGTCTGTTCTACAATGATATTGTTAAGACTTTGGAATATAGACCACCTCCTAAGTTTTTTCGACCAATTTTTGCGACAACCTTGCCTTAAACATTCTGAGCACTGCTCCAAAAATAAGAACGGCCCAGCCTCAACTGAAAATTAGACGTTCTTATATAAAAAAAGAGTGTATAGACGCAAAACCCTCGCTTTCGCCTTCGGATCTTCACGCCATCGTCGCGCCTTCGGTGTTTCTTTGGCGTTTGTCGGGGGTTCTTCAAAGTAGGGGCGGCTAGCCGTCTACCTGTTAAGAATCTCTGTATTTCCGGGAAGCTAGTGTTACCGGGATCTTTCGGGGTTCTATATCAACCAGTTTCGTTCTTGTTACTTTTTACGTCTTTATTTATTCCACTACCGTTCTTCTAAATTCAGGCGAAATCCGCCGTCCTTATATGCGCTGGGACCAGACAAAAACCCATGGGGTAAAACAGATCCGGGAGAACTTGTCTATCATGTGAATAGGAAACGGGGAGAATTTAAAACTATTTAAAAGTGTTAGCCAATGAGCCGAAACTTTGTGACAGTTCTCAAACCTTGGGTTGTTACCTGTTCCAGCGACTTCACACGAAGATTCTTAATTGAGAAATCATTACAACGCATGCCTAGAACATTGCGCTTCTACAAAGAACTGCGCAAACTCTGAAGAGTGCGTTACTACAAGAATTTTCACTTCTTCATTAAATTATAGAAATAAGTATTCCCAAAACCAAGATGCTTAGATGTTCCACAAGCTCGTGTAAAGAATATTAACTGTACTTCAAAGATGAAAACGTACGAGCTTGTCGAACATACCCATTTGTGCTGCGTAATCGAAATTACCCAAACCTCTTGATTTTGGGGTACAAAAGGTTGCGAGGCGGAGGGTCGTTCACAAACCGAATCTAGCACCCAAATTTTGCAATGATCGTTTTTCATTTCCTATGTTTTGACTAATTTTAAGTGCGCTCATATAAAGCGAATGCCACACATTTCTTAACTATTAAAACAAAACCAAATAAACCCGCTATCTATTGAATATTAAAAATTGCCAAATCCTGTGACGTAACACTAGTTATAGAGCTGCCGAAAGGATCCAGGGTGGGTTAACATGAACTCCATAGCGTCACAAAAACGTCTTCTAGATTTGCGTGTTGGGCACATAGCAGTAGCGCAAAATTTCCAGGGCTCATACATGGGAAGCTGGATTGAAGCCCTGAACAAGTGCATATTCCTACTTCCCATGATTTCTCTTTTCGCCTTGACAGGATAAGAAACAAGCACCAAGTGATCAAGTTGGGAAGACCTCTAGTCGAGATCTGCCGCGAGAGTCTAGCACACAAAGCTGAGGAGTTGAACGAACAGAATCAAGATAGCGAGGTGGGCCTCGTAAGGAGTAAAATGGTGGCTGGGATCCCATGATTTTGGATGAGAAAGGGAAGCCTCTGCGTAGACGGTGTTTTTAAGTAATCGCTGCCTCCATAATTTCACGAGTGACAAAAAGGGGATGGGCGTTTTTTCTCGTCCCCTCCCTCGTTTTGTCACTTCGCTCTTTTGGCCCTTCTAATAATGTCCGGATCCACGCAGCTTCGATACAATCCAGTGAGGTTCAAGGCTTTTTGAAAACACATCGCAAGGAGGCTGAGGAAACTGGCAAATGGAATATAGGATTCTAGGACTAGGAAACGAGCTATGAAATGGGAAATTTGATTTTTTTTTATGCTCATATAATAAAAACACCAAATTCTTCCAAAAACAATTTCTTAAAAATGAAATCAAGGGCTTTGAAGGTCTTAAAATATTTTTTATTTTATCCTAGACTTCCGAGATAGACGCCGTCATCCCCGTCTCTCCCTCGGTAGAAAATGAACAGCAGCCTGCCGCAGAATCCAAGACGGAGGGGGAGGAGGACGAGGATGAAGGATGGATCACTGTCACTCGTAACAATAGCCGATCGCGAAGGAAGAGAAGCCGAGAGATGTTATTTGCCAAGAAGGCCAGCAGTGACACAGCGATCAATAAGTCAGGTAAGACAGATCGCAACACTGGAGCCAATCAACAGGAGCCTCCATCTACTCTACCTCATACCTACTATTCCAATTGACATTGCTCCGTAAAACCATGTATTACCACTGTATGCATTGCTACGCGACCTCAAAATTCAATGCTGCGATGGGCGATTGGCGATTTTTAGCCGTCAATCAAACCAAAACGCTGGATTCGGCTGCTTTACTGGATCGATATTGATTGTAAAATCAACCGAAATGGTTTTAAGCTATCCTTTGGCTTCCCTTGCCTAGAATGTTTAACTCTCTATATTAAAATTTTCTTGCGTAAAATCGCCAATCGCAACAGTGAATTTGAAGGTCGCGTAGCAATGCATACAGTGGTAAGAACCAAGCGCATTAACGAAGTCACCCATTATTCGCAATAAACAAACCAAACTCTAAAAGCACTCAATGAAATTGTGTTACTACTTTGAGGCATAATGGCAAGAATTATTATTGCTATAAAGCATGGTTCATGGAAACACTCAGTTAATTATATGCAGTTTGTGGGAGTAGTTACTAAGCTATCTGACTACCTGTTAACAGCTAGGCGATACTTATTATAGAAACCGGTCATTAATTACTGGGATAGAGAGACATATGCAGGCAGACAGACGAACGGACGCCAAAGAACGAACACACGGACCAGACAGATACAAAGTCATTCCTTTTCTCTTTTCTTGTAGCTTCCTCACATTCCCCTGCTCCGAGGAAACCCCGCTCTCCCAAAGATTCTGGGTTTAGTTTTCCTACGGACCGAGAGCTGATGAAGAAGAAGGACAAAGATCTGCGACCACGTCCACTCAGGGTGAGTTACAATTTAGCCAAAAACTGTCGTTTTGCCGACGCTGCAAAACTTCCTTATTAGGAAATCCCCCTTACCTTATTTGGAAGGTCTGTAAGTACTTTTCCTCATATCTTAGCGAAAAAAGCAGGAAAATTGACCAAAACTTGCAGATACTCGAGAAACATCCTTCTCTTGGTCGCCATTTTGGTTTTGCCCCCCGCCAAGGGGCCTGAGACGCGATTTAAACACCACAGGCAGCCCGCGCGGATTTGCCATAACCTGCACAACTTCGATCAAAATTCTCATGACTTTGATCCAAGGCTCAAGGGAAACAAAAGAAATCCATCGGTATTGAAGAACTGATAATTTATTTTGTTTTATTCCCCCAAGCATCGGATCCATGTTTTAGAATGTTAATATAATTTGAATTTATTAAATTTGCCCGAGGGCCGGGAAATCCTCACAGAGCGAGGCTCCAATTACGAGGTTCCCTGGTCAGTGTGGTGGGTTAGTATAAGTTGTAAGCCCTGCACTGAGGATGGGCAACTTCCGACGTCCTCGTGGTTCTTTAACGTACGTCATTCTGTTCGGGTTAGTGTAGTGTATGTGAGAGACGAAACATACGGTTTTACGTCCTTATACGAGAAGACGCGAAGGTCTAACCATTTGCAGATATTAGAGCAAAGGCAGCACCTTTTCCTCAATTATTTAGAAAAGACCCCGAGTGTTGGTCCGGCCGGGGTTTGAACTCCCAACCTCCCGCACATAAGGCCGGCGCTCTGCCACTGCGCTAACCGGTCGTCGGTAGTTTCTGAGTGGACTCGGTGCACTAGGCGAAACATTCGCATAGCGGGCGGTAAATCTTGTCTTATTTTCTCAGAAATGGAAGCCCACGAGTAAAGAAGAATTGAAGATGAACGTGCCTTGGACACCGGATCTCGTAAGTTTTACCGCGAATTAGCGATGTCTTTACTTCTTGTTTAGCTGGTTTCAGATGAGTGTCGAAAACTATTGGTATTTGCGTATAATTTTCATTCTCATTGGTCCCGCATTTCTGTCAACCAATTAAATTTTACCTAAGCGCAGCATTGTATTTAGTGATCACGTGCTCACCTCGTGAAAGTGTCTTACAAAGAAGCCAATCACGTGATCACCACGTGATAGTGGTTTTCCTTGGCTTGTGATTGGCCGGCGATGAAGCTGTTTTAGCAGCAAATTATATTTTTCCGTTCATGATTGCATGTCTAGGCGTATTTGGTCTTACTGCAGTCAGCTCAGGAAAGTCACAGAAATTCAGGGAAGGGATTGGAACTGGGGTCGTCAGTGGGGTCCTCGACGAAAAAGAGGATGCAAAAATACACCTTGTTTAGTGGGGCTTCTTTCATGAGCTCGTCGTACTCTACATTCTATATAGAGCTTACGTCTTTTTTATTTCAAGAATCCTGAGGGGTTTGACCCCGAGGAGATGTTTAAAATCAACGAGGAACAGTTCGGTGTCAAGTCTTCTTTTGATCCACGTATGTCTGCTTACACGTAAGTATCAAGTTAGTCAGCCGCCATTTTGTCAGCCTAGTAAAATGCCGAGTCAAAGAAAGCATCGATTTCCATTGGATGATTTTACAACAAAGGCTCAAAATTGATGTTACCATCGAGTTCGACAAAGAATTTTGAGAATGAAAGAATGAGATTGCCATCGATGTTTTTCTCTCGCAGCTATTTAGAGTTGAACGACACACCATATACGAATGCTAATTTTTAAGTGTGACCATAACATGCTGAGTTGTGACACGCGAGTGCACGCGTCGAATGCAATGAGCTGTGCATCAACATCGAGGCTTTTCCATAAAATTTGTATGATTTATATTGAACTTTGGTGCGATATCTTTTTCTTTGTTCCAGATGCCCTGTGAAATACAAGGATATTCAGCTCGACAAGCTGATTCGTTCCCGGCGAAAGCCCGCGAGGCCTGCCTCCGAACAGAAACCGAAACGAAGATAACTCAGACAACCATGTTATATAAAGATTTATTTTCAAGATAGCTTGTACTCTATTAACTATTTGTCACACTTAAAGCAGCACTGAGCCGTTTACAAAAACTATGTAAATGTTTTCTCATTTTATATTAAAAGAAATATTGCATCCAACAGGAATTTTGGGTTTTAATTAGGGGCCGACCATTTAACTTTTGAGGGGGGGGGGGTGGGCTTTTTTGAAAAAAAATATCTTGCACGGCCCGAAGGGCCGAAAAAAATTTCCTGCACAGCAAAATGGTGACTAAAAGCCTTCTTTTTTATTGGAAAAAAAATTCTCACCGCTTAACAGAGGTAGAAAAAAAAAATCTTGCACCGACAAAAAAGCCCACCCCCCCCCCCCTCAAAAGTTAAATGGTCGGCCCCTTATTACTACTAAAAGATGTTACCAGATGTTACAAAAATCAAGTTGTAGTCTATTTACGTCATTAGAGTCCGAGCAAATAAGGACTGGTTCATTGTCGAACCTAGAGCTCCCCGGCTCGCTAGTATTCACTAGCTTGTGAAGGTCAATGGATTCCTTTGTTATGAAAATTAATGACAGTGGCCAATCAGAAAGAAGCATGACGTAATCTCGTTCCCTAGGGTCCAAGAGGTAAAACAATACGCAGGAATCCCATTGAAATATAAAAGAACATAGAAGAAAATATCAAAACAACGCATTTATTTTTATTTACCGGAAGGGTGAGCACCCTGTGGCTAATCCGCTTTCTTCATTCAATATGGCGGCCGCTCTTCCAATGACGTCATAGCCAGGCCAAGCGTGACAGGTCCGTCGAGTAGCGTGGGGACGAGGCTAGCGCAAGCGCAGAACGCAAGCTCAATGCAAGTGTAAATCACAACGACGAAAGCGTTCGCTTGATCTACACTAGACGCAAGCACAAACACAAGGGAACGCAGCGTTGCAATTATCTTGCACTTGCGTCTGCGCTTGTTTTCCTGTGTAAACCAGATGAGTTAAAATAGACCTCCTCGGCTTGGGCGTAATAATGTTTTCCCATTTCAGATCATGTGGCATTCCCATGAGTATTCTTTCTTTGTTTTTCTGCTACGCACCGAGGGATATATGAATATGGAAGGACGCAACCCAAACGAAGAAATATTTTCAAATGAATGCCGCGTGATCTGAAATGGGAAAACATTACACCCAAGACGAGGAGTTCTATTGGAAAATAAAGTTCCCGGGCCCGAGAAAGTTTAGGGTGTTCAAAACATGGGCCCCTGAGACTAGACATTCAGTTGCTTTTTACTTTTGCCTTTCTATGAGGCAAATCACTAGAGGAACGGTACAACATTTGAAAATACACGAATAATCCTAATACACAGAATGCAGTGACTACAAACACATACTCGGCATGATTAGGGTATGCATTCCCACATACGGTGTACCATGTGGACCCATCTGATGGGGCGTGGCCATTGGGGTTGCAGTGCCAATCAAAGTAACCCTCGTCGTAGTTAGTTGGGCACAGATAGGTCTTCTTATAGAGAACCTGAAACAAGATAATATGTAAGCTACATTACACTCAGAGCAGTTGTTAATTCTTGAAAAACAAAGGCTGAATTTTCAGTCGTCTTTTTGCATAACACTCGTTGGGGGAGAAAAAAAAACGACTGAACTTCAGTGAACCGTTCGTGTGTGTGAATGGTTGAAAAGCACGCACACAGCCGCTCTGGGAAGGTTTTTTTTTCGCACATCGCCCTAAAACATATGCGCACGCTTTTCAACACTTCACACGCGTACGGTTCACTATGAACCTTTTTCTTTAACGGATGTTCGCAATGTTTAAGGGATTGTTTTGTAGTCTAAACAAACATTAGCGCTGTAGTGCAAAGGAGAATGCGGAACTCCGTCGCAAATGGTGCCATCGATGTCCTGGGTTTAAACAATCACTCCAGCCCGTGGGGGTGAGGGGAACTCCCATATTTTTGGGTAAGGGAGTGATTGGCGTATCTTTTAGGATCACAGATTTTGGTATCTTTTAGGGGTAACCTTGATCTGCAAAAAAATTTAAGGGAGATTGGTATCTTTTAAGAAGGGCTTTAATAACACAGCAGCAAACCTTCAACAAAGAGAGAGAGAGAGAGAGTACTTGTTGACAGGACGAAAAATAAGACAAATCATAGGCAGCATTTTACTCAAAGATGGAAAATTTTTTATGGTTATCTCTTTACGTTAAAATTATCTGAGCCACACCTTTTTGGTATCTTTTAGGGGTGAAACTGAAAACATCCCCAACCATTAATGGGAGTGCCCCCCCCCCCCCCCCCCAATGTATTTTCACAAATAGCTGCTTCTTACCAGTCCTATTGGGCTTTGAACTGCTGTTTCATGGGAACAGTTTCCAACTGGTTGGTTTAGCCCAGTGGATCGTATCTTCTCTGGATGTGCAAATATAACCAACAGGATGTAGAAGGTGTAATGGAGAATGATGTTCATGCTGATTTCATCGAAATGCTTCTTCTTCTTAGCTTGGCCCTCTGTAAAAGAAAATAAATAAATTGTCATTTTTCTGTGCCTTCATAGAGTTTTGAAAACAGAGGCATTGTTTGTTTGCAGGGTATTTGCTGCGATTCATACTTATGTGAACTCCCACACACAGATTTTTTTTGAGTTTAGTTTGCATTTTATTTTGGGAAGGTAGTCCTTATTTGTTCAAAACCCTGTGTGGAATCACCCAGAGCTGTTCACTCGTTTGATCAACGAAAGCCAAACTGTGGTTTGTTAGTTGGCATAGAGTTCATTTGGCAGAATTATGAAAAATGCAGTAAAAATACCTTTTTGTTTTCTGCCTGCTGTAGTAGTCATACTGTTCTCCTCCCTGCTATGAATGCTGGGATTCCTATCGGCACTCCATGCTATCAGCCCATATACCATAGCCATAGCACATACCACAACTTCTGTGTGTATACCATACAGATCATGTGGTATGTGATAAAACAAGATAAACTGGACAACTGCCAGAGGCATTGAGAACATCCCAGCAACCAGCGCACAAATAATCTCTCGAAACCAGCTGGAATGTAAAAAGGATCAAAATGAATAAGTACCAGAGATACAACTCTCCAGAATAAACAGCAGTAAATAAGGAGGCACTGGCACTGGCTCCCTAAAAAAAAATGATGGGTGGGCCTGGCCCCTAAATGATGTTGATGCTTACCAAAAGTACATTATAAGCAATTATTGGATGAGGTTTTTGTGATCTCCAGAATAAACAATGTCGAGACAGGTGGAATCAGGCGAGGCCGTGAGGCCGAGCTTGATTCCACTTGGCGAGACATTGTTTATTCTGGAGATCACAAAAACCGAATTCAATAATTGTTTTATTATACATTGATTCAGTGAAATACTTTTTTTCTGTCAAGCAATTTCTTTTACACAGAGCTGTAGTCCCATGAAACATTGCGCGCGTAGGATCAAGAATCAGCTAGCTGATTCTTCAAGAATCAGCATGCTGATTCCTTGGAGACCCTTAAAGTGCGTGATTCCCAAAGTAAAGCGCGCGCTTTTAGCCAATCAGAATCGAGATAGCGAGTACAATGTATAATAATCAAGGAAATCAACCTGATATTTTCAAATTAATATTATTCAAAATAGGTGTGCTTAGCTGTGTACTTTTGCTGTTTCTCATCTGCAGTTTTTTGACAAGAATTTTTTCTGAAGAAGATTCTTTTCCCCTCCTCTAACATAAAAAATGTGATGGCACATCTTTGAAAATAAATGACAGATTGAGGATCAAGGTCTATTCTCCAGAACGGAAACGAGCAGGGAAATGGGAACAAGTTGGATGTGGGAGACTGGGCATATTGTTTTGGGTGGACAGCAGAGCCTTCAAAATGTCGGTGTACTCCATGCCCAGTCCCCCACGTCCAACTCAATCCCATTTCACTGCTTGTTTTCTGTTCTGGAGAATTGTCCTTGCTTTCTGGCCATTTTTTCGAAAGTTCAGCATCTGTGAAATATGATAAATTACCTTTTTGAAGATTGGAATTTTTCAACCCCAATCAAAAGTCGCCTCGTGCCATGGAATATAAAGGTAAAACTAAACATAAATGTCATATGAAAAATATAACTTGTCCAGGGTACCCAGTAGTGCCGATCAAAGATATTAGGATCAGTATCGTGCCATGTCCACCACACTAGCTTGATACCCATGATATCAAATGGGAAGTCTATCATGACGTCTGCAAGGCCAGTTGCAAATGGTTCAGCATAGAATGGTAGGCAAAGCCTTGAAACTGCAAGTGCCGCAGTGTACATGGTGGCAGGATCTGAGAGGTTAAAGACATCAATTGAGATAAAAATGTCATTCAAAAAAACAAATTTCTTCTTGAGCCAGTTAAGTATAAGTTAGTCTCTTTATTATGAGCAGATGGGAAATAATCATTTCGCTAACAGACTTCATTTTCCCAGTGGCAGTTCAGGCCTAGTGAGAAAAAAATCGTTACGGAGGCAAAGTGAGCCAGATCATGCTGGCTATGGGCCTGCCGTTGTGGGTCATCACCTACAATGTCAACTGGAAGAGACAGGACATGCCAAATAAGAACTTAATTGCACCCTCCCAAGTCACTGACAATTAATTAGGTGCTGTGGAAACATAATCACGGACAAAGGTACCCAACATCACGCCCTCACCTCCACATGCACACAACACTTATTGACAAGGATGGTCAAATTGCACACTCGCATGCTGCGAAAAATTATAAATGTCACCTGGCGGGACATGATCACCAATGAGGTGCTTTACGGTGGTCTACCACTGCTCTCAACAAAGATTTGGTCTAGGAGACTGCGCCTAGCGGGTCACTGCTTGCGCCACAAGGATGTTGCAGCGCATGGTTTGGTTCTTTGGGAACCCACACAGGGTCGAGCTTCTCGGGGTGGTCAACCGTCGACCTACATAGACAGCCTTAAGCGTGACACTGGTCTGCAGTCTGCTAGCGAGCTACGGACGCTAATGTTGGATAGGCCGTTGTGGCAAGCCACTATCTGTCCCCGAGGAGACTCGACCTGATGATGATGATGAATTGCAAGCTTAGTGCAGTGCATCACAAATGGGGAATTTCCTATTCTATTTTAATTTTTAGGTCTCTTTTTGATTAAGCATCCCTTAATTAAGTATTTTATGGTCAATATATTAATCATTTTGTGCCACTTTGTTATGCCTTACAGTATAACCCACCAATTCCCTGCTAGACTTTCTAGATTGTCTCTTTCTTGGTAATCTGTATTCAGTAATTTATGAATTAATGTGGCCAGCTGTCTGGTGTAGATACTTACAGAAAAGGAAGATATGCAGAGGCAGCCTCTTCCCTATCAGCATGATTGTGGTCTGGCCATGCCAGAAATTGTCGATATCAGGGACAAAATATGAGACACACTCAGTTGTAAGACCATGCAAGAGAAGACCAATCCACAATATGAGATAACAGCCTCCATTACGAACAGCTGAAGGACAAAAATATTTAAAGCAATTTGTACAATTTGAGATAAGATCTAAGGTCTTTCAAGCTATAGTTAAGTTAAAAAGTTCTTGTGAATGGGGAGTCATGGTTAAATGAGAGGGAATCCCTAGTGATCTGGGAATGTGCTGACATTGTTGTAATCCCTATCCCTTGAGCATTTTAATTTCAAATAGATTTTATCCATGGATGGTTCTCCACTTGAGGGGTTTTTGTACAGGAGGAGGAGAGACTTTAATGTTACCATCATAGGCCACTGCAATAATCACAAGACAATCTTCTTTTCTCTAAGGGACCGATCGTTTATAACGTCTACGGGGGGGGCGGTGGAATTTGGGTGGGGGTAAAATTTAGAAGACATAGATTTTAGGGGGGTAATTTTTTGGCACCCTCTCTCAAAAGAGGGGGTAATTTTTTCAGGGACACTGTGGTTCAAACTAAATAATAATATGTACAAGCTATCGCGTCGTGGCATACAGCGTTACGCCATATAGCAAGTATACGCTAATTCGGCGCGCTTCGCGCGCAATGGAATGTACAAAATAGTTTTTGAGTACGTGCGCAATGGAATGGCTACGAATGTCATTACAAGAAAATATATCTTAGCCAGGAGAAAAAAACTAACTCTCCCCAAAAAGACGCTCTGCAGTAATAAGCATCGGAGCTGTCTCAGTTTGAAAAAGAAGGCCTAATTATTAGGCAAGCGTGAGTTCCACTTTACGAGGATAGAGATTCGTCCATTTTGATCCTGCTTTATGCACGTCATTGCGATCTTTGTTTACTACACACAGCAAATGGAATTTTCATCTACATTTTCTTTGAGGTTTGGTGAAATGCGTTCATATCATGCATAAAAATTAGGGCGCACTTCGCGCGCAACAAAAAGAGAAATTTCTGTAAATTGTCTTCCATTAGTTCAAACGGGGATCTGGTTACAGGGTGGGGGGTAAGCTTTTTAGAACATCGATGTTATGTGGTGGTCATTTTTGTATCGCCTTTTAAATGAGGGGGGTGCGAATTTTAACATTCAATAAATTTAGAAAACCACCGCCCCCCCCCCGTGGACGTAATAAACGATCGGTCCCTAAGCAGGGTGATGCAGGGGCGTAGCCAGAGGGAGGGCCCAGGGAGCCAGGGCCCCTTTTCCAGCGACCAAAAATATAGGAAATGTATGGGACATTATTTAAAATACAGGAGAAAATGTCATAAAACTCCTAGCTACGCCCCTGTAGTGAGGTTTCTTGTGATCTGTGTGCCAAGTAGGCGCGATAGAGACAGCATAGTTACTAACTATGGAGACAGGTAACAGGTAAAAGATACCCATCAAGAAATTTCCATGTTTGACTGACGTGGGACTTTATACCACAAGAATGGGTGTCCCTTAATTTAATACGCTAATGATGGGTTTAGCGAAATTTTTCCAATGGTGGGGGGTCGTGGATAACAACAGAACTAACAGAGAGATAATCCCTAGTGATTTACGCCCCCAAAATGTCATCAAAGAGCTCGACCGACATCTAGACTCCAAACGAATAAATTTTTACCGCCATTTCTTACCGTGTCGAAAGGTATTTAGAGCCATCAGTAGAAAAATTATCTCGCAAAGCAGGTACGTCGGGTGGTTTTGCCATATTTCCAGCGGATTTTGGAAACTAATGAACCACTTCAGAAATGCTTGCACATCTACCGCCATCTTGTAACAAAGACAACTTAAATACCAAGAAGGGAGGGGTCAGACTTCTTTTTTTTGTTTTCTTTCATCTCTCTCTCTCTCTCTCTCTCTCTTGGGATGCTTTAAAGTTCTAAAAGAAATAAATAATCTGCTTTTGCGCATTTCGTTTGAATATTTTGGAGGAATTAACATTTATGGAAAAAATAAGCGAAAATTAAATAAAAAGAGATACAAATATTTAACTAAATCAAAACCTCCATCTCCCCCACGGGGTCTTAATGTTTAGAGTCTGCGCACTAGAACATTCAATGTCAATTTCAGTCAACCCATTTGTGGGTCGAGGAAGCGACTGAAAAGCGCCCGAAATTTCGCCAAAATCCTTGTTTCTGCATCTTTTTTGACAACTAGCTGAAAGAAGAGTCACTTCTAAAGCTATCAGAGCCGTATGATTTCTGGCAAGTTCTTCTGATTATAAAAACAAAGGCTTAGAAGCATAGTCGCCATCTTGTGAAAGTGGGTCAAAGTCCTTGTTGATCATTTGATCTGGAAGAAACCGTTTTCGCTTTACGATGAGTTTTACGACCAAGATGATGCGCGTGTTTGAGGTCATGCCGAGCTCTGATGGCGTCTCGCAGGCCATGGTGGATAAGTTCTCCATCTTCTGGCGTTACATGCCGAGCACAGTTGGGATTGCAGTTGCGGGAATTATGACTATGATCTTGGGGAGCGCTCTCAGAGGTAAAGCGAAGGGTCACACTTTACTATTTAGTATTGTAGCCAGTAAATAAGCTTACGTATTAGGATTTGAAATACATGTACTCAGAACTGGGATACTTTTTAAGTACATAGTGTACCATTATAGCTGTTGTATCAGCTCAAAGAGATTTGTTGTGGTCCCTCTGAAACGATGAAGTTACAGTACTTTCAATGGTCACCTTTCAGTGGCAAACTACGTACAATGGGTGTATTATATCTTAAGTATCAACCCAACGAATAAAACAGCAACAAAACATATCCTCTTACTGATATTTTAAGATAGGCTAGACCAAAGCCACCCAGAAACAACCCTTTCTACAACCAGCAATATATACATAGTCAACAAATGCTTTTGAGTGGAATACTGCGAATATCCCACAACAAGTCACTTGTATTTTCTTCAGGCAAGTGACAAGTAGGATATTCTGCAGTATGCCATGATAATTCATTTTATAACTTTTTATACCACGCTACAGAAAATTAAAGGAAATATTCTACTGTATGTACACCATGGGAAGGTTGCGTGGAATACCACCCAATATACAATGTCACTCAGTGCTATCTGGTGACATGGTATAAAACACAGTACAGTACTTAACTGAAGCTGATAACTTACTGTAGCCTGTAATTAATGGGGAAGTTTGAAAGGAATTCATTGAGGTTGTGGAAAGGTATCTAAAGATCAAAATTTTCTAAGGGCTGAGGGAGGATGCCCCTGACTCTAGGTATGTGTGGTTACTCTTGGTATTAGAGCTTCTCTTTACTTTTCTATGATGCTGTTTGTTCTACATAAAGATAGGGACCCTAGAACAAAAGGCTTTTCCTCCCTTGAAAGTAGGGAAACCCTACATACACAGGGCTTACTTTTGTTGACATAAGCCCATCTAAAAGCTCTAGCTACCTTAGGGCTTGCTCTAGGGAGCGAGGTCAGTGAACAGCGAGGGTCAGTGTTTTTGTTTACACAGTATCCTCGTGATAGCAATGGCTCTCAAATTACGGTCAATTGCACTGTTTTTTTTTGGGAATGAGGCAATTCTTAAATTTCTCATACTAAACAAGCTGATTTGAGAACTTGCAGTATTGCCATAATTGTCATTTATATGCTAATTTACACTTTGCATGTAATAACCGTACTGCAAAAGTGTACTATGTTTCACAGGGATTGCAGTACTTGTGCTTTCTATGCATTCATTGAAAGCATTAAGGTCTCAGGAAAGGTAAAAATATAAAATCCATAATATGACAAAGTCCTGAATAGTGTATTAATTCTAAAACCTCAAGTGAGGCATCAGCTGTTTTCCTATAGGCTTCAATTGCCAATTATTTAGTTCGGAGTCTTAAAATTACAAGAAAAATTTAAACTAAACAGCTTCATAAGATAGAGCAACTGATTACCATAGCATAAATTGCGATGCGACAAGCATTTTTTTCTGTAAGCATGATGAATACCTTTTCCAAGTTTCCACTTTTTTCTTTGTGTTTCAGGCGAGTGGACTCTACTCCTGGTGTTCGCTCTAAAGCAACTTGGCATCAAGTTGCCAGATGCAGAAGCTACTGCTGAGCCGGGTTTCCTGGAGAGTATAGGCCTGAAAGATGTGTGGTGGTGGATCATGGTTGATATCCTTGGTTCCACGCTTATCTACTTTATCCTGGGAGGGTCAATGCAGTGGTTTTACTATATACGACAGAGGGCGGAGCCACATAAATGGAAATGCCAACCAAACAGGTAACCAGGCCAGGCAGTAGCAATATCCACAACCCCCTGTCGAGGACACCAGGTTCAACTAACCACCCTGGAAATTTTCGGCTTTTTGATTACCAGCCAACCTTTCACAGGGTGCATGCAGATATAAAATGTAAATGCCCAACAACACGTGGTACAAAAAAAGTGATCACACGATCCATTTTAGACAGCCGCCGGCAGGCAGAAAAAACGAGGTGTAACGGCCTACTGGAAAGAGTAGTATCCTCCCCTTCCAAACCATGCAGTGCCACACCCACTTCCCCAGATTCTGGACATGGACCCTTAGTTTATTTTGAGTCCCATTTTGGAAGGCATGTGAAGCAGCTGGATGTTCACAGTTTCTCCATATTTTGATAGGTTCCTCTCCCCAGAAGATGAAAGGCATGAGATCCTCCTTGGAACTGCAAACATGGTGCTTGGTGCTGCAATCTTTGGTGTCATCACATGCTATATCTATAATGGCGGATATTCAACAGTGTACTACAGCCCTGGCGAGTATGGCTGGGCCTACTTTTTCTTTTCCATTCCCATGGTGTTTTTCTACGAAGAAGCTTTTGCCTACTACTATCATCGCTTGCTCCACTGGCCTTTTTTCTACAAGAATTTCCACAAATGGCATCATAGATACAAGGCACCGACAGCATTCAGTGCCACAGCTCTGCATCCAGTGGAATTTGTGGTGTTCCAATCTTCATTGTTGCTCCAGGTTAGATAATATCAGTGTTACACTTGCTGAAAACTTGGCCCAATTCTTATATGCTTCATGTGAAAGGCTGCTATTATTTGTCCAAAATATTGATTGCAGTATTAATTAGCAATTAAAGCAGTGCTCTGCATAAGAATGAAAGTGAAAACAATAGGACTGCAGCATCAGTAACGATACAGTTAGGCAAGAAGGTGTTAATTTTAATGATCAAACTGCTCTCACATTGCCCAAAAGATAAGAGTGGGAAGTTTTAAATCTTCCCTGTAATCACACCCTTATCTGGCACCGCAATTTCAAAATTTACATTATACTTATTTATTCCATGAACTAAATATGTTTCAAGTTTCAGAACAGTTGTATCTGACGAACATCAGTTTTATGAATATTATATCCACAAAGCACTGTTTTATGTTCCTCAAAGACAGTTTCAGCACTGGTAATAATCATTTTGTCAGCTCTGGTAATGAGCATGCTATGGTATTGATGAATGCCTGGTTCAGCTTTGTTTCAGTCCAGTCCGGCTCACTTGTGAAGAATGCTTTCAACATGATATGGTGAAAATTTGATTCGATGTAGGAACCCGATGTAGGATTGCATAGATGTTTGCAGATTCTAATTACATTGCTCAAATCCTTCATTGCAATCTCCTGAAACATTTCACACTGCTTCCTTTAAATTTTAGGGAATAATTTTGTTTGTATAATATTGTGACACTAAATACTTTTGTGTTTTTAACTTAAAGGTTAGGTGCCAGAAAAGATGCATTTCACACGTTTGTTTTGTACCTTTGTTTCAGCATTCTTGGTGCCTATAAATGCAGGCGTGTTTGTTGGAGATCTCCTCTATCAATACTACTATGGCATGAAAGATCACTCTGGTATTAACAGGTCATCTCTGTGGCCATGGCAACCACCGACTTTGTTCCATGATGACCACCACAAGTAGGTTCCCTTTAAATCATGTTTCTTGAAGGTTCAGACACAGAAATCACCAGAAAAATGCTGGAAGGGCAGCTCCTCCCGAAAACTTTCACCCAAGTTTTTTTTGTGTGCCAAAGAGAATTCTTGGTTTTTCAAGAAACGGACCCCTGGTTCAATTCTAGGGGGGCAAATGGTCCCGCAAATGTACAGTATTTTCTTGGAAAAAGTATGAAAAATGGGCAATTCCAGAAAATAAAGGTACCCCCCACAGGCGGCATTTGGAAATTCCGATGGAATGGGGGGGGGGGGGGGGGTTAAGAGCTCGGAATTCTGATTGAAAGGGGGAGTTTTCGAAGCTGGATTTCTTTAACCTGTCCGGAATTCTATATGCATGGGGGGGTAAACCATTTTGGAAATTCTGGATGCATGGGGGGGTCAAAAACTAGTGCCGCCCGTGGGGAGGGTGCCTTTATTTTCTGGAATTGCCCAATCTTGGATTGGAATGGCCTTTAGCATATAAGTTTTTAAAGAAGCAAATTCATTGGTGTGTGAAAGCTGAGTCCAAACGTCCATAAATAAAAGAGAAAAATATCTGCTACACGTGCTCTTATTCACCTACCGGTATTACGCACCATGTTTGGGTCTAGACTGTTTCCAGTCACGCTCCGCGCGCCATGGGAGAGCCAGAGTAACCCTGTGGTTTGCTGAGCGTGTCTGGACATCCAAACAAGTTGCGTGGGTGAACGAAAGCACGTAGCATAGAATATGTCTTTTTTACGGATCATCGCCAAACTGCAAGCAGTATATCTTGTTCCTAGATAGTGTCAGTACTTAGGGTATTCTTGAAATTCCTCTTTTTAATCGCTTTTTTCACATGTTTTCTCATTCCAGATATTTCCACGTGAATTTTGGCTTCAACACCCTCCTGTTTGACAAAGTCCACGGCACAATTCGCCGGACAGATCGCTACTATTCAGAGGAAGTGTTTGGAGGCAAAGGTCGAAATCTTAGCCAAGAGGAGAAGGACATGCTGGTTAGGGAACACAGGGGTTACTAGTGGGGAAGAACTTCGTGTGGAGGTGGGGTTAGGGGAAGAAAGAACAATAATTGCTTTGCATTATTTTTAAGATTGTTTTGAGAATCATAAATTCATCAATGGACTATTCCAGCTATAACCGCTGTGCACTCTGCAGTTCAGGAAAGACTTTTGACATGTCCCAAAACCAGGATGCAGTGTCCTGTTCTTTAAACTTTGTTCGGCAAATGTAACTCATGTACCATTCGCGTACATTATAACTGGAATCGTCCATTGAAATTAAAAAATTTTTTCAAACAGTACCAAAATGGTCTGTGAAGGTTAGACCTTCAATTTGTAGATCTTCTGTTAAGTACTAGATGACAACCGTAGACCCCACAGCGAACCACTTCAGTGGTTCTGTTTGTATACCCTTAATTCTTCATTAATTCTTCATACCCTTAATTCTTTCTTTGACTTGGAATCCAAGTAAGACAGCGCACGCGAATTGCTTGTAGTGAATCGACCGCCATATTTGTTGAGTTTGATGACTTCGAGGTGAGAACTGCGGGAGATGATTGACAAGTGACCGATTTAGCCAATCATAATTCCCGTCTGCTGGTGGACAGGAATTTTAATTAGCGACTCAAAAATGCATAGTTTCCTTGCAGGCGTTCTTTCCGCCTCTTTCCCCTCCAAGTCACCATGAAATGGTTAAATTTTGCATAACTTTAGATATATAATGTGAATTGGATAGAACCAGGCCTCAGAACGTGTGGACCAAAATTGCAAAACTAACAATTTTTGTTATCACCCTGATGATATCACATTGATAATGCGGGTCCGGGTCTGAGCTTTCTTTTGTGATGTGGTTGGGGTTTATGTTTTTGTGAAACGACAATTTTTTGTGAGGCAGTTCCTTGACAACAACAATAAAACAACAGCCCAGGACACAACACTCAACCAAGGCCACTGAGCTCAGCCTGATTGCTGGGGTGATTCGATTTGCACGTTATATATCGATATATATATAGTTGAAAGCTTATAGATTTGTCAACGGGTGATACTTTAAAGATTCCATATTTTGTCCTTGGGTCAGTATGATTTTGCTGGAAAATTTAGGATGGTTGCCAAGAACGCATGGCATGGTTGCCAAGGATGCGTAGCATGGTTGCGAAGGATGGTCAGCAAGGTTGCCTAGGATGCCATGTGTTGTTGCTAAGGATACACAGGTGGCATGGTTGTCAAGGATGTATTGTGTGGTTGTTAAGGAAGCTGAACATGGTTGCCATGGGTTCTTAGTATGGTTACCAAGGACGTCCAATGTAGTTGCTAAATGGTCTATAATACTATAAGGATGATGTAATTGTGTCATTAATTGAATCACTACAGTAAAAACTAACCTTTGCAATTCAAAATCAAAATTGTAGAGTAAGATTGTAGCTTCTCTGAGGTTATTTTTTAGTTTAATAATGATAATAGAGTTGTTTCGAAAATTGTCTCATACATAAAACTATTTAATAAATTTGTTTTAATTAAGGCGAATGGCCTCTATTTGTTGTAGTCTTACTTTCAAATTCTCATGTTATATCTCCTGGTACATACTATTTTGCACTAGTCCGGCAGTTATAAATTTCAAGGAAATCGCAGTCTTAAAGTTAAAGCCGCCCAAGTTGGCATGGTCCTTGAAAAATGAAATTCTGTATTCTTGTTAAAGCAGCGCCCATTCTTATGCCTACAAAGAGGCTTACTCTCATCGAGTAGTTGCATTTAATAGATCCGCACTCCCTCTGTTGAGGACCGCGGAATTCGAGGGTTGGTGATTATCAAAAAGCACTGGAATTCCACTGCAGCAAAATTCCAGGGTGATTATCAAAAATATGGATTTTCAGAGGGGGGTTACCATAATTTCCAGGGTGGTCATGAGAAAATTCACCCAGGGTGGGTAGGGACATCCGTAAACGTCCAGGGTGGGTACCTGAACCTGGGGTCCTAAGCAGGGGGGTGCGGATTTATGCAACTGTCCATTTTAGCATCCCCGTTTGCCGTTGCACATGTTGCAAGTCGCATTATAGGGAAATGTTATCCCTTTCATGAGGAAATCCGTGAGAGATTTGAGGCAGTCGCAGCAGGCAGTGAAAGGCGATATGATGATGTAGAGTATAGCTGCAATCAAACCCAGTGGCCACGCTATAATTAGCAGTATGATCAACCAGATTATACTCCAGAATAAGCTGCATAGGGCGTCACCCAGCGACATTTGAACGAGGGCGTGGTGGGTGCTGCTTAAATCGTCGTGTGAGTTTTCTAGAAAAACAAAATGAAAAAACATTTGTGTGGACGAAAACGTTCAGAAACATCTGCACACTCACTCAAATGTTGACTGTCTTGAGGCTTTTGTTAAGAAAATCTTCAGGGGCGTAGCCAGGGGAAGGGCCCAGCAATCAAAAATACAGTAAATGTAAGGGGACAATATTTAAAATACTCAGGAGAAAATTTCTTATACGAAGGGTCCCTTTGGGCTCCCTCCTATAAAATTAGCGTTCTTAGTACAGAAAAAAGTGCTCCGTTATGGTAGTTATGGCTCCGTATAGTAGTTACACGACAAACGTCTGTCTTTTTTATTATATTTTAACTCGTTTTTAACAATTTTCAGGTGTCCGCCTTTGAATCTTAGGCATCATCCACACTACGCCTAAATTTGAAAACGGCTAATTTGCCCAGAAAACGCAACAAATATTATTTTCCGTTTTCAAAAAGTTCCGTTTTCGCCGTCCACACTTAAACGCATAGCCGGCGTTTTCAAATTTAGCCACTTTCGGCAGCGTTTTTCGAAAAGTTCCGCTTTCGGTGGAAAATAAATACGCCGCTCTTATCATAAGCCGATCCTAATGCAAAATCTCAATAAAACAACATTTTTTGTCCATCTCTCGCCTGCTTGTAGCGTAAACTATTCTAAATCAAACCAGGAATGTAGAAACGATTTCAACGCCGTGAGTTTGGAGTATTTCATGGTAACAGTTTTGTACGGCTCACGATAAGAGCGGCGTATGTACCAGGCCTTAGCCGGCGTAGTGTGGACGGAAGGCACAACCGTAAAAATAATTAGCCGTTTTCAAATTTAGCCGGCGTAGTGTGGACGGTGCCTTAATTCTCTATTCTTGGCCCTTTCGGGTTACAATGTGGTCGTCATGCGATCCCCGGCGTCAGAAAGCAGCTCACCAGACTCGTTGGTCTTAGACGAAAGTGTGTTTTTTTCATTTGCTCGTGGCGCCAGTAAATCTTTTCAATTCTAGCCTCTCTCACCAATTTCGCAGCTTCCATTATTAATGCTCTTTTTACTTTTGTCTTTCACTTCGATCGCGACCCTCGCTGACTTCCGGAGATGGTGGGCGAGTGATCGAGAACTAATTTTAACATAGTTAATAATTGTTGTTATTTCAAAAGAACCTTAAGAAAAACAGAAAAAATAAACTATAAATTTATAGCAAGCCTCTTTCAAAAAGATTGAAAGAATTTAAAGACAAAACCAAAATGTTACTGATTATATGTAGCGAACGATGCCTGATTCTTTAATTCTTCGACAGCCTCTAGATTTGGACGCGAGAAATTAGTGAGATTCAAACCAAACCAAACAGAGTACATATTCATAATGAATTGTCGAGTTGTGAAGCGAATTAAAGCAAGTACTAATAAGGAAATGCTTTAAACGGTTATTATCGACTGCTCTTTTTACCAGTCAGTTCTCAGCATTTCGTTGACAGGAAATCCCCAGCGCGCTTACGGCGGTACTGAGCAAACATATTGTTTAAAATAAAAAACAACTTTGTTACCTTCGTTTAAATATGAACTACCAGAAATGTCCCTCTAAACTTCACTGAATTTTCAAGAGCTTTAAAGCTGAGAGGTAAATTCTCGTTGATAACTTTTAAGGGCAAAGGCTTTGTATTTTGTACATTGTTTATGCAAGTCTGAGTTCCCAGGTCATCCGTTTTTTTGACACTCAAAAGTACCTGTTGAAAAATTTCAGAAAAGGGTCTGGCTGTCAAAAGGAACATTCATTAGCTAGTACTTATAGAAAATCTAAAGCAAACATTCGTCGGACGAATTTGAAGGGCATTCCTAGTCACGAAAAACCTGCAAAAATGTAAAGTGTGAAACGCGCGGAATATTGTAAAGTTGAGAGACAATGAAAGCTTTCTCATTTCCCGTAGAAAGCAATATGGCAGGTGTGCGCAGACGTGCAGTCGAAATGTAGACAAGATGAATAAACGTATTTATAAAATAACCTGGGAATTAAGCCGAGAAATCAATTATTTTTGTAAAAGATGGAGAAAGCTGATAAAGAATTTAGTCAAGCGGGCGGGAAGTGCGTGGGCCGTGCGCGCTGAGTTTGTCTCTGAACTATCTGTAAGTTCAAGGCTCATTGTTTTTGATAATTTCTCAAAATATCTTTAACAACAGGATTTAAAGATTGCATTTTGAAGATGAAGCATTGTAATTGCAACCTCCTGCTGTTAACTTCAAAATTGCTGTTTCTGTTTTTGCCGAGACTGGTCCGAGCAGAGCACTCCTGGTGGAAGCCTGGTAAAAAGCATGCATCCGTTAAAAATATTTCGGTAGAATTTTTTTACATTTTGAAGGGGAAAAGGCAGCAAATAAGAGTATATTTAAAGTGGCTTGCCAGTGAAAAGGAAACCTGTTAGCTATATCTTTGTATTTTTGCGTTTTTCTTTGGGACTTCCAAAAAATAACTCTAAAAATAACTCCAAAAAATAACTCTAAAAATAACTCGCTTTTTTCCTCTCAAAAACACTGTTCTACACTGTTCTACATCCTCCTCTAACCACAAAGGTCTTTTAATTTCCTTCCACCAAAGACAATTCGAAAACGTCTTCCAGATATTTGAAAATGTGATGAGTTTTCTCGCCAAACTTTTCGTTTTCTTATCCGACAGCTGCACCGCGACAAAATTAAACCCTGATTGTAGTTATACGCAGCGATTAGCCAATCGGAAGCTAGCAAGCCTATTGTTTCACGACCAAACACAAAATGCAAATGGCCGCGCTGTTGGAAATCGACAAGAGTATGTTTACTTTAGTTCCAATCCTTATGATGTATTAGTTTTAGAGCTCATAATTTTGTAGTCGCGATGCCTGAGAAGGAAAGCCTTCCTTTAGAACTATGGAGGGTCGTGTTATCTTACTTACACGTAAACGATTTGTGTCGATGCGCTCAAGTTTGCCACGAATGGAGAGAACTTGTGAAAAGTTTAGATAGCACACGATGGAAAGAGCTCTTTCTAACAACAAAGAAATGGAGACATCCAAACTGGCCTACGTGTACACGAAAGGAGCCATCATCTTGGAAGAGAACTTATAAAACTCACTACATAGCTTCTAAACAGTGGATAGATCGCAGCATCGAAGTTCGATGTTCTCCATTTTTTGGAGCTTTTCGAAGAAACACGAATCGTCGGGATCGACGTGAATTTCACGTTGGGCAAGGGAGAGAATTTATTACGATTCGCTCAGCGATCGCTGTCGCTTCGCCGTTTGATCGAATTGTTGTGCATTCTGGAATATACGATGAACAGCACTTCTTCGCTCTTAAATACCCGATAGAGATATGCGGGGCTGGGGAGTTGGGCGATGTTGTTATTCAAATGGCTGTCGAACAACAAGCTTCTACGGCGAGGCTTTCAAATCTTGTTATTCAACCGGGAACTGGCTTACTTGCGCAGAATTCTCCGGTGATAATGAAAGTAAGTTTAGTATAGTTAAAGTGTAAGCTCTACAAAACCCTATCAATATCATGGCAATGATATCGTTAATACTTTAACCGCCGAGCACGAAGCCCCGCACCTTTCATTCAACAAGGGAATTCCCTTAATTTGTCACATAGGTCTATCGAGCCATAATTAAATTACTCCATATTTTTTGAATTTTATTTTTAAAATACCTAGCAACTCTATCCCAGTTTTTTTTTATTATTCTTAATCTTTGCTCTATAATCCCCATGTGTTGCAGTTTAGGTAAATTGTTATTGTGAGTGCGATTATTGTATTTTTTTCTGCCGCACAAAATTAAAGCTCCGCGCCATTTGGAATGCATTAACTGCCCAGTATTGCTCAGACATAATTTCACAATATTCCCCAAATTAATTGAGAGTATTCAAGATATATTTTGTTTACTTGGTAAAACACGTCATGCCAATCCTTTTAATTAAAAATTTCAAAAAGTTGAAATTAATAGTATGATATTTTCTATGTGCGTTAAACTGTTAGCTTTTTTGATATACAGGTTTTTCATTATATTTATTGATTGATGTCGTCTGTCAGTATTCCTCAATTGGATATGAAAATTAGGAAGTACTAAGGTGATTTCCTTACTTCTTTTATTTGCCAGACATATTTATCATTGAGATCCAATACTTAATTTTGTAAGCCAGGGGATAATCTGTTCGAAAGCCCTAAGGCCTTGTAGCCCATATCCTCATTGTAATCTTTTAAGACAACCTCCATCTTAAAAATCTAAACCTTATACTATTAATACTATCTCACTTCCAAATTTGTTTACTTATAAAGCAAAAAGAGATTACTTATAAAGCAAAAAGAGATTTTTGGATCACTCTGAAGGACAGACATTTTAAATTCAGTACTCCCTTGTAGGGGGTCAAGGGGGTCATTATGGGGTAGCAATAATAATAATAATTCTTTATTCCATAAAATACCAATTACACAGCATATAGGATACACTAACAAATATATAGGTACAAGAGAAAAAAAAATTACAATATGATATGGAATAGACCCTTCCACAGTTTTCTGATCTTTTTAAATTTACACAACTGAAAAGAGCACCTGAAAATTAGTAAATGTGCCAAGTTTCAGGACGAAATGTTGCAAATTGGTCAAAATACAGCCCTGTGAGTTTGTGAAATTTAATGTTAAAAAAAAACTAAAAAAACATAAAATTTTGTAACATCTCAGGGCTGTTTCTTCACTATTTTACTATCTTTCGTGGTAAAACTTGGCAAATTTACTAATTTTAAGGTGCTCTTTTCAATGGTGTGAAATGGATTTTCCTTGACTTGCTTATTTAAAAACTGGTGGAAGGGTTAGTCTCCTGTGGAGCTTCTCCTTAGTGTCAGTCACGCAACACTGAGGTGAAGTGTGACTGAAACAAAGGCCAGGTCAGACTACGGAGGGGTCTATTGTGAAGAAAAAGCTTTTCTTATATTGTATATTGTTTACAACTATCACATTTGTAATTGTTTTAGATTTCTACCATTACTCAGGTGGGTAACCTCTACTGAGACAAAGGGGGTAGTTTTTGCACTTCCATGAAACAATCTGAAGCAGTATCGTGATTCGCTCTGCCACTCTGTGTTGTTATGAGCCAGCAATATATTGACAGCTTGAAAAGAGCTAGCAAAATTATTTTCTTTGCATGAATTTGTGTTTCATTTCATCGTCAATAGTTAGAAATAACGTTTAGCAATATTTTGAGTGATATCTAATGGGGGGAAAGAGATTTTTTCGCCCAAAAAGATGGAAAAATGAATGGAAAAGTGCTCGAGCTCGTGCAAAAAGCCGTTGTCATTACGATTTTGAGACGGCAATACCACAAAATATTGATGGCATTGGAAGAAAATATTTTCACATAATTATTTTGCTCTGTTGCAGCGTGACTCCGTCAAATACGGAAAATATTTTCTCCCAACTAGCCATCAATATTTTTTGGTATTGCCATCTAAAAATCGTAATTAGTTTATTGTGTGGTTCAAGAAATTATCCATACCCCTCCTATGGAAGGGCATTGGAAATTCCGGAGGGGTGGGGGGGTCAATTTACCTGATCATTTCCATACAAATACTGTATTTTTCCTTGGAAATTCCAGAGGGGTGGGGGGGTCCCTTTCCAACACCCTTCCATGGAGGGGGTATGGATATTTTCTGGAACCACACATTTTATGTTTAAGCCAAGCCCTCTGGTTTCCATTACTTTAAAAACAAGCACATGCCTATAATGCAGGAAAATGATGTCTTTACTGTGTGTCAGTAAAGTCAGTCATATCAAAATTTTCAGGGTTGGAGGTAAAAGAAAGCATTGAGTAGTTTTAGAATATCTCATTCAAGTAAGAAATTACTTTTTTAACTTCGAATTTCCCACCATTTTATTATACTTTTAGTATTAACAAAACTTAGAACATCTCTTTCTCTCAAACAAGCATCTACAGTATACCATACGTATGCTTATAAAGCGGATGCAGCAAACATTGTGACGTCACAAAATAGTCACTGTCAACTTCGCACTTACCACTGGAGAGCACTTTGTAGAATTTGTGACCTTACCAAGTTTTGAGGCAATAGATTAAAAATTGCCTCAAAACTGCACTAGAGCGGTTTTCACATGACTTGCCGTTTTCACACTAGAAGACGAACAAATCGTCTAGACGGACAAATCGTCTGACAATTTGTTCGTCTTTGTACGTCTAGTGTGAATTCAAGTCGGACTTTAGTCGATTTGTTCGTCTATACGAACAAGTTGTCTATGAAAAATCGTCTTCCTAGACGGCCAAACAGACGAACAAATTCAGACGATTTGTTCGTCTGAAAATTTGTTCGTCCCGTTTTCACATCAGACGATTTGTTCGTCTACAGACGATTTGTCTGTCCAGACGATTTGTTCGTCTCTAGTGTGAAGACGGCCACTGTCCTGAAAACAATTGCAATTGAGCAATCACTAGCCAATCATAAGTCGAGAGAAATCACGATTTGCTCCTAAATGGCTTTTTTCTCAGCCAATTGCAAGCCGAAGCAATTACTAAGTAATTACACAATTGTAATTACTGGAGCATTTGATTGGCTGTGAAAAACGAGTAGCCAATGAGAACGCAAAGCAATCGCAATTACATAAGTCTTGACAGTCATGTGAAATCCGCTCTATGTCTGGACTTATCTATGTCATTCTTATGCCCGTCTTTGACCTCTTCTTTCTTCTAGGTTGTAACTGGTCACATACAAGTTGATAATTGCCTTCTTGAGCAAGGTCATGTCCAAGTTTCAAGCCCAGGCTCTGTCGCGTTCCGTTACTGTACGTTCACGAATACATTTATTATTCTACGCTCAGTTGGTTTTAGTCGCATAGAAAACTGCGATTTCAAGACAGATGATACCTCTGCCTTAATCATAGAAGGTAGCCCCCCTGTTTCCCGACCACGCCCTTTGTCACGCCCCTTCGAGAGTTGGATGACAAGCAATGGAATAGACGCTTTGGGTCTGGAAGACCTTTATGACTTGTCTGTCTCTAAAACTAATATGGCAAATAAAAATCAGTCCAGACTTTCAAAAGACACTACTCCACCACCTTACAGCAAGAAAGAAATAGTTAAGCCCAGGATTCCTGTCAAAGATGGGGACTGCCAATCAAAACGAGGGAGCCAAGTTACCATAGCAACAAACGATAAGAACAACACCCCTCCCCCTGTGGGAACAGAGCTCCCACCAAAAGGAAAATATGATTTAGACAACTTAAGCCGTGACATCATACGCTATATGCATGGCTGTGTTATTAGGAATAATCAATTCAGTGTGGGTAAAGGAGCGGTTCTAATTCGAAGGCGTGGCCATGCTTGGATTGAAGGCAACGAAATTCATAACTTAGTTCATGGCATTCGCTGCCTTGCAGGAGCTAAAATAGTCCTCTTGAGCAACCGCATTCACAACTGCGAGACATCTGGTGTGTTTTTCCGCGAGCGCTCCGTTGGCCTGGTAGCAGGCAATCATATCTTCTCGAACAAAGAAGCAGGAGTTGATATCAGAAGTGGCTCGGACCCGATCATACAGCATAACCATATACACAGCGGTAGGAGGTCGGGCGTGGTCATATTAGACCGTGGAAAAGGCATTATACGGGACAATGATATATATGATAATAATGAGGCTGGTGTCTACATTCTTTATCGTGGAAACCCTGCGGTCAGGTGAGTTTTTCTTTTAATTTCGTTTCGCTATGTTATGCATTGATTGTTTTGTTTCATTTGGTTTCGCTATGCTATGTTCTGTTTCGGCTTCGATTTGGCTATGTTTTTCTGTGCTCTGTATTTGTTATGGTCTTTTTTGCTGTGCTTTTCCTTGTTTTGCTCTGTTTGTTTTGTTGATTTTGTGTTGTTTTTGATATTGTTTACTGCGAATTTCATCATTCTACGAACTCCCACTTTACATTTGCAAACAGTTTTTGGCTTCCGTCCATCAAACCTTTTAAGACCGGCGCATGGGCTTTTCCTAAGTTTCGTTTGCATTTTATGAGGGAAAATTTGGTTTAGAAGTCTTGCTAGTCCTCTCAAAGCCTGCGTGAAACCACCCAGAGCTGTTGACTCGTTTGATTAACGGAATCCAAAACCGCGGCTTGTTAGTTGGCGTAGGGTTTGCAGAATTGCAGTAAAGTTGAGAAGTGCAAAGCACTGCCTTAGCCAAGCGAAAGGGAGTTGAGGCCAGTTTCCAGCTAAAACTCATAAACAATGCTTCTCCATTTTCCCTTAACTTTTCTATTTTCTGCTAATTAAAAAGTGCAAATAAACTTTGGCAGGAAAAGCGACATGCTTCCCACAGTTTGAGAACCAGAAAAAGTATTTTGCCGGCTTGTCTCGAATACAATAGTCTTGCTTGAGATTTAGATTTTTAATTAAAATGTGACGTGCTTCTTTACGTCAAAGAAGGATTCTCCGCTCTTAAGAGTTTATCCCGCTGTTTCTATTAGGTTTTCGTCACGAAATTCTGTGTTGACACGTTTCGAAGGGCTGGAGTTGTTAGGAAAAAACACTGGACACAGTGGGCACGGGCTGAGGGCTGAGGCAACTTGGCGAGATTTGTTTGTGAGATTTTTACTAACCCTAGAAGGGCTCGAAATTAACAGAAACAGTAAAACCCCGCTTGTGAGAACCTGCTGGCAGAAATTGTCAATTTTAAATACTCCAAAATATAAGAACCATCTTAGCCAAGCAAATTCAAACAGGTTCTTATATGTGGGGTTACATTACATTTTCATGTAGTCAGCAGTAGTCCTAAAATTGAATTCCACCTAAACACAGACATGTAAAAGTAAAGTAAAGTACTTTTTTATCTATTCAATTTTGTATTTATATTGCACAAGTATTACTTAGAGGGAATGCTTTTGAAAACGCAATAAATTAGTCGCTGTCACACAGTTTGTATGGGAAAATCGATTTCCTTTGTTTATAGTAACAGCGGTTTCGACACATCACAAAACCTTGTTTTTGGGTGGGCGGGAGACCAAACCGAATACATTTAATCATTATCCTGCGAAGATTGCGCCGAATATCGTCCCCAGTTGGCTAAATCAGACGATATTCTACAAAATCAAGCAGGATAATGGTTTTATTATTCAGTACATTGATAGCACAAAAACATCCCAGAAAAAAGGACTTTGCGATGCACTTTTTACGAGCTCAACATATCAAAGTTTCGCCCCAGATGACAGATATTATTAAGCAATAGACCGATCCCTATTTTGACGATAGCTCCGCCCACTCATAGCAAACAATAGGAAGTTTTCCCTACGGAATTCAAAATGTCCGAGCAACAAACTTGAATATCGAAGATTTTTCAATAGTTATTCAGCTTTTCAAGATAAAAATATAAAATCCAAATTGCATGCAACAACTTCTAGCACCTCCCTGCAATCGGTGTTTTTTCCGCGCTCTATGCCAAACATAAAATTTGGCTTGTCCGACGTAGCAACAGTAACTAGGTGTATAACAATGAATGCGGGATCGGTGAATTATTGGATGAGGTTGTCAGAGCATGACATCGATAATTGTCAAGGCCGACGTTTGTGTTATCTGCCGAAGCGAAGCTGAGAAAATCAGAAAACGATTACTGAGTACAACGAATAATAATGCAGGATATATGTCATGTGCAGAAGACAAATATTGAAGTTTCAATGACCATATTTTGGCAGTGCATCGATGTGCTGAATAATTAGAGGCCAGATGTTTGCTGTAGTCCCATCTGCACGCGGTCACATTTTATTATTCGTTTTATAATCCAGGCATAACCGAATCTGGTCCGGTCGCGCCGCGGGTGTGGCCATAACAGAAGAAGGGCGTGGTCACATATCCCATAATGATATCTGTGGCATGGAGTGGGGAGGCGTGGACATCCGTAATGGCGGGAACCCTGTGGTGTCAAATAACTGGATCAGGGAGGGGCATGCAGATGGGATCGTTATTGGGGAGGGAGGGAAAGGCATCATAATGGACAATGACATTCGAGGTGAGCATTTGTACGTGAATATGACTATCATATTTTTAGGGACCGGTCGTTATTTTTAAGAATATCATGAGGTAGAAAGGCTGATACTACGTACGCAAAAAATCTTAAACAGGACAGTGGCATGATAGAGTTCGGTTAGTTGGCCGCCTACTAGAGCAAATGGTTATGACACAACAAAAGGACTCAAATTTAAGACACTTACCGACCGCATAAAAGGTCACATGCAAAGCGCGTGACTCTCAAAACAGTAGGTGAAGAATCTCAAGTATCATGCCACTGCCCTGATAAGCAAAACTAAGTCTGGACTCTAGCATGCCACTGTCCTGTTAAGATTATTTGCGTAGTATCAGCCTTTCCTCGTGTTATTCTTCATCGTTTTCAACGCTGATTAGATCTTTCAGATCTTACAGCAGTATATCGTCCACGGTCATTACACTTTATTTCAACCTCGTTGTTTTTAAGTCAGATGGGGTGGTGGAAGAGAAAAGATGTCAGTGATGATGGCAACAAATTCTAGCCCCTACCTTTCTAGATCATGTTTTTTGGTAACCCCCTTATGTTCTGTGAAAGCAAATTTCAGGCCCCCCTCTACAAATCTAATACTAAAATGTTTAAAACGACCATTTCTACACGCATTTTTAAATTTAAAAATTTAAAAAAGCTGACTATAGTTGTACCCTGAAGGAGCTCCCCAAATTTGTTACGTTTTTCAATTACTATCAGCACCATTTAATCGACGTCTGACACATTGAAGGCGCCTAAATTTTAGACTTCAAAGTTGTCAAATTAATAATTTGCGAGCAATATAATCGTCTAGGTTTGTCAAATAGCCTGTTCGTTTGTTATCGAGCGGATGGAATTGGATTGCGAATTGACATTTTTGATTTCTTTAGACGTGACATTTCCCCCTTTAAGTGGCGTTCTTAGACCAAGGGATTTAACTGAACTCTTCAGACAGTCTCAACAGAAGCATCATCTTATATATTCTCTCACCAAAACTCTTGTAAACTGTCTTCAGTTTATTTAAAGAACTCTATGGAAGTGAGAAATATATAAATCGTCTACAATCTTAGACAGTTAGACAGATTTGGCTGAAATTGATATCTCTCCCTTGCCCCTCTCAATGTTGGATGGACCCAGGCAAAAGATTTTGGTCGTTTTTTTTACCAACATTGAAGGGGGGGACGATGACGAATAAAGAGTAACGTGTTGCATGCTTGCTACTCTACGGAAGTGAGCAATATAATCGTCTACAATCTTAGACAGATTAGTTGGCTGAAATTGATATCTCTCCCTTGCCCCTCCCAATGTTGGATGGACCCAGGCAAAAGATTTTGGACCTTTTTTACCAACATTGAAGGGGATGGGGGGGGGGGGGGAGATTAGTTAGCTGAAATTGATATCCCGCCCTCTCTCCCTCGCCCCTCTCAATGTTGGATGGACCCAGGCAAAAAATTTTGGGCGTTTTTTTTTACCAACATTGAAGGGGGGGGGGGGGGACGATGACGAATAAAGAGTAACGTGTTGCGTGCTTGCTAAAAGGTCAAGTCAACAAATTATTCAAGATAACCTGTCGAGAAGTGTGGGTACGAGACAGGTGCCAACGGTCTATTTCATTGTAGAAATGCTAATACTATACCCCTTTCTTTACTTTGCAGGGAACAGTGGTTGTGGAGTGTGGGTGCTAACGATCTCTAAGCCCGTGATTTATGGGAATCGGATCGGCGAGAGTGGGGACAGCGGGATTGCGTTTGTTAGTAACAGTGATCTTCACCATGACAACCAGCAGCTCAGTTCACCATTTGTACAGCAAGATCAGGACCCGGTAAAAACATACCCACATATCAACATTACATTACCGCACACACATTCTTTATGCGCTGACTAAACGACGAACATCCTAGTCCGGCGGATTAGAGCAAATTTTCGAGGAAATTGCGCATTTTAGGCTAAAGCTCCAATTTTTTGCCAGGTGATAGTTTTCAATGTATTTTTAAATCGTAGATATGGAGGCACGCTAGAATTCTTTCGTAGCGAAAGCTAGGGAGGTTTTAGAGTGAGCTATTGTTTAGCTCAATAGCAGCCATTTTGAATGCTTTGTTATTCAAATGAGGTTTAGAGCTTAGCTTTGCGAACTTTCAAGTTGTTCTCTAGACTGCACAGCCATAGCAGCTCAACAATTGCTAATTCTGAACTATGGATTGGTTTGACTTTCTTCGGTTGAACGTCTCCTTAGAGTTTTGGGTGATTATTAAATGTCACGACCAGTTTATTGGGAATGTTTATAATTTATATTGTAAAACAATAGCCTGACTGAGATTTGATAAAATGTTTCAAGAATGACCAACAAATTCTAAAAAAATATCAAGATAATTGGTACCATGTGTCGAATATGTGAAAAGAAGCTTGTCTCTGAAACTTTCACATGATATTTTCTACCTAGTACTGTGCTATACTCTATAAACACGGACGATAGAAGATTTCACTGAGTGCCGTAGAGCTCATGAATAACAAAGGATTCAAAGATGGCTGCCAATGGCAAAACAATGGTTCACATTAAAACTGTTCTAGCTTTCGCTACGAATAAAATTTAGCGTGCCTCCATATCTTATCTTCAATAAACTACTAAAAACTATTGACATGCAAAGTTTGGTGTCTTTAGCCAAAAGCGCGCAATTTTTACGCTAATCCGCCGGACTATCCATGTCTAATCCATCCATGCTAATTTGAAAGCAAAAAATTGTACGACAACTTAGAGTTGTCAACTCCGGAAACATTATACATGCAAGATTGTTTCCGCTGCAAGGTTGTTTCGTTTAGCCAGGTCAAGAAACATTCCGGGTAACCTTGTTGCCTCGTTTAGTCAGCGCTTTAGGCTTAGTACACACGCCGGTCTAACCATGAGCCGTTCCAAATGCAAATGAGGAAAATCTATTGTTTGAGTTCATTTGTATAAGGAACGGCTTATGATTAGACCACGGTGTATGTCCTACGCCTTGGAATCTTTAGCTTGGTACCGAGGGCCCAGGAACCCGTTTCTCGACACACCCGATAATTCTTGGGTCCCAAAAACGTTGTTTTGCTATTTTAATATTTCCAAGTTTTTCGTATTATTTTTTCCTTGCTAATTTAAATAGTGTTTACGTCTCACTCACAAATTTCACTTTTCAAAATATGTTACAGTTTTGGTCAAATGAAAAACAAAACATTTTAATGAGTGTATTGCGGAATTGATCATTTTATCTGCATGCAAGCATGCAGAATAATTTTTTTGCGACAAACGTTTTGAGAAAAATATCGGCTTCTGTTATCTATTTGAACCTTCTTTAGGTAGGAAAATGTAGCTAAGAATTTTCCCGCATTTCCTCCATTTCGACAACGTTACCTTGTTTTTTAACTACCCACGCGGGGTTCATGAGAACTCATATTTCAGCCATGGTTCGCCGTCGTCTGTGCTCTGCAAAACGTAAAACCATGAACCATGCATCATAATGAAGACGCTATTTCTCGTATTTTCCTCGAGTTTGGCACTAACCAAACTAAACTAAAACCACCCAATGGCACTACTTTGAGACACAATCTGGCGTGAACCGCTTCGTTTTAGGCAGGAATTACCATTACGACTTATGAAGCATGGGTTCATGGTTTTACGTTTTGCAGAGCAACGTTAATTGAAACAGGTGTATTTTCGTGTGCTAGTTTGAACGTAAGTGTGAACCAGGGCAGTCGTTGTTGATTTGCGGGAACTTGTCATCCCCTAAAACCTTGGTACAATGTAATACAACTTGCTTCAGAGACTCGTCTCCTCACAATTTCAAACATGGAGCTTATCCCCGTGACTGGGGTTTGCTCCTCAGTCTTTGCCAGCTATTTTGAAACGCAGTTGTTACTTGTTACTGTTCTAAAGAAACTTCACTCAGCCTCCAATACAGGAACAACCCACGAAGATTGTCCGTAATTCATTTACTACCTATTTTACGCACAAATTAACCACTCAAAAATAAGAAAGATATATTAACTGACAGCTCTTACCTAGTTTTCGGCGCTTCGATTGCTAGCAGTGATACAGAAGGTGTTTTTCTTTGAAGTTTTGACAAACATTCCCAGTGACTCCATGCTGTTTCCAGACAGCAGCGCGGATTGTCACGTGACAGTAGTTGCTCTCTGATTGGCTGAGGGCGAGGCGTCAGAAAAGCAAACAAAAAACGCTACATCACCGTGGAAAACAGCCACGTGAGCGGGTCCCTTTGGTTTTTTTTTTTTTTTTTTGGGGGGGGGGGCGGATAGTGAAAACATGGGACGAACATTTTCAAATTTCTCCAGCAAATACAGTGAATGTATGGGGCCATGGCAAAGTCCCCAAAAAATGTCAAGCAACCACAGTCTCGAGACTGTGATGTTACAATGTTTTTTTTGGGAGCTCTGCTTTTAGGCAGTGGCTAAATCTATATATTATTTTTACATATTTTAGGAGCAGCTTCTACAGCCTTCGTTCTATGACGAGGATCTTTCTTCTTCATCCAACGTCGATGATCTAGACCACGACCTGGAATTCAACGGTATGAACCAACACCAAACGTATGACAGAGCGGATTTCACATGACTGTCAACTTTTTCTTGCTGTCAAGACTTGTTATGTCATTGCGATTGCTTTGCGTTCTCATTGGCTACTCGTTTTTCTCAGCCAATCAAATTCTGTAGTAAATACAATTGTGTAATTACTCAGTAATTGGTTCGGCTTGCAATTGGCTGAGAAAAAAGCCATTTAGGAGCAAGTCGTGATTTCTCTCGATTATGATTGGCTAGAGATTGCTCAATTGCAATTGTTTTCCCTCTGTCATGTGAAAAACGCTCTATGTACCGAATTCGCCTTTGTCACACGGCAGCCATCTTTTTTCTTACAGAAATTTTTTCTTACAGAAATGACTATGCGCGGGTGAGCTTACACGCTCCTCGCTTTCATGCCAGCTTCGTAGTATTAGAAAATCCAAGATGGCTGCCGTGTGACAAAGGCGAATTACAAATAAGAATTGAATTCAGGGGCGGATCCAGAAATTTCAGAAAGAGCGGGAGGGGGATAGTAAAATATACGGATAAAAAATTGCAAAGATTTGTTTCGGACAATTTCACCCAAAACTGTCGATTTGCCGACGTTGCAAAACTTCCTTATTAGGAAATTCCCCCTTACCTTATTTGGAAGGTCTGTAAGTACTTTTCCCCATATCTTACCAAAAAAAAAAAAAACAGGACAATTTACCAAAACTTGCAGATACTCGAGCAACATCGACCGAGGGGTTGAACACCACAGGCAGCCCGCGCGGATTTGCCATAAAAACGACAGCACTTTCTTGATGTTGAAAATCTCCCGAAAAAAGGTTGAAAGCGGCTACCTCTCGACCTTCCCCCCCCCACCCCCCACCCCCAAAACATCCGTCCCAGATATTTTCATTAATGAGTTGTCATACGTTTAACGCCAGAGGGAAATACACAGTATACGATAAGTTCCAAATAAATGTTAAACTAAATATATGGATGGTTTTGCTTAATCATAGGTCCACGTCCAGACAAAAAATTCGCTTCTGCAGTCAACAACACCGTCTTCGAGAACGCAGGTCATGGAATCCACTTCTGCGGCAACGAGGGCTTCTCATCCGTGCCAACAACATCCACAGCAACAAAGCCTGCGGCATCAGCATCACCAAGCCATCGGATATCACCATACAAGACAACAACATCAGTCGAAACGAGGGCTCTGGGGTCACCATAGAAACCGGCGCAAAGGCTTCTGTCCATGGCAACGGTATCTATGGCAACCGGAAATGCGGGCTACAAGTTTCAGGGAAAGGCACGATCAGGGACAATGACGTCATGTCGAACTGTTTACTGGGGATTCAGATCTTCGGACCAGGGGATCCCTCTGTGACGCGCAACCGCGTGGAGTCTGGGAACCACCAAGCGATTTGTATCATGGAAAACGCGCGTGGATTCGTTGAGTGGAATGATATCTACGAGAGCCACGCCCCAGGGCTTTATCAACACTCTGAGAGCACCACCCATACTTTGAACAATAACATCATCCCGATTAAACTCCCCGAGGACACGGAGTTCTGTTACTATGACAACCAAACAGAGCAGTACAAATTTGCGTCATCGACCGGACTCGACCCAGACGTCCCTCCTCCACGCCCGCCAGTGAGTTCGAAGGACGACAAAATCCCTCGGCCTACAGCTTCCCGGATGTCGATGACTCCACCGGGGACGGCTAATATTGTGTCACACTTTCCGAACTGTCACGGTAGAACTCGATTCTGCGTTATTTGTTAGCAGTACATGGTCAAACAATGTTGCGGATGGGAGTGGATAGAGCACTGATTTCGTATGATTGTGAAAAGTGCCGCAACAAATTTGTGCCGCGCCGCGACCGTGACCGTGCCGCGACTACGCGATTTCATTCAGCATCTACAGCAAGCCAGGTTCCGTGCCGCGAAATCTGTCATACGAAATCTGCTCTAGGACTTCTCCAGATTCATAACAGCCATTCTTCAGATTAATTACAGGGTTTTCTGCTCTGCTAATCAAACTTCCTGAACAAGTAAGGTGTTTCCCCCGTTTCGCCTAGTAGTGCAGCCAACTGGGTTCCGTCGCGATGGAAACCAGACAAACGTTGCGACGGAAGCCAGTCAACTGCACCAGGCAAAAGGGGAAACCCAGAAGTGGCTCAGATGGTCGCTCAGATGGCCTGGCGAAAAAAACAACAACCAAAGAAACGGTTTTGACTGCTAACTGCTTTTGCGGGTCAGATGCCAATTAGACGTAATGTCGTAGTGCCTGGGAGGATATATAACAATTAGATCTCAAGGCCGAATAGTCTCTTAGAAAGCATGTCCCACAAGGCCGAGAGGTCTAATTGTTTTAAAAGTATAAATCAACTAAATGGTCGATCACAGAAAATCCCGCCATTTTTTCTTCCCTGGAAAGCATTAGCAAAATCGCCAATTTCCTAAACAAGGTCTATGACTAATAGACCATTAGTACAGTAGCCAATAGAAGTGCAGGATTTGTTATAGACCAGTCTAGTTGATTTATACTAAACTAATTAGATAGCTTAAAAATCGTATTTATTAATAGAAATAGAGAATTTACTTAGCTAGATTCCAGTATATTTATTAATCAAAATGACAAGGAGCTAGATCGCAAATCTGCGGGAAAGACGGAAAGGTGAAAGCTTTTGTACTGGGATTTCTATTCGTTAAGGACATTGCCATTATAACTAAGGCTTCCGGAATTTCTGTCTGACATATTCTCGAAGCATATCAGTCCCAGGCTTTTTGTTTGTCAAGGGCAGGATGGGTGCCCTTTGGTAACACAGGGAACCCGTCCATTAGGAAGCTCGCGGGTCCAGCTTTTCCATCGGAGACACTCTGGCCCGGTCAGTGATTTTTGTATAGACCACAGGCAACCCATCCTGTCCTTTTGTAATACTGGCTCCGGCACTCACGGTCGGTTCACAACGAGGAATGCCTGGAACAATTTGTTCTGAATTAATCGACAGAGGGCAATACATCATTAGCTATTGCAGAGGGGCCCACCAAAAGCTAAACCTTTCTTTGGCGAAAGAAATGAACGCTGTCTTTAACAATCGCTGAACTTTCTTTGGGTCTTCAAGAGTTGGGTCGTGGTGTCTTTCAAAAAGACCAGATTCAAATGTACATAAATGTAAAATGAAATAGTTTATAGAAAGAGAAATAATAAAGAAATAATATAACTGTCAATACTATGTACCGCATCAGAATTGATACCATGTACTCCTATCCGTAACGTATACAACGGATTTTAGAAAAGGTTGCACCGTCACAAGTGTCCGTTGTAGCCCGCGGTGCACCATGGGAGAAACTTAGAAGAACGAAATTCTCTTGTCAGGGGGGTACTGGGGTGCATGTGACCCCCCTTTTTAGAAGAAAAATACAGTACACATTAAGAAAACAAATCGGAAAGCTGGAAAGGGGCACCATACATTTGTGCAGATGTGACCCCCCTTTCTCAAATCCTGGATACGCCCCTGCGAAAATGCTGTCGTTTTTGTGACAAATCCGAGCGGGTTGCCTGTGGTGTTCAAAACGTGACTCAGGCGGGGGGTAAAAACAAAATGGAGACCAAGAGGATGATGTTTCTCGAGTATCTGCAAGTTTTGGTCAATTTTCCTGCTTTTTTGCTAAGATATGAGGAAAAGTACTTACAGACCTTCCAAATAAGGTAAGGGGGGATTTCCTAATAAGGAAGTTTTGCAACGTCGGCAAAACGACAGCTTTTGGCGAAATTTTCTTGATATGCAAGTGCAAAATTTCTTGCGAGCGATGTATTGTAGAATCATTTGGCATAAGCAGGGTGATAAGTATTGCTATTCAGAGGGGATTTCATTATATGACTGTAGTGAAACGAATCGCAAAATGATTACACCTCTGAACAAAACTCATAGGTGTAATTACAAAGTACTTGCAAATTACTCACGACAGGTCATTTGAAATCCGTTCTATCCCTAAAGACAGTGTCCTTGATTTTGTAGACCTATTTGCTCCCATGACGCATAGCGGGCCACTCAGAGGGGGTACTCCTAAGCATTATTATTGAGGAAGCTGTTGCTGCTATGGATGTCTGAGTGCGCGCATTTAGATTATCAGTAAATATACTCGAAAAATATCGACTCGAGACCGAGCCGAACTCTGAGCTGTACTGAATTCTAGTACATACTCAGAGGGGGCACTCGACTGATTTGGGGTAGGGGTGTGCCGCCAAAGTCTCGGAAACCCTGACCCTATCAGATACTAAAAATCCTCATTTTTATACCCTAACCGTAGACCTACGGTCAAAATTAACCACAGCAGACCAGAAGTTAGTCACCAGGGTGGTCCAATCGGTCGCAATCGAAGCGGTATTTTGTTAATCGTGAAAAGGTTTTAAAATAATCTGTCTTTTCACTAGTTGCGGCATTTGTTTGCACTTGGGTAGCCAAACAAGCGAAAAAACGCTGCAACCTTTGCTGAAAAAGGTGTATAATCTTTCTCTTGCAACAAACAATGAGTACTTATAATCTTTTTATTAACAAATTAATATTTACATTCACAACACCTGCTACAAAGTACGAGTTAAATACCGCGGACGAAGGCTTGAGTGGTTTCTGTCACGTGACTATAGTTATCTCCCTAAATTTCCTTCTGAACAAACACTAAATACGCTTCAAAACCATAGAGACAAAATATTTGCGAGACCAAAATAGATGTTTTCCGGTCGAAATATAAAGCGAATAAAAGCGCGCCACTTTGTTCAGTAATTGTATGCAGCCGTCATGTTAGGGGACAACGGCACACCTTGTCGACTACCGGATATAGACTTACAAAGACTGGGCAAACCAGTCTTCAGCTCAAGGCTGACGTCATAGGTAACTCGTCTGTCCTCAAAACGCAGCCAGGAGCCAATCAACAGGAGCCTCCATCACCTACTGGTGGGCGTCCGAAGCACAGGGAGCCCATCAACAGGAGCCTCCATCACCTACTGGAGGGCGTCCGAAGCACAGGGAGCCCATCAACAGGAGCCTCCATCACCTACTGGTGGGCGTCCGAACCACAGGGAGCCCATCAACAGGAGTCTCCATCACCTACTGGTGGGCGTCCGAAGCAAAGGGAGCCCATCGACAGGAGCCTCCATCACCTAATGGCGGATGTCGGAAGCACAGGGAGCCAATCAACAGCAGTCTCCACACCTACTGGCACGCCGTCCGAAGCGCAAGATCAGATATTTATTTTAGATTGCAAGATTAGTAAAATAAGTTGTCATGGCCATAAAAAAATATGTCGTCTCTCTCTCAAAAGGAAGGTGGTTGAAATCGACGCTGCCACCACCATTCTCACGTCTACTCCTGTGTATGATGGTTAGACCTAGTGGAGTAGATGGAGGCTCCTGTTGATGGGCTCCTGATTCTTCTACTCCTGTGCATATGACTAGACCTAGTGGAGTAGATGGAGACTCCTATTGATGGGCTCCTGGTTCTTCTACTCCTTTACAAATGGCTAGATCTAGTGGAGTAGATGCAGAGATGCAGACTCCTGTTGATGGGCTCCTGATTCTTCTACTCCTGTACATATGGCTAGACCTAGTGGTGTAGATAGAGGCTCCTGCTGATGGACTCCTGATTCTTCTTCTCCTGTGCATATGGCTAGACCTAGTAGAGTAAATAGAGACTTCTATTGATAGGCTCCTGATTCTTCTACTCATGTGCATATGGCTAGACCTTGTGGAGTAGATGGAGACTCCTGTTGATGGGCTCCTGATTCTTCTACTCCTGTGCATATGGCTAGACCTCACGGAGTAGATAGAGACTCCTATTGATAGGCTCCTGATTCTTCTACTCATGTGCATATGGCTAGACCTTGTGGAGTAGATGGAGACTCCTGTTGATGGGCTCCTTATTCTTCTACTCCTATGCATATGGCTAGACCTCACGGAGTAGATAGAGACTCCTATTGATAGGCTCCTGATTCTTCTACTCATGTGCATATGGCTAGACCTAGTGGAGTAGATAGATGGAGACTCCTGTTGATGGGCTCCTGATTCTTCTACTCCTGTGCATATGGCTAGACCTAGTGGAGTAGATGGAGGCTCCTAGGTGATGGGCTCTTGGTAAAAAGGAATTCTTACTCTTATTTACAACAAGCGAAGGTACCTTTATCTACTGAAATATGCTAATCTTACGTTTTGTTAAAAGCTTTCTGGGAACTAACATTGAACGTAGATGTTCAGACAAGAACGTGTATTTTGCCTATCGTTATCCGTGAGACTCTTGCTACCCATCATCCTTTGCGTTCTGAACTCGAACATAGATGAAAGGTAGCCCAGGGGGGTACTCGGATATAAAAATGACGGGGGGGTCCGACGGAGCTCCAAATTTCATACTCAAAAAAATACCTCAGCCGTAAATTTTTTTACCAAAAAAAAAATACCTGCTCCAAAAATTTGATACCCAAAAAAATACCAACTTTTTAAGATTATCGTTTTACAAAGAGGAATTGTCTTTTTTCTTTGCTTGTCATCACCTGTTCCCCTAACGTTTCAACCCCCAAAAAATACCCGCAGATTTTTCAACCCCCCAAAAATGCCTGGTAGAATTTTCAACCCAAAAAATACTTTTACTCCAAATTTCATACCCAAAAAAATACGTCGGACCCCCCTGTCATTTTTATATCCGAGTACCCCTGGGAAAGGTAGTATACTGCGTTCACACTCGTCAAGTCAATCCGTTTCATGAAATATTAGAACTCAATAACTTGAATGTCAACACAGTAAATATTATTAGAGGCGAACAACACATTGGCAATTGTGATGTTTCACGTGAGGTGCAAATGGACGAGATAATCTTGAAAGATGTCTAGTCTGAGCATGTTTTAGCCCTAGTGTGAACTTAGTATTACACTACTCTACCTTCATTGACTTTTTTTTATAAAAGCTTAAAATTGTAGTTTTGGTAGGTGCAATGAAAAGCGCGCCCACCTGAAAGGATGTCTCTTCTGGTGTTACCATCAAAATGTAGAAAACTTTAACTTTAGCTTAAACTTTAGCTTTAACGTGGACTAAATTTTGTGACAATACGAAAATCGTCGATCTGACATCAGAGAGAAATAAGGGGCTAGGGTAGTATTTTGAGGACCCCAAAGCATGCAGTCACTATTTAGGTCGTGATAAACGCGTCGGTTCCCGTACAAGAAAGACTGATTCAAAGTTGGTATTTCTGTGGAGTATACTGACAAGTTGAATCTGTAAGCCCACTTTGTGTGGCGCACTTTGGAGAGGATTCCTGTGGCGTAGTAATGCCTCATCGCGCGAGCCATGGTTTTGTAGTTCATCTTTATCTTGCCAACTTTTTCTCCCCATTTCTGGGCGACGACTTCTGGCTTTAGGAGTTTGAATTCGCCCTGGAATCCAATCCAGGAAATGATGGTGGGGTTTTCTGGACTTTCAGGAGGTCCAGAAGAAAGTGCACTAGTTGGTGTTTCACTGGGAATTAAAATTATAAATCGTGTTTATTATTGGCATATCAAGCATATTGCTGTCAATGGACGATTCCAGCTATAAGCGCGCGCTCTCATCTTTATTCAGAAATGCCCAAGCCGTGTCCCACAACTACCAGAATGCAGCGCGGGCATTTTTAACAGTTTGTTCGACAAAATGTCCCACATCTACCGCATACAGCGCGCGCGTGCGTTAATATATGTTATTTACCGGCTGGGAGGTCCGTATAGGGAAAAACTGTGACCGAGGGCTGGAAAATGTTGACCGAGGCCGGAGGCCGAGGTCAACATTTTCCAGGCCGAGGTCACAGTTTTTGCCTATACGGACCGACCTAAAGCCGGTAAATAATTTATTTATTTTTTTCCAACTCTAAAATTTGATTTTTTCGATGGAAACAAGCGCGCGCAAATGGTTACCGTGACCTAGGTCAGAGATAGGAAAATATTGCCCCCCCGCGCGCGCTCTAAGAACCAATCAGAATGCAGAATTCGTTACCGTGCCCTCTAAGAAAAGAATAATAGCTTTTATTATACATTGTACTCACTATCTCGATTCTGATTGGCTAAAAGCGCGCGCTTTACTTTGGGAATCACGCACTTTGAGGGTCTCCAAGAATCAGCATGCTGATTCTTGAAGAATCAGCTAGCTGATTCTTGATCCTACGCGCGCAATGCATGTTTTCCCTATCTAACAAGGCGCTTGTGTAAAAGAAATTGCTTGACAGAAAAAAAAGTATTTTTACTGAATCAATGTATAATAAAACAATTATTGAATTCGTTTTTTGTGATTTCCAGAATAAACAATGTCTCGCCAATGGACTGTCTCGACATTGTTTATTCTGGAAATCACAAAAACCTCATCCAATAATTGCTTAGAATCATCCATTTTTTTTAAAAAACAATGCGCTCTTTGTTTTTCACAACTCCGAACTGCCGTATAGATTACAAAAATACTTATAATGACAGGATGTTTTTTCGCTTCTTCTCGCAAAGTAGATACTATTTCATTGCTTCATTTATTATTAGGGCGAATATTCCTTCCTTCATCACAATCATACTAACCAAGAGTGGTACTAACCTAAACAATGGGAAATTGTAACTCAAAACGCCTTATCACGAATTAATTATTTAGCGATAAAGGGGCTCTTTAAGCCACCATAGATATCTAAATGAGGTTCTACTAGAAAGATCAGTTACCAAATGGTCAAAAAGAAACAATATTTTTGGGTAAAAACCAGTGTTTGCCGCCCGTGAATGAATGTTGGCCTTTCGTGTACGTCGCTTCATCAAGCTAAGAGCGCGCGCGATTTGCTTTTTTCGCTTTAACGCGTCGCTGGAAAATAACGGTGGGAAGATAACTTCTTTGCACGTGGCTCGGGTATTCCGGACATTATGGGGAAGCTAGCTGAATTGGGACACTATCTAATCGTTTAGCACGTAATTTTCTTCCCCCTGTCCCCCTAAGGAGTCATCTGCCTTATCCCTTCATCCTATAAACGAGGTTATGTTTTTTATACAATGTAGAATTGGAGCTTTCATGTGTACAAAAAAGAGTGCAGTTCCTTACCTTTTTTTTCTGAATTGAAAATCGTCGTCAAAATGCAGAAAAGCATTTTCCGTAATTGGAAACGTCTTGAATTCCATTTTCTTTGCACCTTAAAACAGGCAAAATTACACACACTTTTGCTAGCATGCAGCAGTGCTACAAGAAATGCTAAAGCGATGGTGAATCCGCCCAATTTATATGTTCTGAAAACTCCTTGGTGACCAAATAACATATTGATGTTTCCATAGTAACAGGACAATATTTATAACGTCACTATAGGAACTATTGATGTTACTGAAATGTTTCTATGACAACAAAATAATATTTACTTGACTCTAGGTAACGTCCTAAATATTTATCACGTTGCCATAGCTACCAATGTTGACTTGGCGAGTTCATTGGCGACAAAGATAAATTATTTACGCAAAACTAAATATTTATCTTGTTTCTATGGAAACCTGTAAACAAGAAGCGCCTTAAATAAGTCGTCAATCTCGCTCCCAGATCTTCTCAACTGTCGGAGAATCCAGGACATCCGGAGGGCGAGCTGGATATTGACCAATCAGATTCGGTCTACGATTGTTTGTTGCCAGGGCCTATACAGGACAACATGCAGCCGAGTAGAATCTGGGAACGAGATTGTAACATAACCGAAGCGGCCGAAGCGGTTTTTCGCTTGTTTGGTCGCTGATGGGTATGTATTTCAGTATGGCTACCCAAGTGCAAACAAATTTAAAGTTGTGCCGCAACTTAGTGTGGAAAGACAGTTTACTTTAAAACCTTTTCACGATTAACAAAACTCCGCTTCGATTGCGACCGATTGGACCACCCTGGTGACTAGGGTATACAATAGGTAGGGTATACAATTTTGACCGTAGGTCTACGGTAGGGTATAAAAACGAGGATTTTTAGTATCTGATAGGGTCAGGTTTCGGAGACCTTGGCGGCACACCCCTACCCAAAAATCAGTCGAGTACCCCCTCTGAGTATGTACTAGAATTCAGTACAGCTCAGAGTTGGGCTCGGTCTCGAGTCGATATTTTTCGAGTATATTTACTGATAATCTAGATGCGCGCACTCAGACATCCATAGCAGCAACAGCTTCCTCAATAATAATGCTTAGGATGCTAAAGATGGAGTTCAGCTTGTAAACATTTCCGACAAGGTCGTCATTCAGCTTGTGAACCGTCGCGTTAGCATGGGGACGCGCCAATCTGGGAAACGAGATTGTAGCACAGTAACCATAACGTCCCCTTCTCATCTAGCCTGTGTAAGCAGCCGCCACTTTGTGAGTCGCCGGAAAAGGACCACCTTTTCCGGCGACTCGCAAAGTGGCGGCTGCTTACGCAGGCTACTTCTCATCGGGTAACTTTACAACATTACAAGAACAGCAACATTTTACCAACTTTTAACACCTTTTCGAGCAACTTTTAAGGTATTTAATTATGATAGCCTGAATTTTCATCCTTTTTTCAACCAATATTCAAACACTACTGAGTGCAGGGAGAAAAAACGCGGATGAAAATGCACGCAAATTTTGTGGCAAGTTGAACAACTCAGCGAAAATAGGAAAACAGGCCTCTGCTAGCAGGAAAGGGAAAAGCAACCTCAAGAACAAAAACATTTATTGCTTTGCAGCTGATGCAATTTTGATAGATTTTGAAAACTCGTGGAATAGTTTTCAAATTGAATTCAAAGTCGTATGATTGCCTATACTGTTAAATTACAAATCAATCATATTGAAGATTTAAAAAAACGAATTTTGTGTGCAAAACCGTAGCTAAAATTTTTTTGTCTGGGGAGCCAAATCTTGGACATCCAATGTTTTTGCTGAGGGGTAGGGGACAAACAGGTTTTTTCCGATGTTGTACTAAATTCATACTAAATTCATGCAGGGTAAGGGGGGGGGGGGGGGGGGGGGGGGGGGGGGGGAGGGAGGTGGCAACTGCTACGACCATTGTGTGTAGTTACTATTCACCAAGCCTCAATAGCCGGTATTTTTTAGAGTTCAGTACTTTTTCCGTTTCGCCTGAAGGCTCAATAACAACCCGCCTCTCGAACTTCGGTATTTTTCGAGTAAAGTTACTGCTAATACATGCGTGCACTCAGAACCACCCAAAAGCAAAAGCTTAGGATGAGAAAGATGGAGCTTAGTTTGTAACAATTGAAACTTTCGGCAAGAGTGTGAGGTTTTCATTCATCTTATGAACAGTTGCAAGTATGGCTATCGCGCTGCGTTCGTTTCTTGTTCTCGTGATATGTCACTTTGCTGAAAAAAGCGACGAAGCGGCGCGGCTTCCCTCGCCAACACAACTAGCTACAGAGCTTGGAAGATTGGCTACCGAAGGAATGGGAACAGCAAAAATGCAGGTTAGTTTTGCACTCTTTTTAACATTAACTAGGGAATTATTCTTTTACAATGCGCGGCAATGGTGAACAAAGATGAGTATAACACAGTGTAAAATAATACTAATAAACTGCACAGATTAAAAGTACGCCTTCTTGGTCTGAATTTTCGATCACAATTTCATGACAGTCAAACATGGCGAATATTTGCCAATAGTGGCGAATAGTCGTTTGGAAAATCCAGAATCTCTCGAAATTCAGTGGGGATTATCGAAATCTCGGACTTTTAGAGAGCTGTCCCTCACAATCTTGTTTTCTGACAAATTACAGAGAATGTAGGAGGATCAATTTATTTGATCGTCTCCATCTTGAATTTTTGCTGTCTTGATCTTTGCTGTCTCCGAAAATCTCACATTTACCATTTGCAACTTCATACACACAATTCCCGATACAATTCGATTAATTGACGCGTTTTTGAAAGCGCTTTCCCTGAATCAAACATCGACGCAACTCGGTAGCTTTTGCAAAATCTCTGAGTGATGTTTGTGGGTGTTAAGGTTTTGCGATGAAGGAAGCCGCTAAATCAAAGTTTGACGGTAGCTTCAGAGGTCCCAGAATTATGAAAAAACGTATTTTGATATTTTAAAATGAGAAAACTAAAAGTAATTTGCTAAAATCTCATAAAGCTGAGGTAAAACTCAGAAACACTTTGCATTTTATATGCCTTTAGTTTTCAAGTCCATCTCACAAGGCCAATATCAAACAGGAAGACATACGCGTTACTAGTGTTCATGCAGGTACATTGCTTTTGCTGTACATTTGCAAAAGTAAACGCCAGGGAACCTTTCAATAGCAAATATTACTTTTCCTTCGTAAAGTAAAAACACTGTAAGAAGTACTGAGGTGGAAAAGTCTACAACCACTACACTTTTTGATAAAAGACTTGACGTTACGATTCGTCAAGAGAGAATAACAGATATAATAAAATGTTATCCTCTTCAAAGAGAAATGTAGAGCTTATTCTTTAGAGCCCATGAATTTGAGCTCGAACCATGTTCTTAAAGTTGCCGTAGTGGAAGTCCAAAAACTGTAAAGGGACAATAATATATATATCTTTATATTAGATGTAATACGGGCGGATATTTTACGAGTTGCGGACGTATTTTTCCGAGCCCAAAAGGGATGGTGCGTGCAGACGCCTGGCTTTCCGTCACGACGACGTTTGTCTGGTTTTAGTTCAAAGGGAAGCCAGTTAAATGCACTAGGCGACAGTTTCATACGCAGACGCTTTCCGGTTTTGTAAGGGCGCGCTAAGATTTGTGGGATATTTTTAGCAGGGCGCGCAGATGGTAATGGATTCATTGCGCGCCGTGTAATACTCATTCCTACTCCTCCAAAATAATTTTCATAGAGTACTCAAGATATTATTTATATTTTCAGAATCATTTCAACAGTTTACCATTCACCAAAATACAACTGAAAGGAAAGATATAATAAAAGATCTGACAACGAGGATTGCGAACAAAATTAAAGGAAAAGTAAAGATGGCGCTCAAAATGAAAGAACTTGTTGAAGCTTCGTACGCTAGTCCTCAGGTCGTAAGGTCTCGCCAGGAATGCTGTAACATGGATACGTCAAAGTTGACTTATGAGTCCAAATTCAGAACCAAGGTTGATATGGAGGATGTCTGTGTCATGGTGTCCGGATCTGCGCCGCCAAATGCCATACATCTTCAAGACAGCGTCCTTAAAGCAATGATTGAGATAACAAGCGATATCCGACCCTGCAATGGCAGTACTTCGGCTCGGAACAAGGTCGGTGGCGGGTAAAAAACTGGCTCAAGGGAGTGACAAAAAGAGCGCGCTTTAGATTAGGAAGGGTATGGGGAAAGCGTGACAATTACGACCCTCAAAAAGCGTCATATCAAGAAAACACATTGTAAACTTGTCGAAGTCGCAAAACTTCCTTATTAGGAAATTCCCCCAGCGTGCACCCTGATGCTTAATGTGAACCAGGCTTAAACATATTTCAGTCGTTTACACGAATAATCCGTCAATGCTGCAATATTGTGTCATCGTGTTGGAGAATTTTGTTCGCGTGACGTCGTGCGTATTTGTTATGTGTGAATTAAGCTTTAATGTTTTGCAGGCGTTTATACGAATTATCCGGCGCTGAAAACCAAGGGGGCATGTTCTAGTTACGATCCTCGCGTAAGGCCATGGTATGTGGAAACGGCCAGTCCGTTACCAAAGGATCTTGTCTTGGTCCTGGACTATAGTGGCTCAATGAACGACGGAAATCGTTTGATCATAGCCCAGAAAGCAGCAGAAGCAGTACTGGATACACTGAATCCTAGAGATCGGGTACGTATATTATATTCAAGAAAGTTTCGTCAAAACTGTCGACTTGTCGACGTCACAAAATGCTTTATTAGGAAGTCTCACCTTAGGGAAGGGGGCTGAAGTATAAAACAGAGAGCAAGGGGCCTTCAAATCATAACATCATGCACTTACCGAGAGTAAAAAATGCATTTCCAGCCATTACAGGTGTGAAATTTCAAAAATAGAAAATAAAAAGATCAAACCTGTGAAACCCTTATTTCACCTCCCCCGCCATGATTCACCCACTAGCATAGCCTTTGTCAGCTCCTGATGACGCCCCCCCCCCCCCTAAGGTTAGACTTCCTAATAAAGCAGTTTTGTGACGGGTTCGTAACTTGTTTGATACAGCAAACGGCTTTTGGCGTGTAATATTATGGCTTCGTATCCTTTCTAAATGTTGAACTTATATAGTAAAATGACGTCGCAGTCGTATAATAAACTGTTGTTAACATCTTTAGGTGGCAGTTATTGCATTTGATGATAAGATTCTCACCTGGAGCAAGTGGAAAGACAAATGTTTTGTCTCGAATCTTGCCGATGCGTCACCGGTGAACATAAAAATCCTAAAGGATTTTATCAATGGAGTAATTGGCGGTGGTAAGTAAATCAAGAGGAAATAGTTTAGTTTGATATATTTCACGACTACCTCGCTCGCTAGTTCTCTCGTACTACCTTGGTACCTCCTCCTCTACCTCTACCTCTACCTCTACCTCTACCTCTACCTCTACCTCTACCTCTACCTCTACCTCTACCTCTACCCTCCCCCCTGCCTAGAGTTATGTGACGCTAGGGGTATCAGGTTACCTTTAGTTATGTGGATATACGCCACTGGGGGTATCAGGTTACCTGTAGTATGGGGGTACCCTCCCCCTCCCTTCCTTTTTTTCAAACAAGGGGTACCCCCTCCCCCTCTTTTTTTCAATTAAGGGAGATACCCTCCCCCGTACCCCCTACCTAGAGTTATGTGGCGCTAGGGGTATCAGGCTACCTATAGTCATGTGGATATACGCCACTAGGGGTATCAGGTTACTTATAGGCTAGGATCTCCGGATAAGTAATGACGTCATAGGCTATTTTTAGTAACACATGGTTTATTCCATTACATTGACCCTTATAACATAAAATTCTATGACATAAAATGTCCCTCCTACCACTTTAAATAAAATAGTAATAACTATAAAATAAGAGTATCTATTACATAAATGTCCCTCTGGAAAATGTCAGTGTAGCGATACCCTGGACTGTCCAGGCCAAAGGAACTCAAACGATTCCTCCAAAAAAGTATTGATGGTGGGGTCATCAGGATAGACAGTAATGCATTTGGTAACCCCGGTCGTGATGTGTTTCAGTTTCACAGGCCAGATGCTTGTTGATCCATCGCTAATAACTGACCTTCCTGGTTGGGTAGGACAGCTGGAAGTCTTGTACATTTCAGCGAGGTAATACCCTTCAGGAATTGTAACGGATGGTTTGTTACCGCCACCGATTGATTGCCATACCGACGGTGGGGCGTCTGACCACACGGGCAATGGAATCGCTGGACGACTCTCTTTTGTTTTTACACGTTTTATTAGCGGCTCTTGAGGAATGAATGGAGTCACTTCGCTTATCTTTGGTTGACTTTTGTTGAAGGTAAAGACTCGACAAGATCCAAAGACGTCAGTCAGCACTTGCTTGTCTGGTGGGGTATCTGGCTTGTTGTCTACCAATAGATACCCATAAGGCTTTTCTGTTTCTTGGAAGTAGGCATTCATGAATCTGTCTCGATTCTTGTCAAACATTCTTTCTCCTATAATTCCTATTTGCTTCCGATCACTAGGACTTCGGAATAAGGCAAGATACTGGGCATTTCGGCTAATGTCGGTATTGTACTTTCCTTTGGGAAACATATTTTGAAGTAATAGGACGACGCTGGCATTTCTGTGACGACCCTGAGTAAACAAACGGGCCACCAGTGGACTGTCGGAAGCTTCGGCCATAAGATCATCGAGGATCAAAATGTTGTTGAACTTGGGATTGATTTCACATAGGTCATCGGACAATTCCGGTAAACCCCGTTCGAAACGGATACTCTTTCCCATTGATTTCTTCAAGGTATCATAGGTGTCTTGCCATTGGTTATAGTACCAAACAATCAGTGTCTTCTTCTTTTCACTGTAGGCAATCCTGTCTGTTTCCAGAATCTTCTGTACAAAGTAAGTCTTACCACATTGAGTTGGACCCACCACCAGTAGAGAAAACTTGTGACGGAATTGAAAGTCGGTATACGACTCAGTAGTTAGAGATGAGGTTGCATTAGACCGTTTTGAAGAGAGCTTTGGCTTCGCATTTTTAAGAGTCCGCCCTTTCTGTTTGCTTTAAAATACTAGAAAAAATGGTTTAGAGGCTTGACTCGTTGGTTGCCATGACGACACCGGAGCCTCTTTTAGAAAATGCTTTCTCTCATTTCCCGTCAAAGCATGTTTCTGAAGAAGGTGTGTACTTTTTGAGGTCCGGATGTCCACACAGCGGGCAGGTACGAGGGTACCTTCTCGGCATGATATCTTTGTTAACTGATAACCGAAAGAACGAGTAGGACCTTTTATACCCTGTGCTCAGGGGTTCTCAAAGTGTTCCTTAAGGGGTTCTTAAAGGGTTCTTAAGGGGTTCTGAAAGGGTTCTGAAGGGTTCTGAAGGGTTCTGAAAGGGTTCTGAAGGGGTTCTGAAAGGGTTCTGAAAGGGTTCTGAAGGGGTTCTGAAAGGGTTCTGAAGGGGTTCTGAAAGGGTTTCTGAAGGGGTTCTGAAAGGGTTCCAGGAAACTACAGACAAACAAGGGTTGCATCTCCCGCTGTAGCTTGGTAACCCGGCCCTCTTTAAATGGTATATAAGAAGGTGGAGTGCAAACGGTTAATCATTCAGACAGGAACTTTGAGCAGGACGCCAGACATGTCCTCTTCCGAAGACGAAGTTAGCCTTTCAAGCTCTGGCGAAGAGTCTCAGGAGAACGACTCCCAGGAGGACAACGAAATTGATGTTTGGGAGCGTCTTCAGCAAGAAGTCATGGACCGCCATGAAACTCATTGGAAAGAGTTGGTTGAGCACTATGAGCAACTTGGAAATAGCCAAGAAGTTGCAGAGGCTAAGGCAACTAACGATCTTGTGCCTAGCTAGAGAAACAGACTGAGACAAGTGCTGTTCGAGACAATGAAGTGGATACATGAGTTTAGAAAAGATCCCTACTATAAGAAAATTATAGAGACACGACAGAACTTCATGGACAAGGATGATTTTGACTGGAAAGAAGCCACCGAAGCAGCCATTGAGAAGCGAAAATTTTTACTCAACAAGATGTTCAAGAAGCAACCTATCCCAGAACAGCCAGAAGTGCCAAAGTGGGGTGGACGATTTTACCAGCGCTATTGAATTGACAGCCCAGGGTATCGCTACACTGACATTTTCCAGAGGGACATTTTATGTAATAGATACTCTTATTTTATATTATTACTATTTTATTTAAAGTGGTAGGAGGGACATTTTTATGTCATAGAGTTTTATGTAATAAGGGTCAATGTAATGGATAGTAAGGAGAATAAATCATGTGTTACTAAAAATAGCCTATGACTTCATTACTTATCCGGAGATCCTAGCCTATAAGTAACCTGATACCCCTAGTGGCGTATATCCACATAACTATAGGTAACCTGATACCCCTAGCGCCACATAAGTCTAGGTAGGGAGGAGGGTATCTCCCTTACATGAAAAAAAGAGGGGGAGGGTACCCCTATACTACAGGTAACCTGATACCCCCAGTGGCGTATATCCCCATAAGTGTAGGTAACCTGATACTCTTAGTGGCGTATAAATGTGGGGCGTATATCCACATAACTATAGGAAATCTGATGCCCCTAGCGCCACATAACTCTAGGTAGGGGGGAGGGGGGAGGGTATCTCCCTTACTTGAAAAAAAAGAGGGGGAGGGTACCCCATACTACAGGTAACCTGATACCCCCAGTGGCGTATATCCACATAACAATAGGTAACCTGATGCCCCTAGCGCCACATAACTCTAGGTAGGGGGAGGGGGAGGGTATCTCCCTTACTTCAAAAAAAAAGGGGAGGGTACCCCTTGTTTGAAAAAAAAGGGAGGGGGAGGGTACCCCCGTACTACAGGTAACCTGATACCCCCAGTGGTGTATATCCACATAACTAAAGGTAACCTGATACCCCTAGCGCCACATAACTCTAGGCAGGGGGAGAGGGGAGGTATCTCCCTTACTTGAAAAAAGAGGGGGAGGAGGGTACCCCTTGTTTGAAAAAAAGGGAGGGGGAGGGTACCCCCATACTACAGGTAACCTGATACCCCCAGTGGCGTATATCCCCATAACTGTAGGTAACTTGATACTCTTAGTGGCGTATAAATGTGAGGCGTATAAATGTGAGACGTTTAAATTTGAGGGGTATAAATGTGGCCGTATAAATGTGGGGCGTATATCCACATAACTATAGGAAACCTGATACCTTACATTCTTCACATTCCTGTCCTCCGCCTCAACATTCCTGACGTGACCTTTGACCTCCACCACAACATTCCTGACGTGACTCCGACGTGACCGGAAAAAGCTAAACATAGATCATGACGTCATCAAGCTCATTATATATTCCGCCACAAAATTAGTATTCCGCCACAAAAAAAGGGTAATTCGGCGCCTCTCTGCTGTACCTTTACCTTTTTTCCATTCCCCTACCTGTGCCTCCTTCTACCTCAACCTTTATCTGTACTTGCTCATCCTATTTCCTTATCTTCCTCTTGACCTTTCTCTACCCACTCGAGAGAGCTTGACCTCTCTCGATCTCCCTCTTGCTCTACCTCTCTACATGCACCTGAATACTTCTTCCTTCACCTCTTTCTCTATTTCCACCTCCATCTTACCCTTTTCTCGTAGTTAATCGTTCTTATTTGCCAACTTGAAACTTGAGAAAAAGAAATCAGCTGGCAGTCTGTAAGCTCTCCCTCTGCACGAATATCATGATTTTAACCCTTTTTCAACAGGATACACTCCACCTCCACCTCCACCTCCACCTCCACCTCCACCTCCACCTCCACCTCCACCTCCACCTCCACCTCCACCTCCACCTCCACCTCCACCTCCACCTCCACCTCCACCTCCACCTCCACCTCCTCATCATGATTTTAACCCTTTTTCAACAGGATACACCCACTACATCAAAGCCTTCAACGCTGCCTTCGACATCCTAGACGTTTACTACAAGGGAGAAAACACAAGCTCAAGGCAACCGCTAATTCTCTTCATGACAGATGGAGCGCCAAATGATCCCGAGGGGAGGGATGCGTTGCTAAGTATCGTCAAGGATCGAAATAAAGCGTTGACAATCAAAGCATCGATTTTAACATTCGGCATGGGTAGCGACATTGGTAAGGGAGAAGGAATACTTAGAGAATTAGCGGATCAGACCAAAAGGAGGGATCGGTAAGTAGATAAATAGATTTTTCGTATCACGATCCTTGAATGAAGACATCAGGGTCTGTTTTGGACGAAAACTGGCTTTTCTTGCAGCAAGAATAGACAAGCGAAATTAAAGGCGGGAATAGATCGAGCTCAGCTTAGTCGCTGGCGTTCTAAACGGACTCCTGCCTAGAATCCCCAGGAAATGGGCTGGAGAATAGAAATTTCAGCGGATTAAGCAATGCTGAATCGAAAGGTGGGAAAGGGCAAGTAAAGACGAGAATTGGCGAAAATAAAAAGGTTCGTCCAACAAGAAAAGGCCAGGAAAGTAAGAGAAGGTTAGAATATGAAATGTGAACTATGACTATATACCCCAACGGCTTTCCGCGTTTTTCATCTTACCAGCACAATTTCCACCTTATCATCCCATAGGGATTAACTAATAAAGTGACTAAGGATCTTTAATTACTGTTCTAGCCATATTTTTTTCAGCAAGCCAGTTTCTCAAAGGTATGGTGCCCCGCTTGCGCAGCCACACGGGAGCTCCGCTAATACATTTTGTGTCCATGTTTCTTTACAGGCTGGTAAATACAGCCCTGTGCCGAACACCAGGAACCTGCGCAACAAAATGGCAACATACTACGAGTCAATAGCTTTACAAGGGGACACGACCATGTCACACTATCAATTCCTTATATTGATCTACTGGGCCTGGGTAAGCATTAGTTGTTTGGCAACGCTTTGGCAACTTTTAACAAAAACAAAAACAACTTTCTTAGCTGTAGCTAACCAACTGGGCCTAGGTTAACACTATAGGCTTAGTCACAAGTTGTTTAAACGACTTTTGACAAAAAATGAACTTTAGTTCGTGCAACTTATGTTCGAGACTTCGGAGAGTCGTCCCCTACCTTGAAATACCCAGAACAAGGTCGGATGCAATCGGCTTGACTTCGTGTACTCCTTCGCTTCATCTTCGGGGTACACATTCGGACGCGCTTAGAGAAATTTGGCCTTCAGTCAATATCCTAAGTTCTCCTAGTACTGCGGTGGGAGGAGACAGGAGATGGAGGAAGGAGTAGGAGAGAGTCGAGAAGGAAAGGAGGAAGCAAAAAGAGGTAGGAGGAGGAGGAACAGAAGGAGAAGAAGGAGGAGGAGAAGGAGAAGAAGGAAGAAGGGGTCGTGATTGCGGAGGAGGAGGGAGAGAAGGAGGAAGTAGGAGGGGGAGAAGGAGGAAAGAGGAAGAAGGAGGATAACTTTATGTTCTCGAGAATGCTAATCTTTCAATTCATCTCTCATTCCCTTGTAGGTTTAATGACCTCCATAACAGTGCCGTGTTTCCATGGCGGAAAGTTCATCGGCGTAGTTGGCAGTGATCTTTTAATCTCAGATCTTTTGTCTGACGTAACCTATTTCAGCCAAGGCCAGGGGTCATACGCTTTCGTGTCGGACAGCTCCGGACGGACAATGTTGCACCCCCTTCTTCCTAGGCCTTCAGAACCCTACCAGGCTCCGTTTTTCGTTGACATTGTTGACCTAGAACCGGCCGACAATTTCACGAACATTGTATTTCAAGGGATTAAAAGGTACGAGAATCTGATTTTACCGAGTCAGATGGTTCGAGGCAACAGACCACTTCTTTCCACGAGATGTTCTCGATATTCTGTATTTCTTGATAAAACGTGCCTTGACTTGTATTCAAATGGTTTCCCTAACAGTTCCCGCCCGTCGCGCAGTTATCGCTTCTCGTCGTTTTACGACTCATTTCGCTTTGCTTCGCTAGCGATGATTTTAGCAGTATTCAAAACTTGTTGCCCGCTCGAGCGACATCGCTAGAGCAGGAAAATAAAAATAAAACATGGACTATTTTTACCGTGTATTTTCTTTTTGCTATATAATAAACACTTAATGACTGCACCCTCCGGAAACAGAGAGTTTTGTTTTCCCGAGAATCTCGATGAAACATCGATATTCGAGGAAAACAAAACTCGCTGTTTCCTCGAGAGCAGTCATTAGTGTATAGTGCATTTTCTTTTCCGATCCTTTCTCAAGTGGCACACCTGGAAACTTGAAGATGACCTCCCCTCGGTTCTTACCTCGTGGGGGTAATCTGTACGAAGGCGTCACCCGAAAGGACATCCCTTCCATATACTTCTGGGGTCCAGTACATGGTACGAACCTAACCATAGGAGTAGTTCTACAAGAAGACGGTCATTACTTCGCTACGAGTGCACTGCAACGTCCTCCAGGTAACGTGCTCTATTCCTTATCTCGCCCGTCGCAGCTCCTAATTTGCACAATGTTTCCTTAACTTGCCTTTCACTTGGACAACTTTCCCCTCGCTTTATCTCGCATAAACTCGCGGCGAGATAAGATCCCAGAGTAGGCATTGCTCCGTTTTTGCGATGCGTTAGCTCACAAACTCAAATAAAAGACAACAATGATTCCGCCATATCATCTCCGCAGAGTTTCTTCTGCGGAACGCGATACGAGATTTGAGCTTCACTCTGAAGGAAGCTAAGGAAATTCTCTATATAAAGTTTCCTTTTCTAAGGGGTAGCCACCACTTCGCCCCTCCCAGAACCGATCAGACCTCTTTGATCGTTTTTCTGATGCAATTTCGTTTTTATTAGGATTCACATTTCTCTATCACCGACTTGACCTAAACAGACCCGCCTCATCATGCAAGTTCTTTGGACAACTTACAGCAAAGAGTAGTCCCTCATGTCCCTTGTCTGTCTGTTAAAACTGCACCTCCCCTCCCCTCCCCTCCTTCGAGGAGGTTTTTTTATTATGATATGAGGCGTGATTTCTATCTTCGTTTCTGTCCTCTCAACAGGTCGTTCCGTCATTCAATTTGCCCCCCAAGCCTTCAAAGATCCTTTTTTCCATCTCGCAACAAAAGAAACCAATGCAACAGTCAAAGGTTACGCAAACTACTTTGAAGGACGTACAAATGTCAACCCTAAGCTTAAAGACAACATTATTAACAGCGTGTATGCCACATATAAGGCGGAGAACATTTGGCTGAACAGCAAAGCCAGCTTGTCCCAGTATGTCGTTTGGAAATATATAGGCGTGCGTGATGGTGTGTTCAGGATGTTTCCAGGAGCCGCTCTTTCTAAAAATTTCGACGCCACAGGTAGACCGTGGTAAGTATCTATCCAAATCAAAAATACCTTGATCACAACGGTCGTTTTTACAAACTCTCACCGTTAAAACCAAATTTGGAAGGGTTTACCTTATTTTGAAGTGACAATAGATCCTCCCTTCTAATAAGACTTTCGGCGACTTTTACCAGAAAAACACCGAAAAGAAAGAAACTAAGTCCAGAAAATTTAGGGACTCGGTTTTTCGATGCACCTTTAGTAGCTTGGTAGCCCGGCAATATCTATTTTGAGCATCCACAGGGAGCCCGCGCAGCTCGCCTTAGTCCTCCTATTAGGCATTTGACTAAAAGGACAGCTTATTTTTGAATGAGGGGACAGTCACCAGGTTGCCAATTGTCTTAATCGCCTATCGTCCCTATGGCTGGGACGCTTTCACGCCGAAGAGCCTGAGACGAGGTTTGAAAACCAAAGGGAACCCGCGTTTTATAAAATAGCAACCCTTTCTCTGATATCATGGATTGCATAGGAGTCGTTTACTGTTTGTTAAGTGCTCTTGATTAATCATTTTCAGGTATCAAGCGGCCGTAAGCAGCATCGGCAAGATTGCAATCTCAGCTCCTTATGTGGACGCCGCTGGCGCAGGGCTTATCATAACGGCGGCTCAAACAATCTTCAAAAGCAAGGGAGACAACATTCACACCACCCCTGACGACGTCATGGCTGTCATGGGCGCAGACTTCTCGCTCACATATTTTAAGAAGTATGTTACTCTTTTAGATAAGAGAGCGGAAATGACCACAAATGAAATGTCTATAACTTTCGCCATTTTTCCAAAAAACTGACGTATCCCATAAACGATATCAGTGCCATAGTCATTCCCCTAATGCTCGGTGTAATCTAGAAGACCTAAAACTACTTGATTTCTTATATTCCAGAATGTTAACGGATACCTATCCACATTGCAAGAGTTCCCAGTACTCGTGCTTCGTTATGGACCGTGGTGGATTTCTAATCTACCATGACAGCTTCATGGCCCCTCAAATCAAGAAAAAAGATCTTAATCTCGCGCACGTCACTGAAAAAGAAAAGGAAGTTTCCAGTGATATGATCGACAGGGGTGAGTTTGCTCAGGAGCTCATAAATAGGCGTTCTATTCCTGTGATAAATGTTCTTAATACTTAATAAGGCGTTTCGACAGACCTAGTTATTTTTAGATTGATATTTTATGCCGCTGCGGGCACGTTTATTCGAACAATAAAAGCATAGATAAACATGCTTCATTAACAAAGCAGTGCTTGCACGTGTATATCAGTTGTAATTGAATGAATTCTAGAAAGCTACTGATAAAACGAATTCGATTGGCTGGAAAAACAAAAGCTTTTGGTAAAATCACTCTTACAAAAAATCACTGGTTTAGTGCTGTTGTTCTTGAAAGGCCGAACGCTTGCCGGCTGGTCGAACGCGAAACATAGATTTGAACATATCATTCACTTTTCTTGAAGGAATACTGTTGGGCATGCAGTGTCGTGACACCGCAACTATCAAGACTGTCAACTATTTTGACGTGCGTGTCGAGAGCGGAGGGGTACACCATTCCGCATCTATTCTTGGCTGCACATTTAGTTATAATATTCATCCTATACGAGGGACCACCGCATTCTTAGGTAAGTATCTGTTGCTTAATTATTATGGGTTATAAAGTTGAATTTGAAATGAGACGGAATGAGATACATTAGTACAGATCACCATTCAATATGGACCAGCTAGCCACCCAGCCAACACAGACCGACCAACCTCAAACCAACAACCAATCACCCATGCATGATCATACAAGTAGTATAGCCTGCATGACTAAACCCCCTTTTTGAAGTGGATTCCAATTAAAATTGAAGTGGAATGCTTCTGATTGGTCGAGGGGTCACCATGACAACGTCTGTGATTGGTTCATTACGACCACAAGAAAACAAGACGCCCACAACGCCCGTAAAGACGCCCGCAACGCCCGTAAGGACGCCCGCAACACCCGTAGGACACCCACAACGCCCGTAAGGACGCCCGCCATTACGGGCGTACGTTGTGGGCGTCTTTACGGGCGTTGTGGGCGTCTTGTTTTCTTGTGGCCCTAATGAACCAATCACAGAAGCATTCCACTTCAATTTTTAATTGGAATCCACTTCAAAAAGGGGGTTTAGTCATGCAGGCTATACTACTCATACATGCGACCTACCAACTACACAAACTATCCGACCAGCCGACCAAATAACTAACCAACCACCGACGAACCAACCAGCCAAGCGACTAACCAACCAACCAAACGCGACCAACCAACCAACCAGTCAAAAACGACCACCAACCAACTGACAGCCGACCAACCAACCCTAACCCTAACCAACCGACCGACCAGCCAACGACAAGCCAAAGAGGCAACCAACCAATCAACTAACCAATGAAACCAAAGCTACTAATCCGTCAAGCAAACCGACCGACCAACCAACCAACCAGCGAACCAACCAACTAAATAGCCAACCAACCATACATCCAACAAGCCAACCAACAACCAAACCAGCCAGCAGCCAACCATGGACCAAACCAACGTACCAGCCAGCAGCCAACCGTGAATCAAACCAACGTACCAGCCAGCCAACCTACTACCCAATAGCAGTAGTAAAGCTTGATTTTAAATCGCTGATGTTCTGATTCACAGGAATCGTGGAGAGAACTGGCGCGTGCTCGAGGGCTTCAGTGTGTTACTGTCATTCTGACAAGACGGCCAAACTCTGCTCAGACCCCAAGCACACTTGTGAGTGCCCTTGCCGCTCAGAGCTTGACTTTAGCTACTGCGACAACGAGTTTCCACCCAGCAAGTGAGTAAATAACGCATCTGTATTCTTATGAAGGATTCAATCTTAACTGCCACCCCATCCCCAACCCGCCCCTATTTGGCCAGTAATACATGCCAAATATTGACAATTAGTCAAATCATACTAGTGGTCTATTATCAATGCTGCGTTCTGATTGGTTGAGCTACTAGTAGGCTATAAGTTATAGCCTACTAGTAGCGAAAAGTGTCAGATTTGAAAGCCAGAAAATGGCAAATGACCAGACCAGAAATATTTTTGGGCAACACAAATTGACCTACTAGTGTGATTTGACTAAAACAATTATTCCTCTCGCCCTCATGGCCTCTGAGTCAATAGCCCATTCGGCCTTCGGCCTCATGGGCTATGGACTCAGAGCCCATTCGGGCTCGAGGAATAATTGTTAAATATCCGTCCCGAGGGGAAGATGTGAGCCACGCAGTCGTTTTTTTTTTAGTTTCCGTAGGAGCAGACGAAATACTCAAAATACTGATTGTAGTATTGCCCATTCTCTTCCCACTTTCAGCGGCTCTATCTGTTCATTTCACGCACAATCACTATTCAGTTCAGCCCAAGAAACACCTCCTTGTCTGGACGAGGATCTGCGGCTATGCTTTGACCCTAAATGTGACGAAAGACAACAGAGGACAAGTGCGAGGGTGTGGTCGGCTGCAGTTGGTGTATCAAGAATAGGAATGATATCTTTCTTTCTAAACCGTACTGTAGCGAGGTCAGCAGATGCTTTGGTGGAAAAGAAGGTAGGCTAGGTTAAAGAGCCCTAGTCAGCCACTCCTTTGTTATTGTTTTCAGTCGATATCAGACAACGAACTACGTGTAGAAATCTTGAAATAGTCTTCTAAAAACAAAGTTTTATTATTCATTTATCGAATTCAATCGAAAATATTGCACTACATCCCCTAAATCAGCCGATGGAAAATGGATGCTTTCTCTGTCTCGGTATGTTGCTAGGCTGACAAAATGGAGGCTGACAGAGGCTCTTTAAGGAATATTTACTCAGATAACTTTAGACGGAGAGATATTCGGTGCCCAAAATTTGAACGGCAGAATTGTACAAAGTCGTACACGACAAGACTAAATGTTGAAGTTACTTCATCAGAAGTAAAACACATGCCGGGCCGCCGTCTTTTTGTGAGGGAACTCAAAGCGGTCGAATATTCACGACTGCTAGACAAGGAGAGGTTGGAGGACTTAATGACAGGCTGCAATGCTTTGAATGGTGGTCCTTGGGGCTGCTGAACAGCCCCCGGGGGGGGGGGGGGACTCCCATATTTTTTGGTCGGGGATATTCTTTTGTGTTTGAGGTTCTTTTAGTGTTCCTTCTCAAAAAAGCGGCTAATTCGGCCCGTACTATACTACTATTTTCACGAATTGTTCGGTGCTCGTAGCTCTCTGTTTGGCCGGATTTCAGATGAGTCATGATTTAATTGTATTTGCAATTGTTTGCTTTCTCATTGGCAGCTTATTTCTATCAACCAATCAAATTGCGAACCTATTACAAGCAAGGAATTACTAGCCAATCAAAATCGAGAGCAATTGTGTGACTACTAAGACCCCGTCCACACGTCACCGTTTTCAAGCGAAAACGGATACTTTATGCTCCGTTTTCAAAATATTTGCGTCCACACGTCGTATTGTTTTCGCCGTTTTCGGTAATCGTTTACGGCGTTGTAGTGTGGACGATATCCGTATCCGGAGAAAAAAGTATCCGTTTTCGTTTGAAAACGGTGTTAGTGTGGACGGGGTCTAAGTAATTCGGAAGTAGTTGGGCTCCTTATTGGCTTGTCTGGAAACCATTCAACAGCAAGTTGTAATTACTCTTGTTCCTGATTGGCTAGTGATTACACAATTGCGTTTACTTTCACGACGGTTTGAAAAGCCTTTTTTCCAGTTTGGCCTCCACGGAAAAGGCAATTTTGCTATACTCGGAAAAACTCTTCTGTAGCGGGTGCAGATAAAAATGGAATGACCCCAACCGTAGATTGAATAGTGTCCTTTGTTCTGTGAACCAAACGATCTCTGGTTGGCACATAACAATGAATGATGCCAGCATGAACAGCGCCATTCCAACAATTTCCATACGTTTTTCATATGGCGTGCACTCGATTTTGTTTTCAGGGACACCTTTTCCAGGATCCAGCGAGAAGAATGTCTGTCCAAGCAAACAAGAAAATGAAAGCTCATCAGAAAGCTCATCAGGTTCTAGCACTGGCAAACAGTAGCAATTGTTGTGGTCCCTTGTGTTATATTGATAATTATTGTGATCATCGCTTACGTGGTAGTTCGCAAGAAAATCAAGAAAAGAGACGAGCAGCCGCAAATGTGAATGCGAATCCACATCCATCTGCTCAAGTAAATGCCAGTTATAAGCCTTCCGAATATGCGAGTTATCAGCCTCCCCCTCCCGAGGCCCCTCCGCTGTATACCCTACATATTGGCGGTCCCACGGGTGAAACTGCACTACCCCCAAGCTACCACTTTTAGTAGAAATCATGATGATCCTTGGGGTCATCGACAGGAGAAATGGAGCCATAAGAGGTAGTAAACTGGGCACGTGGCCTAGGAGATAAACAGAGGAAATTTCTGCAAAACTCATCCATGGGGAAAACTGGATTTTTCAATGATAGAAGAATGGGAAGTGTTCGGATTTCCCAAGGCGCGTGCCCTGGGAAAATTAGCTTTTCCCACGGATGACTTTCTGCAGAAATTCCCTGTGGTCAAGTACAAAGCTTCGCTAACAGCAACTATGTCATGACCAAAGGATATCGTAAAATACTGAGCTGATTAATAGCTAGCAAATAAGTAAGTTAGCTCGGAATAAACAATGTTTCTATAAACATTTATTGCTTTGCAGCTGGTACAATTTTGATAGTTTTTGAAAACTCGTGCAATAATTTCAAATTGAATTCAAAGTCGTATGATTACCTATATTGTAAAATTACAAATCAATCATATTGAAGATTTAAAAAAAAAACGACTTTTGTGTGCAAGACCGTAGCTAGAATTTTTTTGTCTGGGGAGCCAAATCTTGGACATCCAATGTTTTTGCTGAGGGGTAGGGGACAAACAGGTTTTTCCGATGTTGTACTAAAATTCATACTTCGCAGGGTAAGGGGGGGGGGAGGGAGGGGGCAACTGCTATGACCATAGTGTGTAGTTACTATTCACCAAGCCTCAATAGCCGGTATTTTTTAGAGTTCAGTACTTTTCCGTTTCGCCTGAAGGCTCAATAACAACCCGCCTCTCGAACTTCGGTATTTTTCGAGTAAAGTTACTGCTAATACATGCGTGCACTCAGAACCACCCAACAGCAAAAGCTTAGGATGAGAAAGATGGAGCTTAGTTTGTAACAATTGAAACTTTCGGCAAGAGTATGAGGTTTTCATTCATCTTATGAACAGTTGCAAGTATGGCTATCGCGCTGCGTTCGTTTCTTGTTCTCGTGATATGTCACTTTGCTGAAAAAAGCGACGAAGCGGCGCGGCTTCCCTCGCCAACACAACTAGCTACAGAGCTTGGAAGATTGGCTACCGAAGGAATGGGAACAGCGAAAATGCAGGTTAGTTTTGCACTCTTTTTAACATTAACTAGGGAATTATTATTTTACAATGCGCGGTAATGGTGAACAAAGATGAGTATAAACACAGTGTAAAATAATAATAAAAAACTGCACAGATTAAAAGTACGCCTTTCTTGGTCTGAATTTTCGATCACAATTTCATGACAGTCAAACATTGCGAATAGTTGCCAATAGTGGCGAATAGTCGTTTGGAAAATCCAGAATCTCTCGAAATTCAGTGGGGATTATCGAAATCTCGGACTTTTAGAGAGCTGTCTCACAATCTAGTTTTCTGACAAATTACAGAGAATGTAGGAGAATCATTTATTTGATCGTCTCCATCTTGAATTTTTGCTGTCTTGATATTTGCTGTCTCCGAAAATCTCACATTTACCATTTGCAACTTCATACACACAATTCCCGATACAATTCGATTAATTGACGCGTTTTTGAAAGCGCTTTCCCTGAATCAAACATCGACGCAACTCGGTAGCTTTTGCAAAATCTCTGAGTGATGTTTGTGGGTGTTAAGTTATGCGATGAAGGAAGCCGCTAAATCAAAGTTTGACGGTCGCTTCAGAGGTCGCAGAATTATGAAAAAACGTATTTTGATATTTTAAAAGGAGAAAACTAAAAGTAATTTGCTAAAATCTCATAAAGCTGAGGTAAAACTCAGAAACACTTTGCACTCTATATGCCTTTAGTTTTCAAGTCCATCTCACAAGGCCAATATCAAACAGGAAGACATACGCGTTACTAGTGTTTCATGCAGGTACATTACTTTTGCTGTACATTTGCAAAAGTGGACGCCAGGGAAACCTTTTAATAGCAAATATTACTTTTCCTTCGTAAAGTAAAAACACTGTAAGAAGTACTGAGGTTGAAAAGTTTACAACCACTACACTTGACGTTACGTTTCGTCAAGAGAGTATAACAGATATAATAAAATGTTACCCTCTTCAAAGAGAAATGTAGAGCTTGTTCTTTAAGCCTGGTTTCCATATAGTCGTATCAGTCGTCCCAGTCGTATCACTCGACCGTAAAACAATAGAAATTGGAATTATTCTTTTGTTTCACGGTCGACTGATACGACTATATGGAAACCAGGCTTAAGAGCTCTGAGGAACAGGTTGTCCGCTGTGTTCCCATGAATTTGAGCTTGAACCATGTTCTTAAAGTTGCCGTAGTGGAAGTCCAAAAACTGTAAAGGGACAATAAAATATATATATATTTCTTTGAATGTATCTTATTAATAGATGTTTTTTCATGTATTACGGGCGGATATTTTACGAGTTGCGGACGTATTTTTCCGAGGCCCGCAGGGGTGAGTGCGTGCAGACGCCTGGCTTTCCGTCACGACGATGTTTGTCTGGTTTTAGTTCAAAGGGAAGCCAGTTGATGCACTAGGCGACAGTATCATTGCTTACAGCTAATATCGTTGCATCGCGACCCGCGTTTTTGAAACTTGCTTTGCTGTTCCGCCAGTCAAATCTTATGAGCCAATCAGATCCTGTTTCGCCTAGTGCAGACGCCTGGCGTTCCGTCACGACGTCGTTTGTCAGGGAAGCCAGTTAAATGCACTAGGCGACAGTCTCATGCACAGACGCTTTCCGGTTTTGTTAGGGCGCGCTAAGATTTGTGGGATATTTTTAGCAGGGCGCGCAGATGGTAATGGATTCATTGCGCGCCGTGTAATACTCATTCCTACTCCTCCAAAATAATTTTCATAGAGTACTCAAGATATTATTTATATTTTCAGAATCATTTCAACAGTTTACCATTCACCAAAATACAACTGAAAGGAAAAGATATAATAAAAGATCTGACAACGAGGATTGCGAACAAAATTAAAGGAAAAGTAAAGATGGCGCTCAAAATGAAAGAACTTGTTGAAGCTTCGTACGCTAGTCCTCAGGTCGTAAGGTCTCGCCAGGAATGCTGTAACATGGATACGTCAAAGTTGACTTATGAGTCCAAATTCAGAACCAAGGTTGATATGGAGGATGTTTGTGTCATGGTGTCCGGATCTGCGCCGCCAAATGCAATACATCTTCAAGACAGCGTCCTTAAAGCAATGATTGAGAATAACAGGCGATATCCCACCCTGCAATGGCAGTACTTCGGCTCGGAACAAGGTCGGTGGCGGGTAAAAACTGGCTCAAGGGAGTGACAAAATGAGCGCGCTTTAGATTGGGAAGGGTATGGGGAAAGCGTGACAATTACGACCCTCAAAAAGCGTCATATCAAGAAAGTTTCGCCAAATAATTGTAGACTTGTCGAAGTCGCAAAACTTGATTATTAGGAAATTCCCCCAGCGTGCACCCTGATGCTTAATGTAAACCAGGCTTAAACATATTTCAGTCGTTTACACGAATAATCCGGTTAATGCTGCTTTATTTCTACAGTATTGTGTCATCGAGTTGGAGAATTTTGTTCGCTTGACGTCGTGCGTCGCGTATTTGTTATGTGTGAATTAAGCTTAATGTTTTGCAGGCGTTTATACGAATTATCCAGCGCTGAAAACCAAGGGGGCATGTTCTAGTTACGATCCTCGCGTAAGGCCATGGTATGTGGAAACGGCCAGTCCGTTACCAAAGGATCTTGTCTTGGTCCTGGACTATAGTGGCTCAATGAACGACGGAAATCGTTTGATCATAGCCCAGAAAGCTGCAGAAGCAGTACTGGATACACTGAATCCTAGAGATCGGGTACGTATACTATATTCAAGAAAGTTTCGTCAAAACTGTCGACTTGTCGACGTCACAAAACTGCTTTTTTAGGAAGTCACACCTTAGGGAAGGGGGCTGAAGTAAAAACAGAGAGCAAGGGGCCTTCAAATCATAACATCATGCACTCACCGAGAGTTAAAAACTGCATTTCCAGCCATTACAGGTGTGAAATTTCAAAAATAGAAAATAAAAAGATCAAACCTGGGAAACCCTTATTTCACCTCCCCCGCCATGATTCACCCACTAGCATAGCCTTTGTCAGCTCATGATGACGCCCCCCCCCCCCCCCCCCCCCCCCCCCAATAAAAACAACGGGTTCGTAACTTGTTTGATACAGCAATACGGCTTTTGGCGTGTAATATTATGGCTTCGTATCCTTTCTCAATGTTGAACTTATATAGAACTTATAAACTGTTGTTAACATCTTTAGGTGGCAGTTATTGCATTTGATGATAAGATTCTCACCTGGAGCAAGTGGAAAGACAAATGTTTTGTCTCGAATCTTGCCGATGCGTCACCGGTGAACATAAAAATCCTAAAGGATTTTATCAATGGAGTAATTGGCGGTGGTAAGTAAATCAAGAGAAAATAGTTTAGTTTGATATATTTCACGACTACCTCGCTCGGTAGTTCTCTCGTACTACCTTGGTACCTCCTCCATTACCTCTACCTCTACCTCTACCTCTACCTCTACCTCTACCTCTACTTCTACCTCTACCTCTCCCTCTACCCCCACCTCCACCTCCACCTTAACTTTATCTCTTCCAACTCACAACTTCCATTAATAGCTTACTACCACACCCTCATACCTCCACCTAACCCTCCAATCCCCAATCAATAACCGCATCTCTACCTCTACCTCTGCCGCCGCCTCTCTGCTATACCTTTACCTCATTCCCTTCCCCTACCTGTGACTCCTTCTACCTCAACCTTTATCTGTACTTGCTCTTCCTATTTCCTTATCTTCCTCTTGACCTTTCTCTACCTACTCGAGAGAGCTTGACCTCTCTCGATCTCCCTCTTGCTCTACCTCTCCACATGCACCTTAATACTTCTTCCTTCACCTCTTTCTCTATTTCCACCTCCATCTTATCCTTTTCTCGTAGTTAATCGTTCTTATTTGCCAACTTGAAACTTGAGAAAAAGAAATCAGCTGGCAGTCTGTAAGCTCTCCCTCTGCACGAATATCATGATTTTAACCCTTTTTCAACAGGATACACTCCACCTCCACCTCCACCTCCACCTCCACCTCCACCTCCACCTCCACCTCCACCTCCACCTCCACCTCCACCTCCACCTCCACCTCCACCTCCACCTCCACCTCCACCTCCACCTCCACCTCCACCTCCACCTCCACCTCCACCTCCACCTCCACCTCCACCTCCACCTCCACCTCCACCTCCACCTCCACCTCCACCTCCACCTCCACCTCCACCTCCACCTCCACCTCCACCTCCACCTCCACCTCCACCTCCACCTCCACCTCCACCTCCACCTCCACCTCCACCTCCACCTCCACCTCCACCTCCACCTCCACCTCCACCTCCACCTCCACCTCCACCTCCACCTCCACCTCCACCTCCACCACCACCACCACCTCCACCTCCACCTCCACCTCCACCTTCACCTCCACCTCCACCTCCACCTCCACCACCACCTCAATCTCCACCTCCACCTCCACCTCCACCTCCACCTCCACCTCCACCACCACCTCCACCTCCACCTCCACCTCCACCTCCACCTCCACCTCCACCTCCACCTCCACCTCCACCTCCACCTCCACCTCCACCTCCACCTCCACCTCCACCTCCTCACCTCCACACCTCCACCTCCACCTCCACCTCCACCTCCACCTCCACCTCCACCTCCACCTCCACCTCCACCTCCACCTCCACCTTCACCTCCACCTCCACCTCCACCTCCACCACCACCTCAATCTCCACCTCCACCTCCACCTCCACCTCCACCTCCACCTCCACCTCCACCACCACCTCCACCTCCACCTCCACCTCCACCTCCACCTCCACCTCCACCTCCACCTCCACCTCCACCTCCACCTCCACCTCCACCTCCACCTCCACCACCACCACCACCTCCACCTCCACCTCCACCTCCACCTTCACCTCCACCTCCACCTCCACCTCCACCACCACCTCAATCTCCACCTCCACCTCCACCTCCACCTCCACCTCCACCTCCACCACCACCTCCACCTCCACCTCCACCTCCACCTCCACCTCCACCTCCACCTCCACCTCCACCTCCACCTCCACCTCCACCTCCACCTCCACCTCCACCTCCACCTCCTCACCTCCACACCTCCACCTCCACCTCCACCTCCACCTCCACCTCCACCTCCACCTCCACCTCCACCTCCACCTCCACCTCCACCTCCACCTCCACCTCCACCTCCACCTCCACCTCCACCTCCACCTCCACCTCCACCTCCACCTCCACCTCCTCATCATGATTTTAACCCTTTTTCAACAGGATACACCCACTACATCAAAGCCTTCAACGCTGCCTTCGACATCCTAGACGTTTACTACAAGGGACAAAGCACAAGCTCAAGGCAACCGCTAATTCTCTTCATGACAGATGGAGCGCCAAATGATCCCGAGGGGAGGGATGCGTTGCTAAGTATCGTCAAGGATCGAAATAAAGCGTTGACAATCAAAGCATCGATTTTAACATTCGGCATGGGTAGCGACATTGGTAAGGGAGAAGGAATACTTAGAGAATTAGCGGATCAGACCAAAAAGGAGGGATCGGTAAGTAGATAAATAGATTTTTCGTATCACGATCCCTGCATGAAGACATCAGGATCTGTTTTGGACGAAAACTGGCTTTTCTTGCAGCAAGAATAGACAAGCGAAAAGGCGGGAATAGATATCGAGCTCAGCTTAGTCGCTGGCGTTCTAAACGGACTCCTACCTAGAACCCCCAGGAAATGGGCTGGAGAATAGAAATTTCAGCGGATTAAGCAATGCTGAATCGAAAGGGTGGGAAAGGGCAAGTAAAGACGAGAATTGGCGAAAATAGAAAGGTTCGTCCAACAAGAAAAGGCAGGGAAAGAAAGAGAAGGTTAGAATATGAAATGTGAACTATGACTATATACCCTTTCTCATCTTACCAGCATAATTTCCACCTTATCATCCCATAGGGATTAACTAATATAGTGATTAAGGATCTTTAATTACTGTTCTAGCCATATTTTTTTCAGCCAGCCAGTTTCTCAAAGGTATGGTGCTCCGCTTGCGCAGCGGGAGCTCCGCTAATACATTTTTTGTCCATGTTTCTTTACAGGCTGGTAAATACAGCCCTGTGCCGAACACCAGGAACCTGCGCAACAAAATGGCAACATACTACGAGTCAATAGCTTTACAAGGGGACACGGACCATGTCACACTATCAATTCCTTATATTGACCTACTGGGCCTGGGTAAGCATTAGTTGTTTGGCAACGCGTTGGCAACTTTTAACAAAAACAACAACTTTCTTAGCCGTAGCTAACCAACTGGGCCTAGGTTAACACTGTAGGCTTAGTCAAAGTCACAAGTTTTTAACGTCTTTTTGACAAAAAATCAACTTTAGTTCAAGCAACTTATGTTCGAGACTTCGGAGAGTCTTCCGCTACCTCGAAATACCCAGAACAAGGTCGGATGCAATCGGCTTGACTCCGTGACTCCTTCGCTGCATCTTCGGGGTACACATTCTGACGCGCTAAGATCAATTTGGCCTTCAGTCAATATCCTAAGTTCTCCTAGTACTGCGGTGGGAGGAGACAGGAGATGCAGGAGGAGTAGGAGGGGGCCGAGAAGGAAAAGGAGGAGGCAAAAAGAGGGAGGAGGAGGAGGAGGAGGAACAGAAGGAGAAAAAGGAGGGGGAGAAGGAGGAGGAAGGGGTCGTGGTTGCGGAGGAGGAGGGAGAGAAGGAGGAAGTAGGAGGGGGAGAAGGAGGAAAGAGGAAGGAGTAGGATAACTTTATGTTCTCGAGAATGCTAATCTTTCAATTCATCTCTAATTCCCTTGTAGGTTTAATGACCTCCATAACAGTGCCGTGTTTCCATGGCGGAAAGTTCATCGGCGTTGTTGGCAGTGATCTTTTAATCTCAGATCTTTTGTCTGACGTAACCTACTTCAGCCAAGGCCAGGGTCATACGCTTTCGTGTCGGACAGCTCCGGACGGACAATGTTGCACCCCCTTCTTCCTAGGCCTTCAGAACCCTACCAGGCTCCGTTTTTCGTTGACATTAATGACCTAGAACCGGCCGACAATTTCACGAACATTGTATTTCAAGGGATTAAAAGGTACGAGAATCTGATGGAAGATGGTTCGAGGCAACAGACCACTTCTTTCCACGAGATGTTCTCGATATTCTGTATTTCTTGATAAAACGTGGCTTGACGCGTCTTCAAATGGTTTCCCTAACAGTTCCCGCCCGTCGCGCAGTTATCGCTTCTCGTCGTTTTACGACTCATTTCGCTTTGCTTCGCTAGATGATTTTAGCAGTATTCAAAACTTGTTGCCCGCTCGGGCAACATCGCTAGAGCAGGAAAATAAAAATATAAACATGGACTATTTTTACCGTGTGTTTTCTTTTTGCAATATAATAAAACACTTAATGACTGCACCCTCCGGAAACAGAGAGTTTTGTTTTCCCGAGAATCTCGATGAAACATCGAGATTCGAGGGAAAACAAAACTCGCTGTTTCTCGAGAGCAGTAGTGTATAGTGTATTTTCTTTTCCGATCCTTTCTAAAGTGGCACACCTGGAAACATGAAGATGACATCCCCTCGGTTCTTACCTCGCGGGGGTAATCTGTACGAAGGCGTCACCCGAAAGGACATCCCTTCCAAATACTTCTGGGGTCCAGTACATGGTACGAATCTAACCATAGGAGTAGTTCTACAAGAAGACGGTCATTACTTCGCTACAAGTGAAATGCAACGTCCTCCAGGTAACGTGCTCTATTCCTTATCTCGCCCGTCGCAGCTCCTAATTTGCACAATGTTTCCTTATCTCGCCTTTCACTTGGACAACTTTCCCTCTCGCTTTATCTCGCATAAACTCGCGGCGAGATAAGATCCCAGAGTAGGCCTTGCTCCGTTTTGGCGATGCGTTAGCTCACAAACTCAAATAAAAGACAACAATGATTCCGCCATATCATCTCCGCAGCGTTTCTTCTGCGGGACGCGATACGAGATTTGAGCTTCACTCTGAAGGAAGGGAATTCTCTATATAAAGTTTTCCTTTTCTAAGGGGTAGCCACCACTTCGCTCCTCCAAGAACCGATCAGACCTCTTTGATCGTTTTTCTGATGCAATTTTCTTTTTTTATTAGGATTCACATTTCTCTATCACCGACTTGACCTAAACACACCGGACTCATCATGCAAGTTCTTTGGACAACTTACAGCAAAGAGTAAGTCCCTCATGTCCCTTGTCTGTCTGCTAACTTGCCCCTCCCCTCCTCCCCCGGAGGAAGCTTTGATTAATGATAAGTTCTACAGCGGTGTCATTTCCATCTTCCTTTGTGCCCTCTCAACAGGTCGTTCCGTGATTCAATTTGCCCCCCAGGCCTTCAAAGATCCATTTTTCCATCTCGCAACAAAAGAAACCAATGCAACAGTCAAAGGTTATGCAAACTACTTTGAAGGACGTACAAATGTCAACCCTAAGCTTAAAGACAACATTATTAACAGCGTGTATGCCACATATAAGGCGGAGAACATTTGGCTGAACAGCAAAGCCAGCTTGTCCCAGTATGTCGTTTGGAAATATATAGGCGTGCGTGATGGTGTGTTCAGGATGTTCCCAGGAGCCGCTCTACCTAAAAATTTCGACGCCACAGGTAGACCGTGGTAAGTATCAATCCAAATCAAAAATACCTTGATCACAACGGTCGTTTTTACAAACTCTCACCGTTAAAACCAAATTTGGAAGGGTTTACCTTATTTTGAAGTGACAATAGATCCTCCCTTCTAATAAGACTTTCGGCGACTTTTACCAGAAAAACACCGAAAAGAAAGAAACTAAGTCCAGAAAATTTAGGGACTCGGTTTTTCGATGCACCTTTAGTAGCTTGGTAGCCCGGCAATATCTATTTTGAGCATCCACAGGGAGCCCGCGCAGCTCGCCTTAGTCCTCCTATTAGGCATTTGACTAAAAGGACAGCTTATTTTTGAATGAGGGGACAGTCACCAGGTTGCCAATTGTCTTAATCGCCTATCGTCCCTATGGCTGGGACGGCTTTCACGCCGAAGAGCCTGAGATGAAGATTTGAAAACCAAAGGGAACCCGCGTTTTATAAAAATGGCAACCCTTTCTCTGATATCATGGATTGCATAGGAGTCGTTTACTGTTTGTTAAGTGCTCTTGGATTAATCATTTTCAGGTATCAAGCGGCCGTAAGCAGCATCGGCAAGATTGCAATCTCAGCTCCTTATGTGGACGCCGCTGGCGCAGGGCTTATCATAACGGCGGCTCAAACAATCTTCAAAAGCAAGGGAGACAACATTCACACCACCCCTGATGACGTCATGGCTGTCATGGGCGCAGACTTCTCGCTCACATATTTTAAGAAGTATGTTACTCTTTTAGATAAGAGAGCGGAAATGACCACAAATGAAATGTCTATAACTTTCGCCATTTTTCCAAAAAACTGACGTATCCCATAAACGATATCAGTGCCATAGTCATTCCCCTAATGCTCGGTGTAATCTAGAAGACCTAAAACTACTTGATTTCTTATATTCCAGAATGTTAACGGATACCTATCCACATTGCAAGAGTTCCCAGTACTCGTGCTTCGTTATGGACCGTGGTGGATTTCTAATCTACCATGACAGCTTCATGGCCCCTCAAATCAAGAAAAAAGATCTTAATCTCGCGCACGTCACTGAAAAAGAAAAGGAAGTTTCCAGTGATATGATCGACAGGGGTGAGTTTGCTCAGGAGCTCATAAATAGGCGTTCTATTCCTGTGATAAATGTTCTTAATACTTAATAAGGCGTTTCGACAGACCTAGTTATTTTTAGATTGATATTGAGTCTTGTTTTATGCCGCTGCGGGCACGTTTATTCGAACAATAAAAGCATAGATAAACATGCTTCATTAACAAAGCAGTGCTTGCACGTGTATATCAGTTGTAATTGAATGAATTCTAGAAAGCTACTGATAAAACGAATTCGATTGGCTGGAAAAACAAAAGCTTTTGGTAAAATCACTCTTACAAAAAATCACTGGTTTAGTGCTGTTGTTCTTGAAAGGCCGAACGCTTGCCGGCTGGTCGAACGCGAAACATAGATTTGAACATATCATTCACTTTTCTTGAAGGAATACTGTTGGGCATGCAGTGTCGTGACACCGCAACTATCAAGACTGTCAACTATTTTGACGTGCGTGTCGAGAGCGGAGGGGTACACCATTCCGCATCTATTCTTGGCTGCACATTTAGTTATAATATTCATCCTATACGAGGGACCACCGCATTCTTAGGTAAGTATCTGTTGCTTAATTATTATGGGTTATAAAGTTGAATTTGAAATGAGACGGAATGAGATACATTAGTACAGATCACCATTCAATATGGACCAGCTAGCCACCCAGCCAACACAGACCGACCAACCTCAAACCAAACAACCAATCACCCATGCATGATCATACAAGTAGTATAGCCTGCATGACTAAACCCCCTTTTTGAAGTGGATTCCAATTAAAAATTGAAGTGGAATGCTTCTGATTGGTCGAGGGGTCACCATGACAACGTCTGTGATTGGTTCATTACGACCACAAGAAAACAAGACGCCCACAACGCCCGTAAAGACGCCCGCAACGCCCGTAAGGACGCCCGCAACACCCGTAGGACACCCACAACGCCCGTAAGGACGCCCGCCATTACGGGCGTACGTTGCGGGCGTCTTTACGGGCGTTGTGGGCGTCTTGTTTTCTTGTGGCCCTAATGAACCAATCACAGAAGCATTCCACTTCAATTTTTAATTGGAATCCACTTCAAAAAGGGGGTTTAGTCATGCAGGCTATACTACTCATACATGCGACCTACCAACTACACAAACTATCCGACCAGCCGACCAAATAACTAACCAACCAACCGACGAACCAACCAGCCAAGCGACTAACCAACCAACCAAACGCGACCAACCAACCAACCAGTCAAACGCGATCAACCAACCAACTGACAGCCGACCAACCAACCCTAACCCTAACCAACCGACCGACCAGCCAACGACAAGCCAAAGAGGCAACCAACCAATCAACTAACCAATGAAACCAAAGCTACTAATCCGTCAAGCAACCGACCGACCAACCAACCAACCAGCGAACCAACCAACTAAATAGCCAACCAACCATACATCCAACAAGCCAACCAACAACCAAACCAGCCAGCAGCCAACCATGGACCAAACCAACGTACCAGCCAGCAGCCAACCGTGAATCAAACCAACGTACCAGCCAGCCAACCTACTACCCAATAGCAGTAGTAAAGCTTGATTTTAAATCGCTGATGTTCTGATTCACAGGAATCGTGGAGAGAACTGGCGCGTGCTCGAGGGCTTCAGTGTGTTACTGTCATTCTGACAAGACGGCCAAACTCTGCTCAGACCCCAAGCACACTTGTGAGTGCCCTTGCCGCTCAGAGCTTGACTTTAGCTACTGCGACAACGAGTTTCCACCCAGCAAGTGAGTAAATAACGCATCTGTATTCTTATGAAGGATTCAATCTTAACTGCCACCCCATCCCCAACCCGCCCCTATTTGGCCAGTAATACATGCCAAATATTGACAATTAGTCAAATCATACTAGCGGTCTATTATCAATGCTGCGTTCTGATTGGTTGAGCTACTAGTAGGCTATAAGTTATAGCCTACTAGTAGCGAAAAGTGTCAGATTTGAAAGCCAGAAAATGGCAAATGACCAGACCAGAAATATTTTTGGGCAACACAAATTGACCTACTAGTGTGATTTGACTAAAACAATTATTCCTCTCGCCCTCATGGCCTCTGAGTCAATAGCCCATTCGGCCTTCGGCCTCATGGGCTATTGACTCAGAGCCCATTCGGGCTCGAGGAATAATTGTTAAATATCCGTCCCGAGGGGAAGATGTGAGCCACGCAGTCGTTTTTTTTTTAGTTTCCGTAGGAGCAGACGAAATACTCAAAATACTGATTGTAGTATTGCCCATTCTCTTCCCACTTTCAGCGGCTCTATCTGTTCATTTCACGCACAATCACTATTCAGTTCAGCCCAAGAAACACCTCCTTGTCTGGACGAGGATCTGCGGCTATGCTTTGACCCTAAATGTGACGAAAAGACAACAGAGGACAAGTGCGAGGGTGTGGTCGGCTGCAGTTGGTGTATCAAGAATAGGAATGATATCTTTCTTTCTAAACCGTACTGTAGCGAGGTCAGCAGATGCTTTGGTGGAAAAGAAGGTAGGCTAGGTTAAAGAGCCCTAGTCAGCCACTCCTTTGTTATTGTTTTCAGTCGATATCAGACAACGAACTTCGTGTAGAAATCTTGAAATAGTCTTCTAAAAACAAAGTTTGATTATTCATTTATCGAATTCAATCGAAAATATTGCACTACATCCCCTAAATCAGCCGATGGAAATGGATGCTTTCTCTGTCTCGGTATGTTGCTAGGCTGACAAAATGGAGGCTGACAGAGGCTCTTTAAGGAATGTTTACTCAGATAACTTTAGACGGAGAGATATTCGGTGCCCAAAATTTGAACGGCAGAATTGTACAAAGTCGTACACGACAAGAATAAATGTTGAAGTTACTTCATCAGAAGTAAAACACATGGGCCCCCGTCTTTTTGTGAGGGAACTCAAAGCGGTCGAATATACACGACTGCTAGACAAGGAGAGGTTGGAGGACTTAATGACAGGCTGCAATGCTTTGAATGGTGGTCCTTGGGGCTGCTGAACAGCCCGGGGGGGGGGGGGGGGGGGGGGGACTCCCATATTTTTTGGTCGGGGATGATCGTCGGAAATTTTCAGTTTTACCCCTAAAAGATACCAAACATGGCGGGCCATAGCGTGGCTCCAAACAAATATTACCCTTAAAGATACCCTAAAAGATGAGGTCTTATGTGCCAAGTAGGCGCAAAGGACACAGGTAACAGGTGAAAAATACCCATGAAGACATTTCCGTGTTTGTTTCTAATTTATCGTCTTCTCATCGAATAATCTCTCTTTCTTTCTTACACGGTTTTTAGAAGCACCATCATGAGAAAAATACAATTTGGACACAGTTTCGGCCCTAAAAGATACCAATCTGCCTAAAATTTATTGAAGATCAAGATCACCCCTAAAAGAGACCAAGCCACCGTGATTTTAACCCCTAAAAGATACGACGATCATCCCCGACCAAAAAATATGGGAGTCCCCCCCCCCCCCCCCGGGCTGAACAGTAAATGTAATACTTCCATTGCACCAGGAGACAGTCCCCTACTTTTACGAGTACAATGGTTTCCTTAGTGTCCACCTTGAACAGGGTTAGAAGGGAAGACAGACGGGGCCTCAGTTTATATCTGTTCATTGTTTTTAAAATTAAGGAAGCACAGCAGAACTATAAGAACCAGTCTCAATCAGGCTTAGAAAGAAAGAATATTTTCTCTGTCCCCGCCGGGAATGGGCAAACAGGAAGAGGCAACCTATAGCACTGTTGGGAAGTTGCTAATGTCTTGCTACCGTTTGTGTTCAATTGCTCGCAAAATCCACTGTAGCTTACAAGCGGACGATGCTCGCAGAATATTAGTAGAAGGGGCCGGATTAACCGCCATTTTGAGGGAGAATGCTACGTTTTTGAGGGAATACACAATGAGCTTTGTAATTGCCGTTTCCTTCGTTCTCCATCACGCGGTCTATTGTCTCTACAAATCTATTGTTTACGCAGATATTCTTTTGTGTTTGAGGTTCTTTTAGTGTTCCTTCTCAAAAAAGCGGCTAATTCGGCCCGTACTATACTACTAATATTTTTACGAATTGTTCGGTGCTCGTAGCTCTCTGTTTGGCCGGATTTCAGATGAGTCATGATTTAATTGTGTTTGCAATTGGTTTGCTTTCTCATTGGCAGCTTATTTCTATCAACCAATCAAATTGCGAACCTATTACAAGCAAGGAATTACTAGCCAATCAAAATCGAGAGCAACTGTGTGACTACTAAGACCCCGTCCACACGTCACCGTTTTCAAGCGAAAACGGATACTTTATGCTCCGTTTTCAAAAATATTTGCGTCCACACGTCGTATTGTTTTCGCCGTTTTCGGTAATCGTTTACGGCGTTGTAGTGTGGACGATATCCGTATCCGGAGAAAAAAGTATCCGTTTTCGTTTGAAAACGGTGTTAGTGTGGACGGGGTCTAAGTAATTCGGAAGTAGTTGGGCTCCTTATTGGCTTGTCTGGAAACCATTCAACAGCAAGTTGTAATTACTCTTGTTCCTGATTGGCTAGTGATTACACAATTGCGTTTACTTTCACGACGGTTTAAAAAGCCTTTTTTCCAGTTTGGCCTCCACGGAAAAGGCAATTTTGCTATACTCGGAAAAACTCTTCTGTAGCGGGTGCAGATAAAAAATGGAATGACCCCAACCGTAGATTGAATAGTGTCCTTTGTTCTGTGAACCAAACGATCTCTGGTTGGCACATAACAATGAATGATGCCAGCATGAACAGCGCCATTCCAACAACTTCCATACGTTTTTCATATGGCGTGCACTCGATTCTGTTTTCAGGGACACCTTTTCCAGGATCCAGCGAGAAGAATGTCTGTCCAAGCAAACAAGAAAATGAAAGCTCATCAGAAAGCTCATCAGGTTCTAGCACTGGCAAAACAGTAGCAATTGTTGTGGTCCCTTGTGTTATATTGATAATTATTGTTATCATCGCTTACGTGGTAGTTCGCAAGAAAATCAAGAAAAAGAGACGAGCAGCCGCAAATGTGAATGCGAATCCACATCCATCTGCTCAAGTAAATGCCAGTTATAAGCCTTCCGAATATGCGAGTTATCAGCCTCCCCCTCCCGAGGCCCCTCCGCTGTATACCCTACATATTGGGGGTCCCACGGGTGAAACTGCACTACCCCCAAGCTACCACTTTTAGTAGAAATCATGATGATCCTTGGGGTCATCGACAGGAGAAATGGAGCCATAAGAGGTAGTAAACTGGGCACGTGGCCTAGGAGATAAACAGAGGAAATTTCTGCAAAACTCATCCATGGGGAAAACTGGATTTTTCAATGATAGAAGAATGGGAAGTGTTCGGATTTCCCAAGGCGCGTGCCCTGGGAAAATTAGCTTTTCCCACGGATGACTTTCTGCAGAAATTCCCTGTGGTCAAGTACAAAGCTTCGCTAACAGCAACTATGTCATGACCAAAGGATATCGTAAAATACTGAGCTGATTAATAGCTATCAAATAAGTAAGTTAGCTCGGAATAAACAATGTTTCTATAATGCGAGCGGCTTCAGAATGACGACGATAGCTTAAGTAATCTTCAGAATGACGACGATAGCTTAAGTAGTCATCCATGCAAGAACTAGGCAAACCTCCATTGTTCTACGGCTTTGAAGGTTCCCCACGTGGAATATGTCCTATTTTTTTTACCACAGAAAGTTATCATGACTAGTGACATAATAAAAGTGAAAATTTGATAGATTTCGACTTGCTTTGAGAAAATATGGCAACAAAAAGTTTCTAGACCAATCAAATTAAAGAAGAACAAAGGAGTGAGAATCAGCATTTTACGCTAGGTTCCCCACGTACAAAGTCTTTGAAAATTGCATGTCCTGTTTGTGAGTACCACATGTGCTTAAATCTCCCTAAAAATCCTCAGACAACTTTTTCTAGCATAGTGATTTTACTGATTTTTATGTCTAAGCCAATGAAATTGCCTATATTTTCAATAGAAATTAATTGCATTCCAGCGTGCTTGGCCGTTGGCTTGCCTAGTTCTTATACGGACCATTACTTAATTATTACCAGATATAATTTGTCAAACGAGAGCAAAAAAGCATATCAGGATGACAGAACCCCAAAATGGCAAGATTTCTACCCTAAGGTCAAGTAAAGTCAGATAGGCTCGATTCTTTGCTTAGAGTATCCTTATACAATATGAAACAAAATAGAAATGAGTATTTTTTTTTTCTAATTGATCCGTCTATAAGATATGAGGAGTTACACTTTGGTTGCTGCAGCACTTTTTGTTAGAATTGTACAAATTTTGCCATAATACGATGCAGTAACCAAAGTTTAGCAGCTGATATCTTAAAGACGGATCAATTAGAAAAAAATTCTCATTTCTATTTTGTTTCTTATTGTATAATGATACTCTATGCAAAGAATCAAGCCTATCTGACTTTACCTGACCTTAGGGTAGAAATCTTGCCATTTTTGGGTTCTGTCTATCAGGATTGGTGTCGTTTTTGACAATGCCCATCCGTGCATTACGCGGACGTGACGTGGGTTACCTGTGCATAAGTAGCTCCAGGCTCTTGGGATGGCAAACCAAAGATGGCGGTCTACACGAACGGCGTTTCAGTTTTTTGACGATCCTTTTGCAATTTAGAGTAAGAAATTCAATATAAGGAAAATTTAGGAAATGACAGTTTTCAACAAAAACTTCTATCTTGATATGAATTGTTCTTTCATTTTCATTGCATTATTTAACGGGACTTTAGTCGACATCATGGCTGTGCTCACTAAAAATAATACATTTAACGATGAATATCAACTACTTAAAAATGTTAAAGAGTTGATATTTTATAATAGACTGCTTGCAGTCCCTTGTTTGGCGAACGTCTGTAAATCAAGAGAGTCCTAATGCACGAGAGTAACAGCACCGCGCCCTACAATGTAGACTCTCTCGTGAGCTGGAAATACGAGTGCGCAAACAAACTACAATGTAGAACTAGGACTGGGGGTTTCTCTTGATTTACGGACGTTCGCCAAAGAAGGTGCTGCATGCAGTCTAATTTTGTAAAAGCCAGGAAGCAGGGTAACGCGAAGAATAAAATTGAAAATCTTTTGAAATGTAATTATATTGCTTATTCACTTAAATTTTAGTAAGAGGATTACTACTAGGATCAGTGAAATATTGAAGCGATGTGCCGTTAACTAACACTAACATAACCTTTACGCCCCTGATTATTATTTCAGTCCGGTCAATCTATTGTAACAAGAAACATTGTTTCCGCCAAATCCCTCAGAAATAAGTAGTTAAGACAGTAGTTAAAATTTGTTTAACTCCGCTCGGGGGAAGCTGGCAAAACTGGAGATTTTCCGTTTAGCTCATTTGCAGTGTACATGATTGTTGACCCGTTCCCCGTAAGCAGGCTTAGGCCATAAGTTCTCGGCAATTTTGTTTCCAATCTCGAGCATAGGTTTTTATTTTGAGGACAAAGATACCAAAATATGACTATTTTTTCTTATACAAATCATGCAAAACTTCGATTGCTAACTCACTATAAAACCAGATGTAAACGCAAAGAGGCTGACTCTTATTTACCTAGCTGTAGAACAGTTGTTTCTGGCGATTGGTTTTCTAGGACTGTTACTCCTCATTGGACCTTTAACGTAACCTCTCCTTTACAGTCATCCAATTCGTGAGATGAGAAAGTCGCCACGATCCCAACCCTACGTCTCCATCTGGCAGTGATCTTAAATTTAGCCTCTGCCTCGGCGCCAGGTTGAATAGGGCCCCTGAAAGGAAATGGAATAGATTATTTTGAGTAACCCGTTTTGACCAGATCCGAGTCAAAATACATCATCAGTATGGAATGTTTGGATTGATCGCGCAGACGTCTCTTTGCGGGAGCCTCTTTTGGGAGTACTAAAGGCTGTTTTACACACGAAAGAAAGCGCAAGCTTGCGATCATCGTCGATACAGCGCAAGTCTAAAATCAACATTAATTACTTTGCTTGAGCTTACGTTCGCTTGATTTACACTAGACGCAAGCGCAAGGGAACGCAATGGCTCGATTTTCTTGCGCTTGCGCTCTACTGTAAAAGCCAGCCCTCCCCTAAACATTCCCGGCTCGTCTCCTCGCGGGGGAGGCTCTGGTGACAGCCACTGACGCATGCGCGAGATTTGATACAGAGCCTTTGAGAGAAAGATCTTTCTGCGCATGCACCAACGTTCAAAATCAGCCAATCAGCAAAGATCCTCAAATGGATGTCACCAGAGCTTCCCCTGCGAGTAGACGAGCCGGGGAGCTCTGGGTACGAGAATGTCCCCTAAACGGCGAAGGCTTTCGCTCAGGCCAGGACTTCCCGAGCACCAAGCGTTTGGTTGCACTAATGTGGTCGTCATCTACTTACTTTATTTTGAATTCACCATCTCTTGGACGTATTCCATTTCCTTCAAAACTGAACTTCCCATGTGTGAGTTTCACGTGTAGAGGATTGACAAGTGTTACAGTCAGCTCAAACTCCTCATGTCGTTTGACCTTTTCTGGTACCTAAAAGGTAAAGGTGAAGGTGGAGGTCAAGGTGGAGGTAATGGTGGAGGTGGAGATTGAGGTAAAGGTGGAGGCGGAGGTAAAGGTAAAGACGGAGGTAAAGGTGAAGGCAGAGGTGGAGGTAAAGGTGGTGGTGGAAGTGGAGGCGGAGGTAAAGGTGAAGTCAGAGGTGAAGGCAGAGGTGGAGGTAAAGGTGGAGGCTGAGGTGTAACCAAGGAACTCTTACTCTTGTAATTCTTTTGCTTTTAAATTGCTCTTTTTATTTTGCCTGCAGAAATAATTCAAGTATACTGGCAAATTTATCGTTATTTTTGAGCTTTTGTTTGGAAATGTCGCAGACGTAACAGTTGATCGCAAGAAAAACCTACCTTAAGTGTCACCTCCGGTGTTGTGAAGACGACCACATCGTCTACAAACAGTTTCTGGTGAGTCTCTTTCACCTTGGCCACGGCAAATATTTTCATCTGACATCCTGCCACCATTTGCATGACGTAATCAGCAGCTTTGATAGTGTGGCTCAGTTTAAGATCTGAGAATGATGGAAACGATACGCACAAAATAAGCGAGCGATCTGTGGGGACTTCGAAGGTTAAATTCGATGGTTACGCATTTTCCTCATAGGTATGGCGCTCCCCTTTCGCGGGCCCTCAGAGCTCCGCTGTGATTTGAATAAACAACAACAAAAAAGAAACAGAAAACTTACGCTCGTCGGGCTTCAACTGAACGTTCATTCGCTTCACGTCCCTATCCTCCGTGGCCGGTATCCCTGTGTAAAACACGAGGGAACTCGTGAAGGTCACCTTGATATTTCTGATCTCATTGGATGAGTTATGCAGTTCTACTTCCGCTATGACGTCACTTCCGACTGGCACGTTCGCTGGGAAGTTCTCAGTGATCTTGACATCTTCTGCTAGTGGTTTATCGTAGATATCATACTCCCTACGTGAGCCATGGTTATGGGCTTTCATGGCGGCTCTCCGTTCTTCTTCTGAACCTAGAAAAAGAAGAGAGAAGTATAATTTGTCAAATATTTATGATGCAACTAGTGGTTTCCAAGCCTCATCAGAGCATTTGCGCAGTCACGTTAAATTATAGCCATGTCCATTATTATGCTTTATATACGGTTTACTAAGGCTGGGCCTACCACTCTCCTTAATATATCCCCCCCCCCTTAGTAAAATCCTGCATCCGCCACTGGCCTTTATGTATTATTATTGACCATTTCACTTCTGCGCATGAAGGGTGACGCAAGTATATGAATAAATTCTGTATGAATAAAGTCCATAGGCGTTTTTATCAAGCGAACCAACGGAAGAAAAGCTACCTAGTAGAGCCAATTTGCCTAACCCATAGATTTATGTATTTAATTTATTCATTGTTACAGTGTTTTAGCAGGTACATTTTCTAGAGTGCGAAGCACGAGTTTTAAGACCATCCGCATATTAGTCTAGTCCCTGAACTCTCCTTTGCGGCTCCGTTGTTGCCTGTGGTCGCCGAAAGGAGAGTCCAGAAAACCTTTGTATGCGCATGCGCTAGATCTGACCAAGAACTTGGGTTTTTTCTTAAGTGTGCATGATCCAAATATAAACCGATGTCGGAAATGGATTGCTGACTACATGAATTTTGTCCATCAAGATAGGACGCTTTGTGACCGTAACGGCATGTAGTCAACAGAAAACAGAAAAACCCAAGTTCTTGGTCAGATCTAGCGCATGCGCATACAAAGGTTTCTGGACTCTCCTTTCGGCGACCACAGGCAACAACGGAAACGCGAAGGAGAGTTCAGGGACCGGACTAATATGCGGATGGTCTTAAAACTCGTGCTTCGCACTCTAGAAAGTGTACCTGCTAAAACACTGTAACAATGAATAAATTAAATACATAAATCCATAGATTACCCCTCACCCAACTCAACACTGAAAATAAAAGCACTTCGGCGTTCCATTTGTAATATACCTTCGGGAAATTTATACTTGAGTGTGAGGTCTTTCCGTCCTCCATTTAGGGCTCGGGTACTTATTGACTTTCCAACAGCTCTGGTTAGAACTCGCGTCGGTTCTATAAGCCCTTCTTTAGTCACAGTCCAATAAACCCTGTCGCCGTTTACTTCTCCAAACACAAAACCGCAATCGTAAGGCAATTGGAGGTCTCCTCTTCTTATTGCCTTCACGGGAGCGGGCCCACACTGAAAGTAACCTGAATCAAAAATCAGAATTTTCAGCTGTAAGTTTGATAAAAATTATAAAAATATTATCCCGAAAAGCTTAGTTCAATCATAGTCGTAATCGCAAGTTGTCGTAAGAGCATTAAATCAAATTTCAAATGACTGTAGACGACCAAATATATCTAATCAATCATATTATTGAATGAGAAAAATACAAGTTGGCTTCCTTGTAAGCCTATCACATTCCAGGACTATCACGCGGTGAGCACCTGATTGGTTTCTTTCTTTGTAAGCCAAGCCAAGTAAAAATACTATCACGCTGTGAGCATGTGACTTTTTCTTTGTAAGCCAAGCCAAATAAAAATACTATCACGCTGTGTGTGAAGTTTACGGGTCTATGTAAATATTAACTTGAACTCGCAAGGAGAAACTGTTTTGTTAAGATCAAGTGACACATAATGATTATACGCGTTCGTGATTGGCGTAGATTAAAAGGTATCAGTGTCATTAGATACATAGGAATTTAGGACTCACACAACAGAGCTGAGACAGACCGGAGGTTTACGGTTGAATCTTATTGTGCTTTCGGAGTTATTTACAAGTCTATATAGTAATCGGAGTTATCGGAGTTATTCACATCTTAGAGAAGCATCAATTGTAAGTAGAATACTGATTTCAGTGATTTCCTGTGTTTGTATTTAACAATGATCTCGAAATAGTTGTATGTTAGCTAATCTAATTTTCCACTGTAGTTCTTACCGCTTGTAATCGTTAATAAATGGTCAGTAAATCGTCCCCAACGGTGCAGTGGTTAAAACTAGCGAACCCCAAGCCCTTCCATACCCCGCATTGTGTCGGCAAGTACTCCCGGGAACGCGATAGTAAGAAAATTGATGGTAAATAGAAGAACTATCCATCAGGTAAGACTATAATATCTATATTAAAGTCGGAGCCATGAGTGATGGAAACCCGCTCGAATATCAGACGTCGGCCGAACCGACTGAATCAGATAGGAGGATATGCTTCCCATCGAGAAAGGTCCTCGAAAACGCTGTCACGGACAGGCGCACAGCCGCCGAACATTTACACAAAAAGCTTCTGGCAACAATAGACATTATTCAAAGGAAGGTTTCAACTCCGAGACGAAACTGCACGACCTTGAAGCCATCACTCATCAATTTCAGTTAAATATTAATGAATTGGTTGATTTATTTGATCACGACAGACACGGGGTTATAGCCGATAAGGAATTATCCGGGGAATACGAAGCGCTGAACCGCGCTATCAAGTTAATTACTGTAATAAAGAATAAACAATCTGATAAACTGTCAGAAACAAGATCTCGCAAATCTGGCAATTCGCGCCGCAGTAAGCCAAGGTCGTCCGCTTCTACGAGTAGCTCCGCGAGACTGAAAGCTCTTGCAGAGGCCGCCGCCGCAGTAGAGAGCGCTACTTATGAAAAAGCAATTGCAGAGAAACAGCTTGAGCGCAGTAAACGCGAAGCAGAACACGCAAACGAGATTGCAATTCTACTCGCAGACAAAAAGACTGCAGTCGCATGCGCTAAGGTTAAAGCTATCGAGGAAGCAATTTGGGCAGAAGAATTCGAACCGGAAATACCAGCGATAAAGGGTATTCCCAGCACTCGCGCTTCGGATAGGACCAGCGATTGGGTTAAATCAAATCAAGCTAACCAAAGCCCCCTGCCTACCCTGCCAAGCTTGAGCGAAATAGAACAGCCGCGCGCCACGCCCACAACCCCTGCTACGAACGCAATCGGAAAAACGCCAAACGTTAGCATCGGACCCAGTCCCCCACTCGCGCCAGGCATCCAGTTCCTCGCATCGACCCCTTACAAGGACATAACAAACGTCCAGTTAGTCGAAAGCCTGACAGCCACGAATCAACAAATTGTCGAGACGCTCGCGCGCCAAAGTCTTCCAAAATGTCAGCCCGAAATCTTTAACGGAGATCCGACACTATTCCACCCCTGGAGAGCCGCCTTCAAGGCAATGATTAGCGACGCGAACGTGTCTGCAGTCCAGGAACTAAATTACCTCAGAAGCTATACTGAGGGCGACCCGCAACAGCTAGTGGACAACTTCAGAAAACGCACACAAAACGACACGAACGCGCTCCTAGAAAATTTATGGTCCGAACTAGAGAAACGTTTTGGAAGCCCCGCGATCATATCAAACTCTCTCCTAGAAAGACTGCATCAACTGGCAATATTTCAGGAAAGCGATAGCGCAAAGTTGCAGCAATTTGCAGACCTTTGTCTAGATGTGCAAAGCCAGGTCGCGCAACTACCAGGACTCGCGTGCTTAAACTTCCCGATCGCGATTCAACCAATCGCCGAGAAACTCCCTAAGTATCTCCAATCCAAATGGGAAAAGGAAATCGCAGAGCACGCTGACAGGCACGCTGGCGCTTACCCTAGTTTTGAAAGGTTTGCAAAACTGGTAGTCTATCAAGCAAAGATTAAGAACAACCCCAACGTTCTAGCACACAAGCACGCAAACAACGCAAGTAATAGTAATATTGCGCCTGCGCGGCGCACGACGCCTAGGAGAGCATTAAAAACCGGCGTACAACCGGAGGAACCGAACGAGGGCACGCCCTCCGCCCCTGTCCCCACCGCATACAGCGAAAGGAAACACTGCCCATTTCACGAGCGCGACGGACACGAATTGTCCGAGTGTAAGGCTTTTAGCGCGAAGACAGTACAGGAGAAAACAGAATGGATCCTCCAGGCTGCTTTATGTTTCCGCTGCCTGACTTCCGGGCACGTAGCGAGGGAGTGTTCACAAAATATCAAGTGTACCATCTGCGGAGACGAGCGGCACATCACCCTGCTCCATAAAGAGAGGCAAGAACGCGCGCAGGGCGAGGGAAATGAGAGGGAGGTAAGCGCAAAGTGTACCTCGACTTGCAGCGCTATCGAAGGGGGCGTCTCCTGCGGCAAAATCGTGCTCGTAGACGTGTACAGTACCAACACACCAGAGACCATGCACCGCGTGTACGCTGTCTTGGACGAGCAAAGTAACAGCTCTCTCGTCAGCAGCGAGCTAGCGGACGACCTCGGAATCCGCGCTCAGCCAGAGAAATACCTCCTCTCCACCTGCAGCGGAGAGAAAGAGACGAAGTACGGCCGCCGGGTTGCAGGAGTATCAATCCGATCTCTATCCGGCCTCGCGTCAGATCTGCCCACGCTGATCGAGTGCGACAGCATTCCACAAGATAAGCGGGAAATCCCCACACCTGAGATGGCGAGGAGGTTTCCCCATCTCGAAGAGATCGCCAACGAGATCCCACCGCTCGACACCCGGGCCGAGATCCACCTGCTCATCGGCCGAGACGCGCCCGAACTTCTCAAGGTCAGAGAGTTTCGAAACGGCGCCGCGGGAAGTCCATGGGCACAAAGCTATCCCTCGGTTGGACGATAACAGGACAGACGTGCTTAGACCTCGCAAACGGACCCGCACACGTGATCGCTCGCTGCACTAGCCTGTACACCGCAAACACAGAACCCACAGACGGCTCGCCAGGAGCCTACGATCTGGTACCATGTCCCAATCAGTTCAAAGTTACTGGCAGCATAACAGACGACGTGTTTCGCACCACCCCAGAAGACAATCAGCCCAGCCTGTCCCAGGAAGACAGGAAGTTCATAGAGATCATGGAGGCAGGCGTCCATAAGAATAGTCAGGGAAACTGGGAAATGCCCCTCCCATTCCGAGAAGAGAACGTTAGCATGCCTAACAACAGAGCCCAGGCTACGCGTCGCCTCAATGGCCTACTGAAGACCCTCCAACGAAAACCTCAAATGAAGAAAGACTACTTAGAGTTTATGGAGAAGATCATCGTCAAGGGCCACGCTTCTCCCGTACCCCCAGCAGAGATAGAGACGCTACCCGGTGCCGTATGGTTTCTTAGCCATTTTGGTGTCTATCATCCCAAAAAACCAACTCAAATAAGAACGGTTTTCGACTCGTCTGCCGAGTACGAGGGAGTATCGCTGAACAAGGCCCTTCTACCCGGCCCAGATCTCGCCAACAGTCTACTAGGCGTCCTGCTACGCTTCCGGAGGGAGCAAGTTGCAGTAATGTGCGACGTGGAACAAATGTTCCACTCATTCCACGTCGATCCCAAGCATCGCGACTTCCTTCGCTTTCTATGGTATCGAGATAACGACCCCGAAAAGGACATCATAGAATACCGAATGAACGTCCATCTGTTTGGAAATGGCCCAAGCCCTGCAGTCGCCACGTTTGGCCTCAGGAGAACGGCAATCCAAGGCGAGGAGGAGAACAGCAACAGCAAGGTGCAATCATTCGTCTGTCGTAACTTCTACGTTGACGACGGACTCATTTCCCTACCAACTGCAAGGGAAGCAGTAGATCTCGTAAGGAAGACCCAAGATACCCTATCTACCTGTAATCTGCGGCTTCACAAGGTCGCCTCTAATTCTAAAGAAGTAATGGAATCTTTCCCGTACGACGATAGAGCTAAAGATATGCGCGATCTCGACCTTAGCTGCGACAGTCTACCCGCCCAGCGATCCTTGGGAGTGTACTGGGACCTCGAAAGAGACAGTTTTACTTTCCAAGTTTCGTTGCCAGACAAACCGTTCACGAGAAGAGGAGTGTTATCCATCGTGAGCTCCATCTACGACCCCCTGGGCCTCGCAATACCAGTCATGCTAGAGGGGAGGAAGCTATTACAGTACCTCGTAGCCATGGGCAAACAGACAAAGGGAGGTGAGAAGACGTTAGGCTGGGACGATCCTCTTCCCGACGCAACGATGGAGCGATGGGCGACCTGGAAGGAATCACTCCAAGATCTTCCGAGCGTCTCAGTCCCTAGGTGCTATAAGCCGCACGACTTTGGCAGCATATCCAGAGCAGAGTTGCACGCCTTCTCCGATGCAAGTCAAGATGCGATAGGCACATCCATCTACCTCCGCCTACTAAACGAGAAAAATGAAGTAAGCGTGTCGTTTGTCTACGGACAAGGAAAGCTCGCACCAATCAATCCGACCAGTATTCCTAGACTGGAGCTATGTGGCGCCGTGCTCTCCGTACAGGGCGTTCAGAAGGTTATGAAAGAGCTGGATATCAACATCGATCAAGTAACCTACTACACAGATTCAAAGGTAGTGTTAGGCTACATAAAAAACGAGAGCAGGCGGTTCTACGTCTACGTAGCAAACCGCGTGCAGAGCATACGCCACTTATCTAGCCCGGATCAGTGGCGATATGTCCAAACCAGCGACAACCCAGCCGACCTGGCGACACGAGGAGTACGAGCCAAGGACCTAACGGAGTCATATTGGTTGAAGGGACCAAACTTTCTCAAAATGCTCGCCGATTATACTACGCCTAACGACGTACCGTATCCTATCGCACATGACGACCCCGAGGTGAGGAAGGAAGTTAAAGTGGCGCGCACCGACGTGCTTAACCGAAGCAAGGAAGGTCTAGGCACAGATAGGTTTTCACGCTTCTCAAGTCTCAATTCCTTACAGCGCGCAATTTCAGCACTCATCGCAAAGATCAGGGATTTCAAAAGTCGGAAGGAGCGCACCATCGTTGGTCCTCGTCACAACTCAGCTAGGAAACTTCGTCCGCCCACCGCAGACGAGCTAGCACAAGCCAATCAAGTAATCTTGCGCGCAGTACAACAAGACAACTTCAAGCACGAGCTCGATATTCTTAAGAGCACGCCACACGCCGACGCCGAAGAGCAAACGCAGGAGAGTAAGAAGCGTTGAAGAAATCACCGGTCTATCGACTAGACCCCTTCCTCGACAGTAACGGAGTGATCAGGGTAGGTGGGCGCCTTAGACGCGCAGATATCGACTGTGCTTCTACCTAAAGGCCACCACGTGTCCCAGCTTGTAGTTCGTCACTTCCATCACCACGTCCATCACCAAGGGAGACAAATGACACACGGAGCCGTTCGTCAGGGAGGGTATTGGATCGTTGGAGGCCACCGAGAAGTTGCGAAGGAGCTACACTCGTGCGTGACTTGCAAGAAGTTGCGCGGACGCCTACAGGAGCAGCGGATGGCCGACCTTCCAAGCGACAGACTAGAGGAAGCACCGCCTTTCTCTAACGTCGGGTTCGACGTGTTCGGGCCGTGGCTAGTCAACGCGCGACAGACAAGGGGAGGAACCGCAAATTCCAAGCGTTGGGGGCTGATCCTGACGTGCCTCAGCAGCAGAGCAGTGCACATCGAGCTGCTGGAGTCCATGGACGCCAGTTCCTTTATATGCGCACTACGTCGCTTCTTCGCTCTTCGAGGTCCTGTCGCCAAGATGAGATGTGATTGCGGGACAAACTTCGTAGGCGGGAAGACGGAGCTCGACCAAGCGCTGCAAGGAATGGATCGAGACGCAATAGAGAAGTACGTCAGAGAGCAGGGTTGTGAGTGGACCTTCAACCCTCCGCACGCCTCTCACTTCGGAGGAGTGTGGGAAAGACAAATCGGGACCATCCGCCGCGTATTGGACGCGATACTGATGGAGTTAGGAGGACCCCGATTGACGCACGAGCTGCTCGTAACCCTTATGGCAGAGGTCACAGCTATCGTTAACGGACGTCCAATCGCCGCCATACCAACCGATGTAGACGATCCGCGCCCATTGACGCCAGCGATGTTGCTGACTATGAAAAGCCGCCCAGTTGCACCGCCACCCGGAGAGTTCCTTTCTGCAGACGTCTACGCCCGCCGTCGCTGGAGGAGAGTCCAGTACCTCGCTGACCAGTTCTGGCTCAGATGGCGACGGGAATATTTGCAATCGCTGCAACCTTAGGACAAAGTGGAACCGACAACGACGAAACCTTGCGCCAGGAGATGTAGTCTTGGTACGCGACAAGGAGGCACACCGTAACGACTGGTCAATGGGTCGAATCGCAGAGGGGATCAAGAGCGATGATGGTTCCGTCAGAAAGGCGGAAGTCTTCCTCGTTAAGGACGGCGTGAGGAAGAAGATGCTACGCCCGGTCTGTGAACTGGTCTTGCTGATGCCAGCCGGAGAACAAGCTGACGAGGGGAAAAGTACGACAAGCACGACTTCGGAGCAAGGGCCTTGAGACCCTTGGGCGAGGAGTGTGAAGTTTACGGGTCTATGTAAATATTAACTTGAACTCGCAAGGAGAAACTGTTTTGTTAAGATCAAGTGACACATAATGATTATACGCGTTCGTGATTGGCGTAGATTAAAAGGTATCAGTGTCATTAGATACATAGGAATTTAGGACTCACACAACAGAGCTAAGACAGACCGGAGGTTTACGGTTGAATCTTATTGTGCTTTCGGAGTTATTTACAAGTCTATATAGTAATCGGAGTTATCGGAGTTATTCACATCTTAGAGAAGCATCAATTGTAAGTAGAATACTGATTTCAGTGATTTCCTGTGTTTGTATTTAACAATGATCTCGAAATAGTTGTATGTTAGCTAATCTAATTTTCCACTGTAGTTCTTACCGCTTGTAATCGTTAATAAATGGTCAGTAAATCGTCCCCAACGGTGCAGTGGTTAAAACTAGCGAACCCCAAGCCCTTCCATACCCCGCATTGTGTCGGCAAGTACTCCCGGGAACGCGATACTGTGAGCATGTGACTTTTTCTTTGTAAGCCAAGCCAAATAAAAATACTATCAAGCTGTGAGCATGTGACTTTTTCTTTGTAAGCCAAGCCAAATAAAAATACTATCACGCTGTGAGCATGTGACTTTTTCTTTGTAAGCCAAGCTAAGTAAAAATACTATCACGCGGAAAGCACGTGACTAGTTTATTTGTAAGCCAAGCCAAGTTAAAGTACTATCACGCGCTGAGCACGTGACTGGTTTCTTTGTAGAATAATTTTCAAGATAAATTTAATCACCTTCAAATGTTTAAATGACTTAGCTCCTCCTTATCTAAAAGATCTTTTGTTGGTCTACAAACCAGCCAGAAATTTACGCTCCTCCTATGATGCAGTCAAACTAAACTTACCCTTAGTAAGTTTAGTTTGCATTTCTGCGCATGCGTCGCCATGCATCCTCGATCTGTGACATGCGCAGTACCTTCACTCGACTCTTGTGGCGTTGCATCGTGTGCTTGCCATCCATCATTCCCCGAGGGCAGGTCGTTACGTTTGAACCAGGATTCGTTCCACACGTGGAAGTTCCTGAGTAAAACCAGCACATTATATATAAGTTTGATCTACACGCTGCTATTTAATTTTCATTGGGCCGGTTTCTTCTTCTTAAAGGGGGTCTGTCACGATTTTGGGTTATTTTAAGTAGCTTAAATGCAGCCAAATTCACAAGAAATGAGTAAATAATCGACTACGTTTGTTGAATAACCTTTCAGCTGCTAGATAACTAAAAATTTAGAGTATTTTCGTGTATCATCGAGTGGATGGAATTTATTTCATAACATTTTGTTGAAACAACCGTGACAGTTCCCTTTTAAGTTTCATGCGTGTTGGGCCAGATTTTCTTCGCGCAAATCAAATATGTCACAAAGTTCAATCGGGCCGACAAACCGCAGCGTACACAAGGATTTTAAAACATTTCCAAGTTTCTTTGTAAGTAGCAAGATGTTTCTGAGCTTGAATGTAGATTGCGCGCACCCAAGGACGCGCGTCCAAAAATCTAAAGACTTTGGCGGCTGTGATCGAACTTGAATAGAACTGTTACTGTACATGTTACTGAGTGATCGTTGCATCAGGCAAAGGAAAGCCCTGTTTACCTAAACACTGTTTTCGTGTGAATGAGGTACAGGGCAGATTTCGTATGACTCGTGAAAAGTGCCGCGACAAAGTTGTGCCGCGCCGCGACCGTACCGCGACCGTACCGCGACCGTACGAAATCTGCTCTAAGTGATTTCCGACTTACCAGACTGAATCATCGTATTGACCTCCCTTGTACTCTTCCCCTTCCTCGTCGAAATGAAAGTCAATAGTGTTACTACTGTCGGTGTCATGAGCTGATGCGAAGTTCGTTACGCTTCGAGTGGGTAAGCCAAGTGCACGGCACACTGAAGAAACAAGATGAAATATAAATTAATGGGATGCTTAAACAGTGGCAGATCCAGGCTTTTTTCAAAGGGGGGGGGGGGGGGGGGGTGTTAAAGCCCCTCCTAGCCCCTCGGTCCTAGCCCCTCCCCCTAGTCCCTGTGTTTCTCGAGCATCTGGAAATTTAGCCCACCCATGAATGTAGTCCGATATTTTCAATCGAAGTCGGTAAATGAAGTAGATTTAAACTTTGCTTGTACATGTTATCCCTCTGCTGAATATCAAATAAAAACGAAGGTTGGGACGCCTGACAATTTTATAAAATTTTGGATGATGACAGGATCTATCACGCGACATTGGCTTGCACAATGACTCCAAGATCCATAAGATTTGCACAACAAACCCCAAAACAAATCATGCTTCAAAAACACGGGCACGACGATTCTAATATCTATAGAGAAGTACAACAATAAACAATATACCCGGCGTCTATCGATTCATCATCGACTACAATAAAAATATTTGTGCTTATGTATTCAACGATTCAATATAGAATCCTATGATATCTCTTTTTTGTGTAAATTGAGGACGAGATATCATAGGATTCAAGTATATTCAAAGCGTTCAGTCGGTAGATTCCGCCGAAAATAGCACTCAAAAAGACGATATCGCTTTTTTCGTGCTATTTTCTTAGCGGAATCTAGCCTCCTGAAGCTTTGAATAATCCTATAGAGTACTCAAGTGTGACGTCATAAATTTGAGAAATCTTGAATTTCCGATTTTAGTCCACGAATAATGAAAGACAAAGTGGAAAGGGAATCGGATGCAAAAAATGAGGCAAATCGGTTGAAGCGCGACCAAGCTATGGCCACCTGAATACATAATTGTCTTTAACAAATCACTGTATTTTGGACTGCGTTCAAAACTTTATGAACGCAACCAAAATACAGTGATTTCTTAAAGAAAATTATGTATTCAGGGGGCCATATCTCGGTCGCGTTTCAACCGATTTGCCTCAATTTTGGTGTGTAGCATTCACTTATTATGCTCTTTCCAAATCCAAGAACAAATATTGCTAAATCGAAAATTTGTTTTTTGTGACGTCATCACTTGACTACTCTATAGAGAGGGGCACCTTTACTTACATGTAGTGACCAGACCGGAAAAGACCCAGCACTGTCCGTATTTGACAGGTTGTTTGGTTTTCATATACTGGTCTAATATTGCAATGCTACCATTCCACTCTGTAGGGCGGGTACCTCCAGGGTACTCCTTTGTCCATCGTCCAACTAGAACCCCTTTATCGCCATCAAGGTTATTCACCTGGTGAACGGAAAAAGCTCAGTCTAGTGCATGGCGTATGGAGCGGACTTCCTGTGCTAGGAGGGGAACCGCGAGGTCTGGACCCAGCTCACCCCGCGTCCCGGGTGACGTAACATCTTCCTAACCACAGGAAAACCACCCAGAACACCAAGGACCTGGGAAAAGCACTTTGTTGAAGTATTTAGGATATTGCATTCTATTTAGCAAATGCTTACTTCTCAAAATTAAAAACTATTTTAACAAGGGCCGGGTGATTAGAAGCTCCTTACTTTAAATCAGTGTTTCAAAATACGCGCGAATGCATTGACCAAGATATACGCCGCGATCCTCAGCTCTTATATACAGATCCATTTTGTTGTGAAAATTCACGAATAAGGGCCTGTTTGTATGCGCCGGGCTGGCCCGGTTAAGCGAGCTGAGTTCTGTCGTTCTCTTTTTCCTGGAGGTCCCAGCAGAAAAAAAGCCTGGCTAACAAAGCCAGCACTGGTCCTTGTAAACTGGCCCTAACAATCGTACGCGCGTTGACCATCCAAGAAGTAATTAATGTCTACCTACGTGCAAATCAAGGCAAAATTTGACTTGCTCTCCGCTCGCTCCGAGCAATAAAGTATCTTTATATGGAATGTCAATATGAAACATTTCGCATGACATGACGTAGGACGACAACGCAATTACATGACGTCACTTACCATTTTGGACATACATCTAGTCACTTGAATGGGGCTATTACGTGAAAAGTGAGGCAGCCTACCCTTGTCCATAAGATAGAGTGCCACACTTAGGGCAGATTCATCAAACTGTGGAATACAGCATGACTACTATAAATATGTGTCCTGGAACATATTCAAGTATTCTTGGCTTTCACGTGGCGTCATGAAAATTCTAATTTCAAAACTCTAGATTCTAATTTCGAAACCTGAACTCTACAGATACGAACTTTATATATTGTTTACAACTCAAGTAGGGGTGAGTCTTCACGCAAAACTTCATGATTTTGTCTCTTATTCCCGAAGTTATCGTTGAAGTTTGGTGAATGTATTTTGAGTCACGCAACAACAGTTACGTATTTGAAAGAGCCAATTCGTATTAACTCAAAGTTCACGTAATTGTTCTTTTGAAAGAAAGGTGGAGCCACGGTGGAGCCACGTAGGCTCGATACAACACCCTCTTCTATCTGCTGGATCACAAAATGTCGGGTAAACAGCAGAGCGTTGTAGTTAATGAAAACGTGTTAATGATTGTAAAGCGCTTAGAGCATCCCTGTATAAGCGCTATATTAGTGCATTATTATTATTATGGATTCTCCTTCAACACGATATTTCTCGTACCTGACCAAAGATCCAAGGCTTCCCGTAAGGCCACCTTGATGAACCCATGTATACGCTGCCTGTTTCGTTCATCACGTACTCCTCTCGCTTTCTTTCGTTCCCCATATAGCAAACATCATCTGAAACACAGCACATTAAGTCATCAGTATTTGCAGGAGTCCAACTCCTGGGAAGCGGGACAGTGTGGCGACAATGTTGAATTTGTGCTATTTTTAGCATCAAAATTATATGGGTTCGCGACAAAATTCAGATTTAGATGTTTAATAATAATAATAATAATAATAATATTTTTTTTTTTAAATAATAATCTTTATTGATAAAACTATAAGATTCAAGCTATTTACAAAATAAATAATAATAATAATAACATTTATTTCACTCAATAAAAAACATACTCATTGCCGTAAGGAACAAAAATTTCAAAACATAATCATTGCCGTAAGAAAAAAAAAGCCTACTATTTTACGCTGGTTATATCCCAACTTAATGTTTTTTTTGGTCAGTTTTTGTGATGCCAGGATAGTAGGCATGCACAAAGTTTGATCAAGGCGAATGGAAAGGGAACAGTAGTGGATTTAGAAATAGGAGGTTTACGACGTCATGAAGAAGGGTTATGACGTCACAAGGAAGGATATAGAGTTGTATGTACCTGCGTTAAAGGCGTTGAAAAGCATATAGACTGAAGCCTCGTTTTCGCCATCTTTTACTACCGTCCAGGCACCTTTAGCTTCCCCTTTTGTTTTCGTCATCACCCTCATCTGGTACTCTCCAACTACAGCTTCGGAAGACGAGGTTACCTACAATTGTCACGTAAAGTTTAATTATAATCTAAAATATAAATAAAAATCATTGCAGTGTTAACTGTAGTATTAATTTTGATCATTACCATTATTCTCGTGATTATCACGTCCTAAGCCTCATCATCTTCCTCATTCCATCTTCATCCCATTCCCGTCCTATTCTAATACTCATCCTCGTCGTCATCCTCATCCCCATGCCCATCCCCCACATCCCCATCCTCATCTCCATAGTCATCTTCATCCCCATCGCAATCCTCCTCCTCCTCATCCCCATCTTCAATCCTCCTCCTCCTCCTAACCCTCCTCCTCCTCCTCCCCACTCCCTCCTCTTCCTCGCTCTCCTCCTCCTCCTAACTCCCCTCCTCCTCCTCCTAACCCTCCTCCTAATCCTCCTCCTAACCCTCCTCCTCCTCCTCATCCGCATCTCCTTATCCTCATTCCGATAGTCATCCACATTGTTAGAACACTCTACCGAATTTTATACGTATGAATATATTTGCGGTAGACAAGTTCAGAAGTATCAACCTTGATGAGGAGTCCATCCTTTTCTTCATTTTGGGCAACTTCCGCTATCCATTCCTTTGGACGTTGCTGTTTTGCCTTAGCTTTCACTTTTGCTTGGATCAGGGTGTACTTCCCAACTGTAGGTTTGCGGCCTAATAAAGATTGAAAATAAATCTTGGTTTAGATTCAGGTCTATTGCAAGCTCTAGATTCATTTAGTCGCATAACCAGATGCGCTATGTTTCGAACAGGTTAGCTCGATTTAAAATTTGGTTCGACCAAGTCCACATCGTGCTTTAGATGAGTGTCGAAAATCATTCGTATTTGCGTTTACTCTGCATTCCCATCTGTCGTTCACTTCTATCAATAAATGCGCAGTCGCAAAAAAAATTCGCAGCCTCCTGTTGAGGACCTCAGTCACATCTACCCACCCTGGATTTTTTAACTTGAACCACCAACCCTGGAATTCCAGTGATTTTCTCATGACCAACCTGGAAATTGCGCTTACCCACCCTGGAATTCTACTTGAGGGGTGCCCACACTGGAATTCCAAGCACTACTTTGACCACCCACCCTGGAATTCCAAGCTCCATTTTGACCCCCACCCACCCTGGAATTCCAAGCTCCATTTTGACCCGCACCCACCCTGGAAATCCGGAGGTCCTCAACAGGGTGGGGTGAATTTTTTTTGCGACTGCCCAATGTCAATAATATCTGGAACTAAACCCAGCTGTGTATTTACTGATCACGTGCCCGCGTGACAGTGATTTTACTTGGAAAGTCGTTGCACTCGACTTGAGATTGGCTGACGGGAAAGCCATTCAGCAGCAACATGTTTTTTTTTCACTTGTTCGTGATTTACTAGATGTATTTGGTTTTACAGGGTTTCCCCATCAGAGGAATCTCTCAGGAAGGACTGAAAGCGTGCTTACCTGTGGAAAACTCCAAGGTTATGATATCCTTATCCGGCTGGTACGCCCGGTTCAATTTGACGAGAACGTGAAACGGCTGACCTCTCCTCAGGATGAGTGCGGGCTCATCGTATTCATCAGTTTCGTGTTCCATACGATTTCTCTCCTTTTGCAAATCGACGCTAGAAACCCGCAATGATTCTTTGTCTGTAAATGAATGATATTATCGAAAGTAAGCCAGACTTGCGATTAGTCAGCGTTTCTATTGGTCGAGAGCGAAATCTTTTGTCTTTCAGCCAATCAAATTGCGAACTAATCAGTCAGCGTTTCTATTGGTCGAGAGCGAAATCTTTTGTCTTTCAGCCAATCAGATTGCGAACTAAAACAAAACGCGCCATTGCTCACGTCATGACTAAACGCAAGCCTGTCTGACTTCGCCTCCTGATTGGTTTTGTTGTTTGAATGGCTTCCACTCCTGATTGGCTAGTGGTTTTGTATTTGAGTATACGACACTCACCTGAAATCTGATCTATGTTGAGTTTAATTTCGGTGTTGATATGAAACATATTGGAATTCCATTATGTGACCATCACGTGCTTATCACGTGCATGACAACAAAAGCGCCCCTTTTATGTGACAAAACGCCGGTGGGCTGTACAGGAAATTTCTGAAGAAAACTCGATCATTCATGGGAAAAGCTGAGTTTCCTTTGACACAAGAAGTCTTCGACTTCCCTATGGACAAACACATGAACATTGCACATTATTGTGCGTCCATGCGAACTTCGGCTTTTCCCAAGGTTGGGTTTCTGAGATGTCTGGGGCGCTAGAGACCATTTGACAAAAAATATCCAGTCAAATAAACTCAAATGGAGCACGCCAATTGCCGTGGAAATAGCTCGAGAGATGTGGCTCAACATTTATCGGACTTATGCGTTCCATTTAGTTTATTACTGGCTGAACTTGCTCGAAAAAAAAACTCGTGAAACAGAAAGCGCGTCAAATGGAAACCTCGCTCGATATACTCGTTGCAACTTTAATTTATTTGCTTCTTGTTTGTGTGTCAACGTCGCTGTTTCTTTTTATTTTTGTCACACGCTTACCTGCTCTCTCGTCCCTTTCCTCGGGTTCCTCGTGCAAAGGACGCGTCGGAGGACCTCGATGTCGACCTGATCCTTCTCTAGAGGGTTTGGACAGGGAAATGGAGCTTTAGCGGACATGTCAATAAGTGCTGGTTCCGTGCTGGTTCCCTGACATTTTTAAATATCACCATCAGGCCCTTTGGCAGAGACAAACTATAGCGAACAAGAGAAGGATGTTCATCCAACATGATTTGCAATTCTAGCGCTTTTTTTGCTCTTTATGCTATCAGGAAAACACTACAGACGTCTTCCAAATAAAATGGGATTTTGCAAGGGAGACAACTCCCAGACTCCTTCGTTCTACGGTAACTCAGCCTGCTGGTGCTGGGTGGCAACAAATGGCCAGAAAGACTAAATTTCCTGAAATACTTCACAAATTTTTAATCTCAAAATTCATGACTGGCGTTGCGTGACTAAAACTTCATTTACCAATATCTGCGGAACCAAGACACGCAAACCGATGAAACTGGTAGGAAAGACTCACTTATGAGAGTTTAACCATATCGAATGCAAAACGTCATAAAGTGCCTGGTCCGGAAAATAGTATTTTGATGAGAGAAAATTTCAATTGACGTCAGCTTGCTTCCGGATATATGTAGCAATGTTACGCAACGTCGGTCGCGTATTTTACAAAGTCCAAATTCATGCAATACATATATTTCGTTTTTTTTTTGCTCAGTTCTTCCAGCAAACACGAAAATTTGCTGCAGATGCTGATAAAGTATATTTTAAGGTAAGGTAATATTTCAATATATGCTTTCAAATAATGCTAGAGCTTACCGGCTTGAACAACCAGGGAGTTTCTTCGGGATTTCCGTGTCAATGTCATTTTATATGGCAGTCGAGTGACAGTTCTTTTAAGCGTAATTCCATGTTCTAATCCCCTTCCAGTTTGATCTTCACAATTTTATCGGATCGTGCAGTCTTAACTTTCATATATATATATATATATTGATTGTACACCCATTTCATAAAAGATTGCATCTCCTCAACTGTCTGTTCTGTTACAGCCCGCGATGCGCCATTGGAGAAAATAGCATATATTATACCAAAACAGAATCATAGACACTGGTTTTAAGGATAAAGGCTGGTTTCCATATAGTCGTATCTGTCGTATCCGTCGTATCCGTGAAACAAAAGAATAATTGTAAAGGGAAATATAGGAAACTCAAACAGCGATGTCTCTGGATCCAATAGGATACAATGTCCGCTAAACTATAAGTAAATAAGGTAAAAAGCAGACAAAACAAAGCATCTCTCGGCTCCTGTTTTGTCTGCTTTTTACCCTATTTACAAAAGAATAATGCAAACTTTCATTGTTTCACGGTCGGCTGATGAGACAGATACGACAGATACGACTATGTCGCAGAGTGACAGTGATAGGACCGGTCGCATGTGTCGTATCTGTCGTATTGGACTGTCTTGCGAGTCATTTCCATATAGTCTTATGAGTCGCATTAATTTTTTTTCATACGACAGATACAATAGATACGACAGATACGACATGCGACAGAAACGACTATATGGAAACCAGCCTTAAATAGCAATACTTATCACCCTGGTTACGCCAAATGATTCTACAATGGCTGATTGCATTTTTAATCCGCACAGGGGGGGTTGAGGACCTATGAAAATTTTCCAGGGGGGTTGTTTTGGACTCTGGAAATTCCACGGGAGGGGGTGTGTCTGGAGACTGGAAATTCCAGGGGGGAGGGGTAAAAAAGGTGACTTTCCAGGGACATTTTATCCAAAAATAGATTTTCCAGGGGTATTTTGCCAGAAAAAATGGAAATTCCAGGGGAGGGGGTCCTTTATGAGGTTGGAAATTTCAGGGGAGGGGGTGTGTTTCACGAGTGGAAATTCCAGGGAAGGGGGTCTTTTTAAAAGAGGTCCTCAACCCCCCCGGTGCGGTTTAAAATGCAATCAGCCAATACATCGCGCGCAAGAAATTTTGTACTGGGTTAACACGGGAATTTCGTATTTCTTAGTTTCTCCCGTGACGCGCCGCGGGCTATAATACATCTATAACAGACAGTTGTGACGTTAGGCGTATCTTGATATGATCATAACACCTAGACATAATTTTGCTGGCGCATGTTGAGAAGTTCGCATTCTACAAGTTTCAAATATAAAGATTTGATCTTAATTGATGCTACATGAAATTCGACTCCGCAATGTCGTGGGAAGTAAAAATGATCGCGTTCAGACTATACCTGATAGTGAAATTTACAAATTTCGCCGCCACTTTGGAAGAGATATTGACATTTTACTCATCAAATAATTTGCATACGCAAACAACTGTTACTCATATAGTAGGGTTTCTTGTTCACATTTGAACTGAACTCACGTTGAATATAATACAAACTAAGAGAAGAATGCTATGATGAACCTTTGAAGTTTATGGGGTGTTGAAGCAAATAGCGTTGATACCTCGCTTATAGTTTGTTAAAAACGATTTTAACACTTAAAAGTGTTAACATGTTGCTTTTTGTATTCGTTAAATATGCATCAATGAACTAGTACACTAAAAAGTTTATATTTCCTGCTGCTGTTCTGGGGTTGCTGTTGCCGTTGTTTTTGTTCTTTGTGTGATAAATTACACGAGGTCTGTCGAATAAGCTCCTGCCTTTCAATTGACAGCTCCACAAACTTTCTGTCTTATATTTAGATAGATGATACATATACTTATTCAATTTTCATTGCAGTTAGAAACTGAATAACAGCAACGTGTCAGCAATATTAATATGATTACAAATGTCTGCATGAGTGAAGGGTCTCTGGAATGACTTGTAGCCGGGATGTACATTTATTTTTATTGTATTGACAATCTGACCTGAGCGAATACACACATGGATTTCGTGTCACACTTTTTTTTTCGACAATTAACTCGAGACACTTGGACAGATTTAAGTAAGTTATTAAAAGAGTCGGGAAAATTGTCGTGCGATATCTGTATGCAACACATAAAATGAAAAAAAGCTTGGTCTATCAGAGGAATATATACATAAAAAACGAAAATGAAACAATAACTTACTGCTAGCAGAGGTTTCTTTCTGTCAGTCTTAGCTAGCGAAGCCGTTCGCACGTGTCTGGTATTTCGCGCGGAAGATTTTTGCCCGTTTTTTTTTCCTCTGGTGTAAAACAAACGTGAACAATTTTCACTTTGCTAGCTAGTAAAAGACAGAAAGAAAGAAACCTTTGCTCGCAGGGGAAACCGGTACGCAAAGTATATGGCGATTACTAACGAATAGAATAGTGGTATTTTTTTACATACTTACTCTGAGAAACGTTCTGGTTCACCCAAATCTGCCATAGTTGCTTAAAAGAGGTTTTCTTCACTTCCACAGAAGGGGCTATAGCCGTGATCTTATCAACAGTTCTCGACAGCTGATCCGCCTCCCTGTTATATGCACCGCTATCGCACGCGTGACCTGGCTGAAACAAATGATTTACACGTAAGAAAGTTATTCGTAAAAAACAATATAGTTTCAGGAGATGATGTCACGCGACGTAATCTCAAGGCGTGACCTTCAGTATTGAATGAATTGAAGTTTATTATATAATCACCAATGAAATACCAGGTGATCTCCCGCGCGAAAACTTGATATCTTCACACGTGAAAATATCATGTTATTTTCACATGTGAAAATATCACACTTGCCTTTGCTGAATTCTCGATTTTTAAGCTTAACTCAAATAAAATTTGAATTTGGTATTTCATTGATGTTTATATAATAAACAGAACATTACATGACCGCTTGGAGATACGAATTTATCTTCTCGTGTTAAAAATTTATCTCACTCGTTCGCTGCGCTCACTCGATAAATTTTCAACACTCGAAGATAAAATTCGTATCTCCGCGCGGCCATGTATAGGGACCGATCGTTTATTACGTCTACGGGGGGGGGGGGGGGGGGGGGGGGGGGGGGGGTAATTTTTTGGCATCTTCTCTCAAAACAGGGGGTAATTTTTTCAGAGACACTGTGGTTCAAATTAAATAATAATATGTACCAGCTATCGTGTCGTGGCATACAGCGCCAAGCCCTATAGCGAGTACGCCAATTTCGGCGCGCTTCGCGCGCATAGGAATGTACAGTACAGTTTTGAGAACGTGCGCAATGGAATGTCTACGAATGTCATTACAAGGAAATGTAACTTAGCCAGGAGAAAAAAACTAACTCTCCCCAAAAAGACGCTATGCAGTAAAAGCATCGGAACTGTCTCAGTTCGAAAAAAGAAGGCCTTATTATTAGGCAAGCGTGAGTTCGAAGTTACGAGGATAGAGCTTCGTCATTTGGACCCTGCTTCACGCACGTCATTTGCGATCTTTGTTACTACACACAGCAAATGGAATTAGTTCATCTACCTTTTCTTTGAGGTTTTGTGAAATGCGTTCATGCATAAAAATTAGAGCGCGCTTCGCGCGCAACAAAGAGAAATTTTTGTAAATTGTTTTCCATTAGTTCAAACAGGGTTAATGGTTGGTTACAGGGTGGGGGTAAGCTTTTTAGAACATCGATGTTATGGGGGGGTTATTTTTGCGTCGCCTTTTTAATGAGAGGGGTGAGATTTTAACATTCAATAAATTTAGAAAACACCGCCCCCGCCCCCCCCCCCCCCCCCCCCCCCCCCCCCCCCCCCCCCCCCCCCCCCCCCCCCCCCGGGGACGTAATAAACGATCGGTCCCTAATATCCTCTATGTATCTGCCAGTCATTGGGTAAGCCAGCAGAAGAAGGCTCACGGCAAGCTTTTGTCTCTTATCACCTGAGGGGCAGACGCAGTTCTACACAATGGAATAATATCGAACAATAGCTATCAGATATTTCCTTCCAAAAAAAAGAAAAAAAAACATTTACTGCACTTTTCATAATTATGCGAACTCTACGCCAACTAACAAACCACGGTTTGGTTTCCGTCAATCAAACGAGTGAACAACTCTGGGAGATTCACGCAGGGTTGTCGAGCTGAGGCCTTCAAAACCAAATTTTCCACCGTAAAATGCAAACGAAACACGCAATGCAAACAAAGCCCCTGTCCTAAATTGATTGACGGAAGCCAAATCGCAGTTTGGAGCTCGGAAATGTAAACTTTGAGTTCGCAGAATTATAACATTTTATACCTATTTTTCTGTCACGACCAACGCTCAATTCTTCCTTTTTCACGATTATCGGATATATTATTTTAGAGGTTTTACGGGTCCACGGGTAATAACTCCATAGTGACCCTTAGCAAGAGCTGTAAATGGGTTTTTGTAATTGTTCTTGCATAAAGTTAATGATCACGTACAGGTACTTTAGCTCTTGACGCTTCTTATCTTGAAACATCATTCTCACGCAAATACTGACAACTCTACATAGTCGATAATATGAGAGTCAAGTGTCAGCTTTTTAAGGGCAAATTTTATGCTGCAAAAAACGCCCTCTTCCTGTTTGATCTTGAAACATCATTCTCGCGCAATATATATATGAAGGTTGATCTAGACATGATAACAGCTTATTCGATTTGCCCTCATCCTCTTTACCTAAAATTATCAGCTTACGAAGGCTAATAAACTACAAAGAAAAAACAACAAAGAGCTCTCACGGTTCGCTTTCAGCCCAGAATTTAAATGTTACATTTCTTTTTGTTATATAAACACGAGTGTTTTACTGGGAAATACGCCACTCGTAGATCTCATACGAAGCTACATCCGGGACCTGAAATACATATTTTCCATATCCTCACTAGTGAGGATATCGGTCAAAACAAAAGTGCTTGGAAATCAATTGGAATATTTTTTTCTGGTTGTCTATATAATAAAAAGAAAATTACACGGTGGCTTGAAGATATGAGTTTTATGTTCTCATTCGTTGCGCTCTCATTCGTAAAATATTGTTCTTGCCACCTCGAAAATAAAACTCATATCTTCGCGCCACCGTGTAATATCCTCTATATATAAAAGGCTCTTTGAACAAAATGTCATTCCAGTTATTACCAGAGTCCACTCTAAAATGATGGTACTGTTTCTGACATTGCTTAGTTAGCAGAATTATCTGACGCTGACCGACAATAAGCAATTATTGGATGAGGATTTTTGTGATATCAAGAATAAACAATGTCGAGACAAGTGGAATCAGGCGAGATACATTGACTCAGTAAAAATACTTTTGCGATGAACAAAGTGTTTTTTTCTGTCAAGCAATTTCTTTTACACAAGCGCCTTGATAATTAAATAGGGAAAACATTCAGTGCTCTAGTCCAATGATGCGCGCGTGAAATCACCAGCTGATTCTTCAAGAATCAGCAAACTGATTCTTGAAGACCCTCAATTCGTGATTACCAAAGTACAGGGCGCGCTCTAGCCAATCAGAATCGGTTAGTCCTTCATCCCTTTATTCCTCTTGACACGGAGACAGGTTAAAGTCTTAGTTAATAAGTTTAAGTGAAGCGGTTAGGAAGCTCGCGACGAATGTCGACAATTACGTTCGATGGATATTGAGAGGGGCACTGACAGTGCACAATCTTCTGTTTTGTGCTCATCTAATATACATGTCTGAATGCACACTGAATCTTACTGGCTGAATTTTGGTACTTATCTACCGTGACGGCGTACAAACAAAAGGAATTGAACTAAGAGCACGTAAGAGATCATGGTACAAGAACATGGTATTAGGTTTGATAACCTTCCCACTTTATAAACTATGATTAATATGAACTAGTAGATAATAATAGTAATAATAATAATAATAATAATATAGTCATTTATGTAGCGCTAAATCCAATAGTTGTTCATAGCGCTAGACATTCCTTCTTAAAATCCTTACGGAGAAAAACTTCCGGTCGTCCACTAGCCTGTATGCTGCCGGTATCCAAGTTTACAGGAAGTCAGAAAGCTGGCTTGGTGACGTCAGCGCATGCGTATTTCCCGACACGTTGTATTTCCTTTTTCCTGACATAAGCATCCTCGAACCCAGGGCTTCCCGGCTCGTTACCTCGCGGGGGAGGTTCTGGTGCAATTCTTAACGGAGCGTTATTATTTGTTTTATTTCTACATTATTGTATCCTTAATATTTAAGTAAAATTTCGTGGGAGAATTTTGCTAGCGTGCGCCGTGCGTATGTCGTTATGTTAACGTCAGTAGTATTTGCTCCATTTTTTGCTGATACATTTATTCCCATATTATTTGTTATATTACATTTTTATTATAATATTTGAACTGGTTGGTTGTTTCTTTCTTTAGTTATTTATATTGGAAAAGTGTGATGGTGGGAAGTGTTCGGAATTCACATGGATAGCCATTGGAAATCCGAACACTTGACATTAGCCGAATTCACACTAGAGATGAGCTTCCCGTCTGAAACGAGTTTCTCATCTTGAATGTGATTCCCTGTTCTTCTGTGATCACACGAAAAAACTTTTTGAAGGAGAAAGTTTGGCGATAATAAGCCGACTAGTTTCCGACTAGAATTCACATAAGACAGGAAATTTTTCCAACCAGAAACTCGTCTCAGACGGGAAACTCGTCTCTAGTGTGAATTCGGCTATTCTTCTACCATGGGAAATTCAGCTTTTCCCATGGATGGGTTTCCGGCAGAAATTCCCTGTGTATGCCATGAATCATACTCTTGTGTTGATCGGAACATTTGTCAGCAGTGAATAGCACGAGTAACAATAGCGCAAAAAAAAAGAAAATAAGAACTTAAATAAACTTAATAATAGGCCTACTCCGGGCCCTAAGATCGCCGCTCGAGATCGCCCAAGATCGCTTAAAGGCCGGTTTACACTTGCGATTTTTGTTGCATTTGTCGGCGATTTTTCTCGCGCGAGTTGCAATTCCAACTCTCTTGTGTAAACATGCAAATCTGATGCGATTTCTGTGCTCTCTTTTCTTCAAATCGCATTAAGTTGCAAAGAGTTTCGAAAGAGGTTGAAATCTCCGCGAAATCACGCGACTTCAAATCGCGCCTAGTTTCACCTAGTTTACATTAGTGAGTCGACGCGTACGTGCGAGAAAAATCTCCGCGACTCGGGCGACAATAATTGCAGCAAAAAAATTGCCTTATCGCCCAAGATCGCAACATAAAAAATCAAAAGATCGCATAATATTGCCCAAGAGTACGGCGATCTAAGGACCAGAATAATGCCTAATAATGCAACGATAAGAAATTTCCAAACATAAGTAGAAAAATGCAGAACTTACAGAAACCACTGATCTTGCAATGTGTAAAGCAGCCTCTTCGACCTCTTCTCGTCTGCTCTATATTCTAGGTTAACTTTCCGCCTCGTCAGATTCCAGTAGCAAAGAGGGAAACGTGTGTGTGCAATACAAACGACGGTCGTGGGACTGTCTATTTGAGCAACTCAATGATATTTTATCATCTAAGGCAATGGAAATCCCGGGGGAAATCCCCCCTCGGTTGCCATGACACTTTTTACGGACGACAGTCATTGGCTGGTTTACACTCTTAGTGGACTCTAACTGGCTGATTTTCTCTGGCATATATTATTTACACTTTTCTGGTAAACCCCAAAATAACGCTGCTACAATTCTTAGAAAAGATTAGCGATGACTAAGCATACAACTTTATGCTTGGCTGTGTACATTTTTCGGTTAATATGAGGTTCTTATGAAACTTATATCATTTTACACTTTTCTGGTAAACCCCAAAATCACGTTGCCTACAATTCGTAGAAATAACGTTACATTGCTAGGCACATTTTTCAGTCAAAATGAGGTTATAATAATAATAAATAATAATAATAATAATAATATAGTTTACTCCACCTTTCAACTGCGGCCAGATAGTACCACTGTGGAGTATTTCGTACGTATGGAGAGGATGGCATGAATTGGATTGCGAACTGTCATTTTCTATTTTTCTGACCAGACTGAACATCTTTTAAACATATGGAAATTTGAAAGTTATCAAATCTTACATAAGAGCGCATTATATATATAACGCAAATTTTAGTCCTTTTCTTTCTTGGACTCACACTTTTTTTATATAAGAATCTAATCTTTAGTTGAGATTTCTGGGATTTCAAACCCCGGCGGGCCAACACTCAGGGTCTTTTTCTAATAATGAGGAGAAGGTGCTGCCTTTGCTCTAACATCTGCAAATGGTTAGACCTTCGCGTCTTCTCGGATAAGGACGTTAACCGTAGGTCCCGTCTCTCACACGCACTACACTAACCGGAACCAGAGGGACGTTAAAGAACCACGAGGACGTCGGAAGTTGCCCATCCTCAGTGCAGGGCTTACAACTTACTAACTCACTACACTGACCAAGGGAACCTCGTAATTGGAGCCTCGCTCTGTGAGGATTTCCCGGCCCTCGGGCGAAGCTGAATAAATAAATAAATAAAATAATGAAAAGGTTCTTATAAAAAAAAGAGTGTATGAAAAATAATAAGTTATAAGATTCTGAGTTGTTTGTGAAAACCACTGGCCTTGTATTATAAATTTTATTAAATCACCGTTATTAAAGCCCTTTTAAATTATGGAGAGATTCAGTCTATTGTTCATTTCATGAGATAATTTTGTAGCATGTAAACTGTTACCCCTTGATACCAGAACCCCCAACTTCCTCTCGTTGCGTCTTGCACAGGGAATTTCTGCAGAAACCATCATGGGAAAAGCTGAATTTCCCAAGGCGCACGCATGGAAAGCGTTCGGAATTCACATGAATAGCCATGGGAAATCCGAACACTTCCCATTCTTCTACCATGGGAAATTCAGCTTTTCCCATGGCTTTGGTACACCTAGAGTAGTGACTGTTTGATTAAGTAACGACTTGGTTTCTTACTTCTGGATAGCAGCGAGCTACCTTAACGGAAGCACAACTAGCTCGAAGAACAAACAAAACTAGTTAAGATCACGCCATTATCATGCAGTGGCTTTGCTCCTCATTAATATTTACATTTGATCCCTCACGTGAGCAAAAAGCTTCTCTATTTTACATTAATATATTACCACCCATGTGTAGAATCACTGCAGTGTTTAAAACCTGAGTATCGCAATTTGAATATAATCATTCTCTATGCTTTTCACTTTCATCGGAAGAATTTTTCAATGTAATGCAAAGTCGGGGCACAGACAGCTACAATTAGTTGGGAATTACATAAGCTGCATGTACACTAAATATCTTCTTACAAACAAAAAACCAACCATAATTTGACAAAAAGATACAAAAGGCACCAAAGAAAATCTGAAACATATTCATAAATTTAAAAGTTCATTTCTTACCTCTGTTGTCTTCCACAGAATGCCTTGGTGTTTAGTTGAGACAGGAAGTTTGTTGAGAGAGTGTTTGACTAAGCATTCGACCTGACAGGGTCTGCGTGGATTCTTGGCTTGCAGGCGTGACGCTTATTTTCAAAGTTGCCTAAATTACATAAAAACACATTATTATCAGCTTGGAAGACTACTACCTTAGCAACTCCTGAAAGTTTGAGCCTTGTGCTATTCTTTCACATGCGACTGGAAAAGCGTGATGCCTGCATGCTTGAAATTGCGTGACTAGTCACCGCGATTACGTCGTTGCGCGGTTTAATCGCTCCTTGATTTTCCTGCGCACAGCATGCAACGAAACGTGCACAGGGAAATAAAAGTGTTATTTTGATATTTTATTCTCCGTTCTTTTATCTGTCAATGAGAGTCCTGTGTATTGTTCTCTTAGCTTGGACCTAAGGGAACGAGATTACGTCACGTCCTGTGCTTTCTGATTGGCCACTGTCAGTAGTTTTCAAAACAAAGGGACCATTGACCTCACAAGCTTATGGGATATAATTCTCTCGCCACGAAAACAACTACAGTCCGCCGATTCTTTACTGGGGAGCTATTCAGACGGACTAGTCTCACCGTAATTTATTCGCTGCAAACCAAATGTTAAAGGGGCACTCGCACGCTTAATTTTTGAACCACCTGTCAAAAAAATAGGTCAATTCTAATCACCAAAAATACATTTAAGTTTCCCGTTAATAACCAAGATAACAGTCCAGGTTTGTTAATGACTTTTATCTGTTAAATCAACACAAATCTATAGCGTTGTATCTATTATGAAGAGGATGGAATTGGATTGCGATTTGAATGATTTTCTGCTCAGGCAAGCGTGCGAGTGCCTTTAATATTAATACTTGTGTAGCGAATCGTGTGGCGTTTATAGTTTTTTCGCCTAGTTTGCATGCCTTTGCTAGACGAGCGGTCAAACAGGTTTTGCTAACCGGTTTGCCACGACTTTTAGTGCAAAGCTGAAAACATCGGACCCCGGCAAGTATGACAGGGAACGCTTTACTTAAATTTATGATTATTACTAGTTTATATTATATTTTCGCTCAAGCGAGAATTGATGACATTCGTGTCATTATCAGCATTAGTCAGGCCCGTATCATCAGCGTACTTAACTTCAATGGGTTGACATAGAATAGCAGAGGGCCCAAGACTGTTCTGAGGCACGCCACATAACATTAAAGTTGGGGGATGATATGACTAGTTTTACGGGAAAACTAGGTGGTCTGCGTCGGCGGGGACATGGACAACAACAACCAAAGCTTGAGATTTATGTTAAACGCGTGTAGAAATGGTGTTTTGCTCTTTTTGCTCCGACGAAGGGCTAACGCTCGAAACGTAAGCAAAACACCATTTCTCCACGGCGTTTACATAAATCTCAACCTTTGCCTACATTATCATTATTATCATTATTATTATTGTTGTTGTCCATAAAGTTGGGGGAGTTTGACAGTTCACGTGGCATAGCTGGGAGCGATTTCCCAAACAAGAGGAGTACCATTTCTATGGGGGGGGGGGGGGGGAGACTCCCATATTTTTTGGTCGGGGATGATCGTCGGAAGTTTTCAGTTTCACCCTAAAAGATACCAAACATGGCGGGCCATAGCGTGGCTCAAAAAAAAATATACCCTAAAAGATACCCTAAAAGATGAGGTCTTATGTGCCACGTAGGCGCGAAGGACACAGGTAACAGGGGAAAAATACCCATGAAGACATTTCCGTGTTTGTTTCTAATTCATCGTCTTCTCATCGAATAATCTCTCTTTCTTATACGGTTTTTAGAAGCACCATCATGAGAAAAAGCAATTTGGACACAGTTTCGGCCCTAAAAGATACCAATCTGCCTAAAATTTATTGAAGATCAAGATCACCCCTAAAAGAGACCAAACCAACGTGATTTTAACCCCTAAAGATACGACGATCATCCCGACCAAAAAATATGGGAGTCCTCCCCCTCCCCTCCGGGGGTCGCGCCATATTATACCGGAAAATGTTAGAGCGGCTCGCAAAAGCAAATGCGGCTCTTAAAAAAAAGTTTGAGCAATTGGTCGAAAAGGACATAAAGATTTCAAAATAAAGGAAGTTAATGCGATTGCGAAAGACGGCAGTAAAGTGGATTTCAATCTTCCATTGATCGAACCTAGGAACGTAAGGAAGTTCAAACAATGGCGAGGATCCGCGGTCTCGATCAGGTCAACTATCTATCTGGGTTCCTAATGGCCATAAGGGGCTAATTTCCTTTTTACAGCTGCTGCTGAATTTATCGTTTGTTTTCTCTAATTAAAAATCCTCTATCAATTTGGAGTGTGTATACCAATATGTTAGTTAATAACGTTGTGAATAAAGTTGAAGTTTGTTTGAAGTGATTAGCCGGCGCACAGCGACAAATTGGAAGCTAGAATTATTTATCGATCTTATACAGTTTAAAAGGTCGTTTAATATTAAAGACTTGTTTGCCAGCTGATTTATTGCTCTCAAATTTTTCAATCAGAACGATTTTTGTTATCGCCGAGAGTACCAAACAGATTCTAAAAATTATTACAATTGATCATAAAAACTTTTCATCTCCTCAAAAAATCTTGCTTTATGGCAAATGTAAATTGGGTTTGACTTGTAGCAACTTTAACAACAACTTTAAGGGCAGTGTCACGAATTTGAGGCAAACTTAGGTTGTAGTCAAACTCAAACGAAATGAGCAAAATAATCATCTAGGTTTGTTAAAGCGGATGGAATAGGATTACAAAATGACATTTTTGATTTCTGTTCAGGCTGTTGCAATTTCCTATCTCTGACTTAGGGTAACCAATTGCGCGCGCTTATTTTAGAGTTGGAAAAAAATCAACCGACGTACTCGCGGTTATTTACCGGCTTAAAAACTGCGTCCTGCCATCGGTCACAGTTTTCTCTATACGAATCTCCCAGCCGAAAATATCATACTTTGAGCTTTAGTTAATATTTCTTGCTCGTGATGTGAGTGAGAAATTATTCCTTCTTTAAGTTCGCCTGCAAAAGAGGAGCAGGTAATTTTTTTTTGCAAGTCGTTCAAAAAAGCACTGTAGCTTTGCTGTACACGCTTGAAAATGAATAAATACACTGTTTTAAGGCTCGTTTCCACTTGCAATTTTTGCTGCAATTTTTGTCGCGTGAGTCGCGGCGATTTTCTCGCACGTACGCGGCAACTCAAAATCACTAATGTAAACTGAGTGCTACTCGGCGCGACCGACCGCGATTTTTGTCGCGTGATGTCGCGGAGATTTCAAACCCTTTCCAACTTGATGCGGATTTGAAGAAAAGAGAACATAGAAATCGCACCGGATTTGCATCTCGTTTACACAAGAGAGTTGGAATTGCAACTCGCGCGAGAAAAATCGCCGCGACAAATGGAATTGCAAATCGCGCGAGAAAAATCGCCGCGACAAATGCAACAAAAAAAAAGTATAAACCGGCCTTTAACGCATTTTATCAAGGTTCGTTGCGTGCCCGTGAGTTTTGTTTTGACAAACAATTCTTTGCGAGATCAACAGGAAGTTTCAATGGAAAAAGTTGCCTTCTTTTAATTCTTGCTCGCGGCACTTTTGAAATGAGAATAAAGATATAGCAAGAAAATAACGAAACAACCCAGAGGTCTTAAGGCGGCTGCTCCGACGAGCAATGACTTTTATCAACCAATCACATTCTCTCGTTCATTTCCTTAACGGAATGCCCTACCATATTAGGAAACTAATTTCTTATAATAACTTGGTTATTGGTTGGTTATATACTATAATACTAGAATTATTGTGAACTGCGAAGCTCGAAGGAAACGGCACTACTCTTAAGCTGAAATCAGATGACTTTTCACACATAGGTAAGTTTATCCTTGTTTTCGATTCTTGGCTTTTACTGCACTTTTCACAATTCTGCGAACTCTACGCCAACTAACAAACCGCTAATTGGCTTCCGTCAATAAATCGAGTGAACAGCTCTGGGTGATTTCAACTGGCTTGAGACGTTTAGCTAGTCTTCAAAACCACCTATAAAATGCAAACGAAACGGCCGCGCCTGTTAGTTAAAGGTTTGATGGACGGAAGCGGAGTTCGCAGAATGATTAAAATCGCAGTAAACAACGAATAAAATCTCTCCTTATTTTATTCCTCATGTTTCTCATAGAAATGTCGCCTTTGTGGTGTTATCTAGTTTGAACATCACCAATGGTATCAACTTTAGAACCACTGAGAAGACGCAAAATTAGGGTTTTCGTCATGGCCTGCAACTTGGGTTCAATATGTTCAGGCGCGCAAACTATCTGCTCCGCAACTACTGCTCCTGATCTGCGCGCCCCGGCAGGACACAAATGTTGCTCGCTACATGTGCCCTAGTTAGCCGTACCTTAAAGAGCGGTTTTAAAGTACGGCTAAAATAGGGCACATGTAGCGCGCAACTTTTGTGTCCTACCTGTTTCCCCGAGTGGCTAAACTAAGAAACATCGCCTGGGTGCGTCTCGGAAAAAAAACAAAATGTTTCTTGTCTTGCGAAGAATACATTTCTTTGTGTTTCTCGCGTGGCTAAACTGGGAAACATGAAGGAAACATGTGTCCAGCTACAATGTTGCGCGCTGTGTCTTAGTTTAGCCAGTGCTTTAAGCTGGATGGGAAAAGTTGGACAAAGAGATTGCTGAAAACAAAATCAAGAAATGGTATCCTGGGAGATGGGCTTCCATTTTTCGGGGAGAAAATTGTATTAAAAGCAGAATATTGTTCGGCTAGCGAAGGTTTTCTGTGATCAGGTTAACGAATCTGAAGAACGCGCTTCCCTTCTAGAAGATTAGTGCTGCGAAAGTAATGAATAACGAAGGATAGGATGGCTGAGATGGCGCCATGCCCGTGTCAGCCACTCCTTGTTATTGTTTTAGTTCGATATTAGAAGACGAATTACGTGTAGAAATCTCTAAATAAAAATCTAAAAACAAAGTTTCACATTTGATTTACCAAATTCAATCGAGAAAATTGCTCTTTAGTCTCTAAATCAGCCGATGGAAATGGATGCTTTCTCCGACTTGGTATGTTGCTATGCTGTCAAAATGGCGCCTGACACACGCTCTTTAAAGGCCCATCACCAACCGGGAGCATTTGCGCCGCGTTTTCTTTTGTATTCAAATTGATCCATTGTTTTTCGGATGCTCTGATTGGCTAAGAGTCCGCTGGTCGGTTGGTGATGGGCCTTTAAGGGCCACCCGTGCAATAACAATCAACGACGATACTAAAGGAACAGCAAGTCATATTTTGGTCACTTCTCCAAGTAGACGAATCGATTTTCAAGGGTGCCAGCTCCAGCATATGGCTCAAGCAAAACAAGGGGCAGCATCACAATTTAGGATATTAAGTGAGTTTTAAATCAGGGGCAAACATTAAGAACAAAATTTGGAAAGCTGGAAAGGGGCGCTATACATTTGTAATGTCCCCCCCCCCCCTTCCCAAATCCTGACTACGCCACTGCCCCCCCCCCCCCCCCCTTCTCAAATCCTGACTACGCCCGGTAAATGCAGTCCAGTTCACAAGGAATTCGCTTGAGTATCAGGCGGAATTTTTTTTTCTGTGAGAGAAAATGTGAGAGGAAAAAATAGGACCCCTCCTTCTCTCATTTTTTTTTTTCGAGGAGGGGGAGAGTCCCAATACTCAGGCTAACAAGAAATGAGCAAATTACAATCGTCTAGTTTGTTAAATAATATTGAACTACTAAATAAGTACAAATTTGGGATTATATGTTCGTGTGTTATCGAGAGGATGGACACGGATTGCGATTATAGGCCTTTTGATTTCTTGTTGGGCTGAACTGAGTTTTAAAACTTAGAATTAGATAACGAGTTATATAATCTTTATACTACGAAAGACGTATAATGTAAATGTCATTCCTTTCTTTTTTTACACTAAACTGAAGAATAATAGAAGATCCTGGTTGTTTGACAAGACCACCAGATTTCATTTTCGTAACATTTCGTTAAAACAACCGTGACCACAGCCCTGTGAAGATAATTGGACGAAAAACACAAACGGCAGGTGGTCTGTATCCAAAATGATGGAATTTCTTAATAATCTGTTTTTGCTCCTTTCTGTTTATCTTCTCTGTTTATATATTCCGCCAAGAGAAAATCGCGTTTGGATCCGCTAAATATGGCAGAAGAATGGGGAAGTGTTCGGATTTCCAATGGCTATCCATGTGACTTTTCAAACACTTCCCATGCGTGTGCCTTGGGAATTTGAGCTTTTTCCATGGGTGGGGTTCTGTAGAAATTCGCTGTGCAATATGTTCTACTGGAAAATTTTCAGGCCAAAACGTTGTCTACCCCTTTTTACTGACCGCGAAAGCTTGGAGCCGAGGTTCTCGTTGGAAAATATCAATCAAGCTCCCTCCCGGCAAAAATAAAAAGCTATTTTTCCGATCGTTTTAAGCTCATAGAGCGGATTTCACATGACTGTCAACACTTGTTATGTAATTGCGATTGCTTTGCGTTCTAATTGGCTACTCGTTTTTTCTTAGCCAATCAAATTCTTTAGTAAATACAATTGCATAGTTACTTAGTAATTGGTTTGGCTGTGATTGGCTGAGAGAAAAGCCATTAGGAGCAAGTGGTGATTCTCTCAATTCTGATTGGTTAGTGATGCTCATATTTACAAATCCGAAACACCTGCAAGCGGCAAAATTAGGCGCATTTTAGGTGGGGGCGTTTGCTGTATGCACCCGAAATGGCATGATATCCCTCCTAGCAGAGGCAACATTATATGTTTTGAAGTGGCTTCTCCAAACAAATGTCACAACTCGTCCAGGATCGTGGACCGTACGGACTGGTTTTACCAATATTGTACAATTTTGGGCAACTTCCAATACGATCTCATACTTTTTGCTTTACCAATAGCGCGATTAACTGAAAAAAGTTCTACTAATAAAAGGCCTACTCTTGGACCTCATCACATCTTATTCTCGCAGCTCCTAATTGGCACAATTTTTCCTTATCTCGCCTTTCAATTGGACCATTTTCCTTATCTCGCCGCCTTAACTCGCCTTATCTCGCCTTATCTCACCTTATCTCGCCTTATCTGGTCTTATCTCGCTTTATCTCGCAAAACTCGCGGCGAGATAAGGTCCCAGAGAAGACCTAATTAATAACTTGAAACATTTTCAGTAGAGGACATGATATCCGAAAAATTGGCAGTAAAAAAGTAGGGGTCACCTTATGCACTAGTCAATATAAACCCCCGCACCCCCTCCCCCCCCCCCCCCGGCCGGGGCATAGTGGGGCATTTGACAAACAGCAAATTCAAAAGTTTGTCAAACACCCCCACCCCCAGGGACATTTGTTCATGTTGTTTCCCCGCTCAATCCCCGGGGTAGTTTTGATTTGAGAGTAAGCCATAGGGAGGGTGAAAAGGAAGATACGCAACCAAATAATAAGGTATTTAAAAACGATCTCTGTAGTATACTTCATTCACCTGTAAATTCAGTCTTCACATGCAGCAGAGGTGGGAAAAGGCTGCTCCAATGTTCACAATACACAGAATGCTTATTTTCAAACAAATCTGAAATCAACTGAAATAATTCCAATACGCTCCGGCAATTTCTGACTTTGAGATGTTTGATATTGTCCAAGATGGCCACCGCTCAGTCAAATGCCCCGGCTACATTTCCATGGAATGACGAAAGACTTACAAATGACGCGGGTAGCCGTGCCACATCGTTCGCCAAATCGAGTCAAATCCCTGCATATGTCCGCTATGCCCCGGCCGGGGGGGGTGGCGGGGGTTTATATTGACTAGTGCATTACTGTCCTCCTATAATAACGCGACGAAAAGGGGATAAGTGCGCATTTTATGTTGTTTTGATCCTATATAAAGTGTGTTGCGCGCGCCATGCTTTCGAACAAATAGCGCACAACCTTGCGCAGAAGAGAAATCTTTCAAATCCGAAACTTTTCGCTACTAGTAGGCTATAACTATAGCCTTCTAGTAGCTCAATCAATCAGAACGCAGCATGACAATAGACCACTATTGTGATTTGACTAATTAGATTTAGTTATTTTGCCATGGAAAAATAGTGGTTGCCTCGGTGGGCGTTATCCGCGAGGGGAAGGGGAAGGAGGCACCAAAAAAAAAAATAACGTGGATGCTGGCCTCATTCTCGAACCCAGAGCTCCCAGGCTCGTCGCCTCGCAGAGGAGGCTCTGGTGACATCCATTTGAGGGCCTTCGCTGATTGGCTTAAATGGCGGGCACGCGTACATAAAAATAACTTAATCTCGCTTTATAAAAACGTATCTGTCAAAAACAATGGCATTTGTTTCCTAGTCGTCTTTACAACCTATGCCTTCGACGTGAACGCTCTAAAAGTTATTGTGAAGCCATTCTCGTACCCAGAGGCTCCCCGGCTCGTCGCCTCGCAATGGGAGACTCTGGTGACATCCATTTGAGGAACTTTGCTGATTGGCTGGTTTTGAACTTTGGTGCATGCGCAGAAAGATCTTTCTCTCGACGGCTCGTATCAAATCTCGCGCATGCGTCAGTGGCTGTCACCAGAGCCTTCCTCCAATCTCCTACCCAGAGCCCGTCATCTTTTGGCCAGCGGCAATATTCAGGGCTCTGGGGGAAGCGATTTGTGAGCATGCGTGGTACGTCAAAAAATTAACGAACTTTCATACAACAATCAAACGGAAACCCAAAAATGGGTTTAAAAAAATCGATTCCCCAGAGCCCGAATATTGCCGCTGGCCAAAAGATGACGGGCTCTGGGTACGAGATTGAGCTTCCCCGCGAGGATGCAGAGGAGCTCTGGGTAAGAGAATGTTGTGAGGCATAACACCACCATTTTCTTTACGCATGCGTCGGTGGGATGTCACCAGAGCCTCCCTCGCGAGGTGACGAGCCGAGGAGCTCTGGGTACGAGAATGTTGTGAGGCATAACACCACCATTTTCTTTACGCATGCGTCGGTGGATGTCACCAGAGCTCCTCGCGAGGTGACGAGCCGAGGAGCTCTGGGTACGAGAATGTTGTGAGGCATGACACACCATTTTCTTTTACGCATGCGGCGGTGGATGTCACCAGAGCCTGCCTCGCGAGGTTACGAGCCGAGGAGCTCTGGGGTAAGAGAATGTTGTGAGGCATGACACCACCATTCTTTTACGCATGCGTCGGTGGATGTCACCAGAGCCTGCCTCGCGAGGTTACGAGCCGAGGAGCTCT